>JAWDJE010000001.1:313108233-313493233 GCA_035047345.1 Bradypodion ventrale | reverse complement strand
GGGCAGATGAAGAATTTTTATAAAACATATTTTAATTAAAAAGGAAGTTATTGAATATGTATACTTATAGCATTGCTAGCATGTTCATCTCATAAAAATATACATTTTAACCCATATAGCTCATAGAGGAAATCTGTTAAATTCCCAACACAAGCCTAAAGCAAGTTGTGCGACTCCCCCCACCCCCCATAGCACATTTCCTGCAAATTATTGTGCCTTCCTAATTAACAGGTCTATTTCTAAACTGGCAGAGTATTAACCCTAGCCTAAGTACTACCTATATTACTTAAAATGCCAAATTTAAATCCAGAAATAAACTTGTAGTTCTAAGCTGTTATATTTCAATACATCTCCTTTAAAATGTGACAGCTGGAAACTCAGTTCACTTCTGTTATTTCATGTCTTATACAGTATATGATTTTGGCAACAATGTCAATTTCCAAACTAGATGTCTAGAAAGATTTAACATGTCATCAGTGATTTGATGACCTCAACCATTACTAGTAAGAACAGGGTGTGTGGGTGGGAGTTGGATGGGGGCAGGTGTAATACGTTTCACTCAAAGAAACCAGAAGTGTCACCACTCTTTTATTCGTTTTCTCCCCAGTTACCAACTTCCTCTTTTATAATCAGTCACGTCTGTCTGTTAACTTTATTTGGCAGGCTAATTCTTTCTTGTTACTTCCCATAGCCTTCTTTCTTCTGTTGAAGTAAGGCGCACCTTTTATCTAGTTTAAAAACAACCCGTAAACACATGAATATTAAGGTCAATTTTAAAATGATCAGGCCAAATGCTCTAAGAATCTAATGTGGACAGTGTGGCACAAATTCTGCATGTAGGGGTGTTTTCTCCCAGTCATGTCAACAGAAGCTAAGATTAATATGTTTTGGAGCAGCTTACTATCAGGTTAAGTCATTTCCTCCAGTTGTGTCCCGTTAAGTACTCCTTTATAGCCTCACTCCAATTTTTGTTTTGGAGTGGAGTGAATTCTGGGATAAAAAAGGTTAACACCCAAATGATCTTATTTTTTCAGACGCTACCTAAAACTCACCAGTGACGCAGCAACTACAAGTGGGTGTTTTTTAAAAAATAGGCCAGTGCTCTACACTCCATACCTACAGATGTTAGGTGTCCAGGGGTTTGTGAAATGGCAGGGTGCATTAATATGGCCCTACACCACACCCGATTTATACTCCCCAAAATCTTATCCCAGGTATATTTCCATCTCTATCTTTTTTTTTCAAACCCCCCCCCCCCCTCTAAAATGCTTTCTCTTCAAAGAGGCTTTTAAGGGCATGTTACCAACTGCCAAACAATAGAATTTGACTAATTTATACCGTCACCAATAAGTGGATGCTGGTTTGGGGAGTGGGCACTGTTATTATTATTTTTTGTGGTTACTTATACAGTAATACCTCATACAAAGTCTGCTTCGTACAACATCGAATTCATACAACACCGCCTAATTCCTTGAAAAAAGTTGCCTCATACAAAGTCGCTGTGGCTTTGTATGAGGCATTGGGCTTTTCCCAGGTTGCATTGTGCCTGGGCAGTATAAAAGGCAGGACACATGCGTGCATTGCTCTCGTTGGTTTTGCATGAGGCAAAGAGTGTTTAGGAGTGGCTTTGAGTGCGATTTTGGATTTTTTTTTTGGGTCAGAATTTTTAGAAGCATTCCTGGGATTTTTGCAGCATTCTTCAGGTTCTTGGACAATCAGGGTTGTCTGACATGTTTTTGTAATGTTTTTAGCCTTTTGACAATGATTTCTTAAAGTTCTGTCTGTTTCCTGTCTGTTTCCTTGACTTTGTCCTGAAGTCTGTGCTGTTACAGTAAAATGTATCTCTATGGAAACGACATTGTTCGAGGCATTGCGGCAAGGATTTGGACATTGTATGAGGCATCATGGCTAGGATTTTTCATTCCTCATACAAAGTCCAAATCCGTATAAAGTCCAAACTTGTGGAACCAAGTTTGGACGTTGTATGAGGTATCACTTGTAATTTTAATAGGGGTGTTTGTTCTTTATGTTTGATCTTTTATTGTTATTGTAAAACAATTTTAATGTGTTGTAGAGTGGGAGAATATCCCAGATGGGAGGCAGGATATAAATGTAAATAATAAATAAATTATATTTGGTCCAAAATGGTCAAAAGGCAAATCGGTGTGTGTGTGTGTGTGTGTGTGTGTGTGTGAGTGTGTGTGTGTGAGAGAGAGAGAGAGAGAGAGAGAGACTGAGAGACTGACTGACTTCTAGGTCTGACTTAGCAGTGACCCCCCGTTTCCTCCCAGGCAACTATGGGATAGCCTAAACCCAACTTAAGACTTTCTTGCGAAGCTCCCCAAAGAGGAAGCCCTCCCTGCTGAACCCAAAGGGTCTTTACCGATAACTCCGGGCTGGGCTGTTTAGGGCCCCCCTCACAGCCACCATTCCCCCACCCCACACTCAAAAGGAGCCCCGGGGAAGGCCTGTGGTGGGGTGTAAGGCTACGCGGTGGGGTGGAGAAGAGGGGGCTTGAGGGCCCCCCCAATGAGGATGGCTTGAAAAGCGAGGAAGCCGAAGGACTAGGCCAGGCCGCACAGAGCAGCTGGTTTCCTAGCAACGAAGCGGGGAGGGGGGTGAACAACAGCGAGGGAAAATCCATGCCGTGTCAGGGGGGGGGCTGCGGTAAAGAGAAACGTACCCCTCTCGCGACCTCCTCCTTTCCTTGTTCCGTGTGAAATATTGCAAACCCAGGGAAACCAGTCGACGACCGCCTCACTCGATCGAAAGGAGGCGGGGAAGGTGGGAACTCCCTCCTCCGGACTGTTTGCTGGCAGCTGGTCTGGGAGCAGGCAAAAGCAATCGGATCCCGAGTTGAAAAGGGTTTAATAACCTTCGAAGGCAAAAGGGGCGGATCGTGGTAAGGGCAAACTAATCGCGTCACGGCTCATGGATTAGTATACCTATTGGGAGGGTGGGTGAGGAGAAAAAAAAGGCGTGGTTAATCGATACTGGTTTCATAGATCGCCCTTTCCCCTGGGCACAGCATTGCAGAAAAGGGGAATTAGAGCATCGTGTAGTAAAGGTAAAGGTTTCCCTTGCTCGAAAGCCAGTCGTATCCGACTCTAGGGTGCAGTGCTCATCTCTGTTTCAAAGCCGAAGAGCCAGCGTCGTCTGCTTCTGCAGACGTTTCCGTGGTCATGTGGCAGGCATGACTAGACACCGGAGCGCACGGAACGCTGTTACCTTCCCACCCAAGTAGTCCCTATTTTTCTACTTGCAATTTCTTGCTTTCGAACTGCTAGGTTGGCAGGAGCTGAGACAAAGACGCGAGCTCATTCCATCCTGCAGGACTCGGGAATCGAGTTTCGGGAATAAGTTCCGTGGAGTTGAATTGTGGCTGACCACGACTGAGGGGCAAACATTTTTTTAAAAAAGAAACCCGTGGGGGGGACATTAAAGGTTCCCCTTGCTCGAAAGCCAGTCGTATCCGACTCTAGGGTGCAGTGCTCATCTCTGTTTCAAAGCCGAAGAGCCAGTGCTGTCTGCTTCTCAGACGTTTCCGTGGCCATTATGGGTCTTAATGATGCATCTCGCAAAGTGTAGGATACGGCACTTGAAGAAGAATAAAAATCAATGGGTTTGTAATTATTATTGTATATTTAATTGTTTTTTCCTTGTAATTTATTTTGGTTCTTAGTATGAGTTGTTGTAAAATTGTGAGCCAGTTTGGGTCCCTCATTGAGAGAAAGACAGCCTACAAATGATCAAAATGCTGTTCTTCAGTCGCACAGTCGATTCCGGCCCTTTGCAACCCCATGAACCATAGTCCTCCATGCACCCCTGTCCTCCACCATCCTCCTCAGCCCGCCCAGCTCTGTGCCATTGTGTCTACAATACCATCGAGCCATCTCATTTTCTGCCGTCCCCTTCTTCTTTTGCCCTCCACCTTTCCAAACATCAAGGCCTTCTCAAGTGACTCCTCTCTTCTCATTTGATGTCCAGAGTACTTCAGCTTCATCTTTACTATTTGATCTTCTAAGGAGCAGTCCGGGTTGATTTCTTCTAAGATTGACCTATTTGTTCTCCTCGCTGTCCCGGGGACTCTCAATGCTCAAAATAAAATCAATAAATAGAAAGTTGGGGGGGGGGGGACCCAGTCTCAGGTGCAATTTGGAATAAAAAAAAAAGTTTGGCAGGAATAAGGGTTAAGAAACTGTACCTATTCCGCCAGTCTTCCCCATTTCAAATTATATCATCTTGAAAACAGCGGTTTAAAACACAGG
Source organism: Bradypodion ventrale (assembly GCA_035047345.1). NCBI lineage: Eukaryota > Metazoa > Chordata > Lepidosauria > Squamata > Chamaeleonidae > Bradypodion > Bradypodion ventrale. The sequence goes on along the minus strand of JAWDJE010000001.1, from coordinate 313,488,965 downwards.
AAAATGAGGTGTTTTCACATCTGTGTAATATGCACTAGTGAAGTTCGTAAAGAGGTCTGTCTGTTTATCCTGTTCAGGGAGCTAAGGAGATATCCAGGATAAAGAACAGTGAAAATAATGGCTGGAAGGTCTTATACGGATTGGAGTTGCTGTTGCATTAAATATGTATCTCTTTTCTTGAAATCCAAAACCTGTTTAATGAGAAATATGTTGCATAGATTTAAACAGGACTTGCTTCCAGTGAATTAGAATCACACTTGCAACCTGTTACATCCAAAAACAAAATATAGTCGGCTGTAGTGCTCTTTTCCACCAGATGGCAGCAATGGATTGTTCACATACTGTAACTTATTTTCAACGAATGGGCTGCATAGTTCAGTTAGTTCGCTGCAGACTCGGAGAGTGGGTGTCCCATTCTCCGCTGTGCCTGCCTGCCAGGAGAAAAGACAGCTTGTAAAGTCTTGGAGAGCCACCGTGGGTTAGCGGCTAAGGTGCTGAACTTGATGACTGGAAGATTGGTAGATCAGCAATTCGAGACCTGAGTGCAGCGCGATGGAGTGAGCTCACATCGTCAGTCCCGGCTCCTGTCAACTTAGCAGTTTGAAAGCGAGAAATTGCAAGTAGATAAATAGATATCACTTTGGAGAGAAAGGTAATAGTGTTCCGTGCGCTCTAGTCATGCCTGCCACATAACCATGAAAACATCTGCAGCTGCAGACAGTGTTGGCTCTTTCGCAGTAAACGGAGATGAGTACGCCCCCTAGAATTGGACTGGATTTTGAGAAAAGAAGACCTTTACCTTTCAGTTGCAGAATTGCCACCTAGAAGACATTGGTTAACTAATTCCGAATACTCTGTGCCTAGAAAACAATGAAAAGAGTCTCTGTATGTTGGAATGGAATTGAGAGTACACAATTATTTTTGTTAACTCCTAGAGGGGGTGCAAGTGTGCTGGAGAAACAAAGCAATGCCATCAGGAGACTAAGCTCTGTTATTGGACTCTGAGCAGAGCAATTGAAGGTGGAATGGTCCAAACAGCCACCAGGCTAAGAGCAGGGCGGTAGCAAGGGGTCCCCCAGGGGGGATCAGACACCCCCTGAGCTAACAACCCACCCCTCGCTCTGGCATGCCAATTATATATATATATATATATATATATATATATATATATATATATATATATATATATATATATATATATATATATATATATATATATGACATTGTTTATTTTATTTATTTTATATTCACATTTATATGCCGCCCCCTCGATTGCTCAACTCTGGGCAGCTCACATAATGTGAAAACATCATGAAATCATCACAAAATCATACAGATCATAAATACAACATTATAAAGAAAGAAAAACATCATTAAACATTGCAAATAAACACATTCATTTAAAAAGTCCATATGTTCAATTCAAGAGTCCATACCATTCCCGGAGCCGAGCCTCGGTGGGGATAAAAGGGACGCTGCGGCCTAATGCCGAAGGACCTTTCTGCCATACAGCCCGACGCCGAAGGACTTTGCCGCCACCTCCCCCCGGCCCCTGCCACTGGTCAGGAGATTGGAGGCAGCTGCAGCCGCCGTTCCCGGAGCCCCGCCTCGGCGGGGATAAAAGGGATGCTGCGGCCCAATGCTGAAGGACCTCGCTGCCCCTGGCCCTTGTCGCCGTTCTTTGGGTCCCGTCCATGGCATGGTATGATCTGTGCCGAGACAGCTACTTTGTTGGCTTGCTGAAATGTATGGACTTTTAAATGAAGGATTTTTTGTAATGTATTTCTATCATGATATTTTGTAATGAGTATTTTTATGATGATACTTTGTAATGTTATTTTTATGACTTGTATGATTTTGTGATATGACGTGGTATTGTTCCTATTGATATATTGTCTGGATTAAATATTTAATTTATTGTGAGCCGCCCTGAGTTGGTGTATGCTGAGTGGGTGGCATCAGTGGTGGGCTCTAAAATTTTTTTACTACCACACTGTGGGTGTGGTATGGTGGGTGTGGCCAGGGGAAAAGCCCTGTGTTGCACCCAAATTAGGACTACTTTATTTCAAAACTTGGATGGGTGGGGCCAGTCAGAATTTCTGCTACTGGTTCTGGCGAACTGGTGCGAACCTATTGATGCCCACCACTGGGTGGCATACAAGTTGAATAAATAAATGCATAAATCAAAGCAACCATCTCCGCACTAATCGTGCCACACCCCAGGTGGGGCCTGGAGGACGAGTGACAGCGGCCCCTGCTGCTCTTAATCCTCCAACCAATGGAAGAGGTCATGGGGGGGAGCAGCGAGGACCTCTGGCATTGGCGGCTGCAGCATCCTTTATGCTCCAGCGCCTCCTCACAAAATTGAGGCTATTGCACCTCAATGAGAGGACAGCAGTCACTGGAAAAGAATGAAAGTAGAGAAGAAGAGGAAAAGAGAAAGACTAAATAAGGCATGGATTGACTGAATAAAAGAAGACACCGCCTTGATTTTTATAGAAGTGAATGCGGCTGTTGACAATAGTACCTGAAGCGATTTTACAGCTCATAGCAATAAATCTCGTTTCCACCAGAGGGTAGCAATAGATTATTCAAATTGTATTCTCTGAAACTAATAATGGGGTGGGGGACCAAAATATTCAGATGAGAGAACTGAAAAAAGTGAATGAAAAACAACAACAAATGAATTAAGTTATGTGAGATCACTGGGTCATCTATCTGTGAAAGTATGGTTTTTATTCTGTCTTCATACAACTGTCAAGGAAAAACAAAACCAACCCATATATACATAAAGCCAGAATATTTATGTGCAATTTATTAAGGGCACTTTTATTCAGTGTAAAAGCAGAAATAAAATTCTTTATTTCCTTTTCCTCTTTTCTTGATTAGCAACTAATTTGTTAAATAGCCAGCTTGAGAACAGAAGGTGGGGGGGGAGGTTCAGGTTACTTTTTTCCATTTAATTGCCACAAATGCCACTCTTTGGGCTCTGGACTGGGCAAGTGAACAAAGAGATGGATGGTCAATCTGGCTCAGAAGCCTGCAGTCACAGAATAATATGATATGGAAAGAAGGCCCTGGAAATAAGTTTTTACAGAAACAAGATTTGGATACTTTTAATACTCTATTTTCTGTTTCCTTCCTTTCATTGAAAGAGTTTGTGCAGCTAAGGAAAGACAACTTCAATTTTCCGCATTTTAAATTAAAGTTAAATCCATAGTCTTTAAAGATTTGAATAGTTGCTTTTTAATTATTTTGAATGCTACAAAGAAATGTGGTTAAAAAAAGGATTGTCCTGATGCCTAACCCAGGGTTTCCCAAACTTAGGCCCACAGGCTGGATCTGGCCCATAGTGCCATTTTATGTGCCCCCCCCCCATCCTCCAAGGGCATTTGAGGGGAAAAATGGCCTTCTCCTTTGAAGCTGTTGGGCCAAAATGGCCACCCCCATCGTGCAGGCAGGGCAAAATGGCCTTTGAAGCTGTTGGGCCAAAATGGCCACCCCCATCGTGCAGGCAGGGCAAAATGGCCTTTGAAGCTGTTGGGCCAAAATGGCCACCCCCATCGTGCAGGCAGGGCAAAATAGCCTTTGAAGCTGTTGGGCCAAAATGGCCACCCCCATCGTGCAGGCAGGGCAAAATGGCCTTCCGGCCCTAAAAACTGACTGAGAGAGCATGACCTGGCCCCTTGCTTGAAAAGGTTGGGAACCCCCGGCTTAACCCATATTGTTGACAAGAAGCTTCCATTAGGAGAATATATAAATGGTTTCCGACAAGGATGTATTTTATCCCTTTCACTCTGTTTAATCTGTAAACAGAGTACATCATACAGAACGTCAGACTAGGTTCAGTTGAAGGAGGAATGAAAATTGGGAGGGGGAGTATTAATAATTTAAGATAGGTCGATGCCACCATCTTATTGGCAGAATAAGCAGGAATGAAGGAATTAGAAAAGATCATCAAGTGTAAGAATGTTTCACTGGAAATCAAGACCAAGATCATTCATACTTTTCTGTTTCCAATCACCATGTGTGGGTGTGAAAGCTGGACAGTAAAGAAAGCTGACAGAAAAACTTGAGTTGTTTGAAATATGGTACTGAAGGAGAGTTCTGTGGATACTATGGCTGCCAGAAAGATGAACAAGTAGGTCCTAGAGAAAATCAAGGCTGAACTGGAGACAGATGAAACTGAGGCTGTCCTACTTTGGGCATATCATGAGAAGGCAAGATTCTCTGGAAAAGTCAGTAATGATAGGAAAGGCCAAAGACAGCAAGAAATGATGAAGGCCAAATACAGGATGAATGACTCAAGAGTCAAGACACCAGATTATAACTTGCAGAAGTTTTATATTATTTCTGTCTTTTTAAATTATTGCACACCACCCAGAGTGAAGACAGATCATTTTGGAGACAGCAGAGCTGTTGAAGCCAGATCATTTTGGAGATCTCTCATTCATAGAGTTGCCATAAGTCAGAGACAACTTGATGACACATAAGAACAATAATAAAAACCTCACTCTTCTCTTGTCTGTTTTATTGTCACTTCAACATGTGGAATGGAGCACAAGGCACAGCCTGAGCCAGTACCTAACCATGTGATACTCCTCCTTTACCATTTTAGTAATGTATTGACATGCATACCACTACCAGTAAAAATAATTGAAGTCGTATTGTAAAAGGAATCAAATTAACCCTCTTTACATTACATTGCAATTGCAGTTATGTCTTTGGTAATAGGAAAAGAGAATTATAGCGAGTAACATTTGCATATGTAATTTATACTAGTTCTATTATTTTTAACTAATTTCTACAAAGCAGAGGTGAATAAGAACTAACACTCCTTGGGTAATCTGAGAATTGCAGTCCAAAATCAAGCAAACATGCGTGGACACATGCACTTATATACTTTTTGGAATCCATCATGATTTTGATTGAGTTGGATTGTACTGTGCATGAAACCTTACAGATTCGTCTTCTTTTGTGTCCTGATCAAACCCTGGACTGCCAAAGTGAAGCCACTTTCTTGGCTTTGTCATTGGCCAGACTTAAGTTCTTATCAGTGCATGTTTCTGGCAGTAATCAGCAGACCAGTAAAGGAGGTGGATTCTGTATCTCTCCACATTCACACAGTGTGTTGTTGTCTGCCTGCTGCCCCACTTGAGCATGTTGGTCTTACATTTAGGCACTCCAACCCCCAGCCTATTCAGAGTCCTCCAGGAGACGTAGGGGAGGTTCAGTTCCTCAGCTATATCCTCCTTTAATGTTATTCCTTGCCCAGTGAGCTCCTTCCTCCATCTTCTAATTTGATTTTGCTCTTGCTTACCTTCAAGAATGTTTGTTCTTGCCATAAAGCTCTTCATGGATCTTGAGGCTCATTTTTGTTCAGAGGGTGTCAAGGGTCAATCTCTTGCTTAGTTCTCTCTCTGTGTCCACTGCTACTTTTCTATTTTAGGCGGGGGCAATACTAATAAGAGGGTGTATTTTTTCAACTGGTTTAGGATTGAGGCATCCTGTCACTATTACACATGGCTTAATTAACATTGACGATGGCACTAGTTCATCTATATTTCACATCATTAATTTCATAATTGGTATTTAAAATAATTTTAGACTGACCACTTCTTTCATTCCCACTGAAATGCATTGCTAGTCATGACTTGCTGCTCTCCCAAGTCCTGTCCTCAAATAATCTATTTCCAAAGTTATCAAAATCATCCATTTGAAAACACTTTGAGTGTATTCTGGTGCCAGAGCTCTTCTCCATGCGGCTGGAAAATTATCCATACTTTCCCTTCGGATAGAAGAATGAAGCATTTCTCCACTTTCGACGGAAGAAGGTGCACCAACAGGACCGTATAAAGAAGAACTTCTGCTTGCTTCTAAGGCAAGAGCTTGTAGATGAGATGTAAAGTTCCTGTTTCATATATATATTTTCCCCAGCCTATCCTTCTTTATGTTTTCCATTTTTATCTAAGATTTACAGGAATAGACATCAATGGCACAGCAGTACCCTGCTTGCATTTTCCCAAATGCATGGAGTCCCTCCAAAGCTCCGCTGGCAATCTGATGTACTCTGGTGGCCACAAAGCTTCCTGTGTGCTGCAAAAGTGGGGCACCACTCTGCACGCACAACAGTTTATTAATCCATCTGTGCCTGTCTCTGAATGAGACCTTCACATAACATCAGATAATTCAGACCTTCTTGAAAGGAAGAAAAGCAAAAATCACACTGGATGCTGTGATCAAACAGCTTTGAAGATGGATGCATGAGTGGTGGGTGGTCCTTTAAAAACTTTTTTTAAAAAAAACCAGAGCTTGAGAGAGAGAGAGAGAGGCTGGGAAGCCTGAAGGATAGATTAGCCATGCATGCATCCAGCTACTGTAGTTTTCAACAGTGAACTAAAGACATGAAATTAAATATTCTTCTCTACTCTCCCTAGTGCAAAAGCAATGGCAAGAACCCACAAGCAATGATTATTTAAGAGAAGTTATCATTCTAAGCTGATAAACAGAACTTGGAAATTGTCCATTTTGGACAACAATTCACAGAATCACCTAGACTCCCTCCTTCTGCTTATAAACTTTAGGCATCCAGGGGAGTTGCTGATAATGCCTATTGTTACATTGACCACTTAGGGTCAGCAAAGTCAGCATATTTTTCTACAGTGGGTTGATCAGTTTTCCCAATACATCTTCTGGTACAACTGGAAAACAATGGCACATCAGGCTGCCATGTTTCTGGCTGGCACAGGAGACTGAGGGAGTATCATAATCAGGTGCCTCCCTAGATTACTGCTCATGTGGAGTACAAGAAGCCTTGGTCTATCTCATCTCAAGTGTTTTTACCTATTTAATGAATGAAGCAAACTTTTGGAGCTATTAGGCAACCATTGTTAGATCAAAATGTATTTTGAAGGCAACAATGAGGAGGAAAGGGGTGCCAATGTAGTAGGCGGGTGATTACAAGAAGGCAGTATGAAGGAATAGGCCTCCATGAAATAGCATCACAAGTAAATGGCTGCTTGACAGAATAGCTACCATATAAATGTTTCAAAGGCATGTCTTATATCTCAAGTATGTATGGACCATAGGTCCATACATACCTAGCTATCTACCTAGCTTTCATTTAGTATCAAATTCATGCATGCACATGTATGTATGCACACACACACACAGAGAGAGAGAGAGAGAGAGAGAGAGAGAGTGCGCCTTTGGAATAAGAGGATGTTTCCTATTTACTATTTCAACTCACAGATCACAGGCACATGGATACTTACTGGATCCTTACCTTAAACTGGACCCCTAGACAATGTAGTTTAGCAGAGAAGAATGTTTGTTATGTCTTAACAATATTTTATCAAGCAGGATTGTACCAAACTAAAATTCAATGGATTCTTGGGGCATACCTCACAAGTTTCGGGAAATTTCTGTCAAATAAGGGAAATTTCCCGGCCAAAGCAGGAAACTGGACAGATATGCTTATCCTGTGCTGGCCTCCAGTCTAACTCCAGTCTAACTAATCTGGGATGACGGCGGGAAAGAGCATAAAATACGGGGATTTAACAGAAATTTCCCGAAACTTGACAGGTATGTCTTGTGGTGAGGAGATAAACATAGAAATGTACAAAAACATGCACATTTTTAAATATAAATAAATCTCATTTGCAGTATTTCCTTTCTTAATCATCCAGTGTGAATAGCCTATTGGCAATTAGAATCTGTTGGCTATTCAAATATCGGAATGAGGAGTATTAAAGTGATAAATCTAAAACTTACACATTAATGCACCGAATTAATGATATGATCTGGTGTGCATAACTATTCTGGGTCCTTCTATTGATCCTGCTGGAAAAAAATAGTCATTTCCTCTCTGTGCTTGAAATGGGAGAACGCAAAGTTCTTTGAGGTGGAAAGACAAATAGAAAATGATTAGGTTTAATTTGAAAGTGTAAACATTTATCTAATTATTTTTTGTTGAATAAAAGCAAACTGAAGTAATCACTTCTAGAAATTCAAGTGCTTCCTGGCCCTATTTCAGTTTCAGATGGCTGCTAAAATCAATACAGCAAATGGAGAAAAGAAATGAGTTTAACTGCTGCAGTCCAAAGCAGTTTGTTTCTTTGCCTGCCTTATATTCCTCTCTTAGATTGTAATCTCTTTAAAGCTGAGAATGCCTGTTTACTTATTGCAGGGCTACTGATAATGCTCCTCCTTTACAGGAGGTGGTATTTTTATCTGTACCCTGCATTTCTTTGTTGAAAGAAAGCCTAAGAGGGCCAGGCTAGATATTATGCTCAAAGGCAGATTATGAAAAAGCATTCCCAGATCCCCTCAGGCAGGGTCGGGGAACCTTTTTTCTGCCAAGGGCCATTTGGATCATACCTGTCAACCATCACGATTTGGCTGGGAAAACCCCGTAATTTGACGTCTATTGACGTCATAACCCTCCCCCGCTGCCAAAACCCCGTAATTTGGCAGCGGGGGAAACGCTTTCCGCGCATGTATGGAAGCACTATGCCGCTTGCGCAGCCCCTACTCAAGCAGCGTAGTGCTTTCCGCGCATGCGTGGAAGGGTTTTACCCCTTCCATGCATGCGCGGAAGTGCTACGCCACTTGTGTAGGGGCTGCGCAAGCGGCGTAGCACTTCTGCGCATGTGTGGAAGGGGTAAAACCCTTCCACGCATGCGTGGAAAGTAACCTGCGCACAAGCAATGTGCGCAGGTCCCGTTTTTCTGGAGCCGTGTGTTGACAGGTATGATTTAGATATTTATAACATCATTATCCATTTAAAAATTAGCCTGCTATATTTGGTCAAACATTTAATTAATTCACCCCTAATGTGAAGGCTGGAACTGCTTTTCTTTGGTAAGGCATGTGATGTTAACTGGTATTGATGATGTTGCTACTTGCTACTGTTTTTCCAGGTTTGCATTGGTCAGTCTAGAGCAGTGTTTCCCAAACTTTGGTTTTGGGACTTCAGTTCTCAGAAGCCTAATTCCCCAAAGCACTGATTAGCCAATTTACTGACCTAAGCTTCTGGGAATTGAAGTGCCCCTGTGGGGCATGGCCCCCACATTGGGAACCACTGGTCTAGAGTGAAGTCAACTTTTTGTGATGGTAAGTTTTGAAAAGAACTGTTCGCAGCAGTAAATTGTTCCCAACACAGATGCATGTCTCCTTAGAGTAGAAAATGCATTATTGCTTATGTTAATGTTTATGGAACTCAAGCAGTAGAAGGTTGTTGTACCTAGCTTTCAGTTTATCATCACTTTTCAGCGGAATGCTTTTGCATTGTAGGTTATCAGAGATATCAGCTGGTTGCACATTGAAAGGTATAGCAAAGATGTTCGATTCCATTTGTTTACTTTTCATGTCCCTGAATCTTTCATTAAATGCCTCAATCAGTTTCACATATTCACCAGCATATTCAAATGTCGCAGAAGACTTTTGTCCTTCCAAAGTGGGGAAATGCAGATCACACAGCCACTTGCTTTCATTGAGTTCCTTGACAGGTTTTTCCTTCATCGCGGTGAACTGCTTGACTTCATCCCACAGTTCGTAAAACCTCATGTGCATGTTCTCAAGACTCAGCCACCACACTTCACAGTGATAAACAAGATCACTGTATTCAGAGTCAAGATCATTCAGTAACTCCTTAAACTGGCAGCTGTTAAACCTGTTTTTGACAAAAATTTATGCATGACACTACTGTTGACATCACATTGTTCAGCCACAATGATTGTGCACAGAGACTTTCTTGGTGTATGATGCAGTGGTATATAATTAAATCACTTGGTTCAGGACTGAGATGATTCAGTTCTTTCTGGACAAATCTAATCAACCCTTTTGCGAGCCGTTGTCTCATCACAAGACAGATAGAAAAATTGGAAATCTCCTGCAGAATCCTTCAGTGTTTTTTCCATATCTTGTGCTTAAGTTATAAGTTTGATCTGAGACGGTTCTCCAAGACAAATTAACACTCTGAAACAATGTTACTTCGTCAAGTGCTAACAACTCCACAACAATCACCATGCATTCTTTTACAAACTCTCCCTCTACGTGAAGCCTCAGCTTTTTGGGGATTTGCTTGTTCACTACATAATTAATTAATTAATTAATTAATTAATTAAATCTATACCCCACCCATCTGGGATGTTCTCCCACTCGTCTCTGTAACAAAGAGACCTAGTGAAAATGGTTTGTTTTGATTCCAAACTCTGTTGAAGAGTATTGATTTTATCCAGACACATCTGGCCTCCCAATTCATTGAGTTTAGTATGTTTTGAGCTGTAATGATGCTTCAGTCTGGCTTTTTTCATTACTGTTACTACATCGCCACAAACTAGGCACACAGGTTTGCCTTTGACTTCAATAATAATAATTTGTCCATTTCTCTTGGAAAGATTGACACTCTGCATCAACTTTTCTTTGTCGTTACCATTTGTAGGATGTCATATCACTGTTCAGTGTGGGCTGCCAGTGAGGTGATTATTTCACTTTGATTGCTGTTCTAATCCTGCATCCTGGATTTGGATCATATCCAAGGTTTGTATCACCAAACATTAGATTATTGTGTCTCAGGTCACAATAATCAACTGCTATGTCTTTAATACCCTCCAGTCGTGTCTTGTAACATTTGTGTGTAGACAGATAAAGATGCTGGCTTGATGGGCTCATGGATGCAAATTTATTTCCGATTAAAATCCTTTCCTGTTGTAAGTAAATCCACCTACCACCTGTTTCTATAGAAATAACTCTGTTATTGTGCTGTGCAGTTAAAATATGCATTCATCTGTTCAGTAGTTTATTAGATTAGAGCCACTAATTGAACAAAAAAGGGCATTATCACAATTTCAAACAGATTAATTGTCATGCTTAACAGTAATGTTCTTTCTTGATCTCCATCAGAACATTGAGCAATTTAAAATTACGGATGTGTATACCACGATTGCCTCAGCCTTCCATCCTTCTGAGATTGGTAAGATGAGTAACCAGCATGTTTGGGGCAAAAAATGCTCATTATCTGTAAACTGCCCAGAAAGTGCACAAGGAGCTATAGGGTGGTATATAAGTGTAATTGTTATTGCTATTGGGCATAAACTGCATACATATAAATGTTGCATTGATTAACTTTCTCCACGCTCATAGAACATTTGTCCTGTAGCTAAGCCCAATTTAGCTTGGTTATTTTTTGATCTTCCTGCTTAGAAATCTATGAAGTGATTTTGATATGATCTAGCTAGCAAGTATCTTGTCCTGGTGAGAGACAATCTTTTGTATTCATCCATTCAGCAAGGGGTGTTGGTTTTGCTCTCTATCAGTTTAGGCTAAGTTCTTCTTTTCTAATATTTAGAGCATGGATCCTCAACCTATGGCTCATGGGCTGGATCCGGCCCATGGCACCAAATCTCCCAGGCTGTCCCCTTTCTCCAGCTGCCACTTCTGCCACCTCCTCAATCCTTGTACCCTCTGCTTGTCTTGGTGTGTCCCTGTAGCAGTGTTGCCACCCAGCATAGTGGTGGGTGGCTCAGGGTGGTCGCCGGTGGTGGCAGTGGGGGAGTGGGCCACACTGAGCCTCCACCACTTCCCTCCGGCAGTGGTGGGACCACTAGTCCGGCCCCTCAACAGTCTGCGGGGCATGAACTGGCCCCCAGCTTAAAAAGTTTGAGGACCCCTGATTTAGAGCTTGAGGAGTGCAGAAATGTTTACTTCAATTTTAGTTATTGTCTGGGAAGACGTGTCTATGAAGTGGATGGGTTTGCTGCTGCTTTACCTTACTTCATGCATTGTTTGCTATCACCTCTTGATGTACTTCTGGAGTGGCAATACCAGCCAAAGAATAGACTTTTTCAGTGGGGATAGATTTAAAACAGCCTTTAATAATCCTGGATGATTCTTTAAGAACTGCATCCATTTGTTTGGCATGTGTTGATTTGTTTGGCATGTGCTGATGCAACACTGCATATTCTGCTGTAATGTAGCACAAGGACATTGCAGTTGTTCTTATTGTTTGAGGATGTCTGGCCCAGCACTTCCTAAGTATGTTATTTCTGGCTGCAACTTTCTGTTTGGTGTTTAGACAATTGTCTTTATAGGTTAGGGTTCAAGCCAGAGTGATACACAAATACTTTTGGAGTAGGGTAACGTTCCAAAATCTTGCCTCCCCAGCTAATTCCGAGCATCCTCCTTGCTTCTCTGTTCTTTAAGTAGAAGGCACAAAACTATTTTGTTTTCAGCTGGTTGTTTTTTTAATAATATAAGGAAAGCTCTTCTAATGCAGAGATTAGCTGGTGATTGGTGGTCAAGGCAGATTGTCAGCCTAGAGGAAGCTCCTTGAGAATGGGAAAATCAGTTTATCATTTGTGTAAATGTTAAAAATAACAGTACCAGGACACTACCCTGTAGGAGAGTGTGCCTTTGATTTCTCCAGTAACTGTGCCTTCCTTTAAGTTCAATGAAGAATCTTTGGTTTTGAAGTTGATCGGTGACCATTTCTGTTAGTCTATGATCTTCAGTAAGGAGGTAGGTATTTTTGAGCCGCAATTGATGATGGATAGGGTCGTTTGCTGCTATAAGGTGAAGAAACTCTGCTCCAGTTATTTTATGTGTTTCAAAACCATGTTCTGTATGCTGGGTTAGATATATAGATATATAGCTGAAAAAGCACGGTTCTTACTGGAAACTCTTTTCACCTTTCTTGGAATGGCTACCTGTGTGTCATCATTACCACAGTATCAGGTGAGATGTGTAGAAGATCTTTGGGAGATATGCTTCGACAGGTAATGAGGCCCCAAACCATTATAGGCATTGACCTAAATAAAGATCAAATATCTCCTTCCTTTTGTTTGTCTATTCACTAAAATGATTTTCTTCAAAGTGTGAAATACAATTTAAGTGTTGATGCATGCGTCTAGAATGAGCACTGTGATGTAGTTGGTTTAGTATCATTCTGGAATGGAAGCATGAGAACATTTTGAAAAAGAAGTTACAAATTCATCATAGTTCTCTGGTTGAAGGACAGTCTGAAGCACAGCTGCCTCTAGCATTATTGTAAAACTTTTCCCAGTTGGCTGTTTTGAAATAATACTTTCTGTGGAATACTATAAATTGAGGTTGGATGGCTGAGCAGATCTGGCATAATAGAATGGTCTGTGAAAAATATTTGGGACTGGATCATCTATGCTTTAAATGCACTGTTGGGCTGTAAGATTTCGAACAAAAATTAGATTTGGGTTGTAATCTCTCTTCCACCTGCCACTGTGAAATAACTGGGTAAATTTAGGATCACATGTAAGGCATATTGCATGGGATTCTGTCCATTTTAAAATGGCTTCACTATTTTTGTCATCATTTCACAGTCCCTAATATTGTTATGGCTGTTGAAACCTTGAACAAGAAAGTGAATGGTCTGATTGTCCATATTGGACAGCTTCTTAAAGCAGAATCGTATATTAAAAAGGCAAAGGTTTCCCTTGCTCAAAAGCCAGGATTTTAAAATTGATGGTATATTGGTATTTGTAAACTATACATACAGCCATTTTGAATGTAAAAATTTCTACGTTCTCTTCAGTATAATCTGTTGAAAGGACTATAGTACCCTGGATTTACAAGCTAAGAGTTCCACTTTGGATGAAGAGATGATTCTACACTAATGGAAATGATTGTCATTTGTGTTCCTAAAAAGTATTGCTAGAACAGCAAGTTTACAGTGCAATGACTGAATCAGAAGCATTAGCTGGCTGTATGCCATTACCCAGGGAATGCCCATGTTTTCCACTCTTCAGGGAGGTTCCTTCTATGTTTTCCACAGTAATATTGATGCAGATATACAAATGTATGGAAAATCCCAATGCATTATAAGCATACCTGTCAAGTATCCCGGATTGGCCGGGATTTCCCATATTTCTGTGCCACTTTCTCTACTTTCCCACCATCATCCCGTAATTTGACTGGTGGGGAAATTAGTTACTGTGCATGAGCGTATGCACAGAACCCTTCTATGCAGGTATTTTCCAGAGCAGCGCTTGACGGGTATGATTATAAGTTTCACTGTAGTTTCTGGTACATCAAAAGTAACAAAGTGTTTAATTTATGTCTTATAACCTGCAAAGGTGCCGGCCTCACACTTTCAATACGTTTCAAGCTCCTAACCAACCTCATTGACACCATTCATTTATTAACAGTAAAAGCAAGAAAATTTGATTTGCAAAATGATTCTGGAAAGTTTTTCTAAAAAATGGATGATTTTTGCCAGATATTCTTGGTTGATACTGCCAATGGCTGAGCAATAGGTTTTGATTAACTTTTCTGTTGCCAATAGTTTTTTTTGTTGCTGGCATTTTTAATGCGATATTATTTTTGTTCTTGTTGATATTTATAATTTATTCAATTTGTTTAATTTTTTATTGTAAAAATATGTTGTATGCTGCTGAGTGGGAAAATATCCCAGGTGGGTGGGATATAAATGAATGAATGATATAAAATAAGCTTCTCTGATGCAGATAGGCCCATGTATACATGTTTACTTATTTCTATCTGACCAAATACCCAGTGTGATGTATAAGGCTACACCAGACATGCTGCTCACTCTGACTGTGCCCTGTACGCACTAGAATTGCCAACAGGTATAACCTTGTATGTAGACCATGAAATTATGGCTTCTAGCGTTATCTTGCATTGGATTGGTGTCCTGATTGAGGCCTCTGGCACTGTTCCTAGTCAGGTACCTTCATCTCTGTTTGTGTCAGCATACATTTGAAACTAGGATTCATTCATCAAGGCCACAGGTACAAATTGAGAGCAGTTGGATGCTATTTGCAAGCCACTTTGTCTGGAATGGCTGTTTTTCCCCTGTGCCATTCACAGCACAAGATGAATTGTTCCCCTTGTTGTCTTGTTAATGTTAAGTGTGATGGACATGGAAGGAGCCTTCCCAAAGAATGTGATGCTTGTGAATTTATTCGGGCATCCTCTGGGAAATCAGAGTACCCTGTTGGCCAATCCTTCTCCTCTGGAAGTACTATTGCATTGCTTCTGATGTGCTTGAAAAAGAAGAAAGTTAGCAGTCCCCTGGGGTGTCTGAAAGCACTATTCTAGGTTTCTCTACCACTGTAGTTCCACCAAGAAACAAAATACTGTATATTTAACAACACAAACATAATGTGACACAATACTAATTTAAATTTTAAGAGCTCTTTCGTTTTCAACAGTATGGCTATTGTCTGACTGGACCCCATTCTTTTCCCCTGGAATGCATGGCAGTGCAGAGCCCTCAGTTCAGTGGTCAAACATCTGCTTTACAGTCATGCAACAGGCCTTGGATTCAATCTTTGGCATCTTCAGATCAGAAAGTTTGCAAGTAGAAAGCATGTAAGAGAGCTCTGCTAGAAGCCTAGAGGAGCTGCTGCCAGTCAGAGTATAATCCAGCTGGGACTAAATTTGATTCAGTTTAAGGCAGTTTACATACTTGTTTGGGCATATGTGCTGTCTGGGGAGAACTTCTCTCCTTCTTTCTAGAAGGCCCCTTGGAAAAACTTGTCAGACTAAAATAGAACCCATTCCCAGCATGTGTATGAACAGATTACCTTATTAAAGTTTGATGGTTTGTCTGCAGTTTGAAAGGTCACGGAGGCTGGAACATCAGCACTGTGTGCGTGTCTGCTTTGTCTTTCATATTGTCCTAGGAGTGGAGGGAACACTTTTATGAATTTCCTTGTCCCTTATAGTCTTCTTACTGAGGTTTAGTAAAGGCTCTGGAGTGCACTCAGCAGGAATTATGCTGGTTGCTTAATTGAGCAGCTCTCTCTAGCTCCCTGTTTTTATATAAGTCACAGTTTGGTGTGGGAGGGGAGGAAGTATGAATGTGAATCCTGAAGTGAACTGCATTTTGTTAGTAAAAGTGCTCCAAACTTCTTCAAGTTACAGCAGGACTTATTATTTTGCTCCCAAGGAATGGAACAAAATGGCACCTTCATTCCATGGACTAGATAACATGGTTCTCCATCGTGTTGTATGAGAATGCACACTTATGCGTCTGCGCTTGCGCGGAGCCATTACCGGTGCTGTCAAGCTGATTGGATAATGATTTGTAATTAGGACTGCCCACCATCTCCACCCGCCTTTGGCACCATTTCGCGCCATTTCACGCCATTTCGCACCTCTTTTCCTCAGTTCTCCTTTTCCCGCAGAAGCAGCAGCAGCAGCCTTAGCAAGAGCTCATGTCAATTTTTGTGGTACTTGACTAGTTTGAAAGCCGTCCTAACAAAAATTTTCTGGGCCAGGAGAATCGCTCCCTTTTGGCGCACCCTTGTCCATGAGGGGCTTTGCCTCTTACAGCCAAAAAAAGAAGAAGAGAAAGAAGACTAGATGCATTGGGCACCATTTTTTCTTATCATCTGGAGGCTCAGTTGATGGCCTCCTCGGCAGCATTCAAACAGTGCCCGTCTTGCCAGAAGAAGATTCCGAGCTCTGACAGCCACGAGAAGTGCCTACTCTGCTTTGGAGAAAACCATCCCATTCACTCCTGCAGTGTCTGCAGAAAGTTCTCCAAGGTTGTTCTGAAGAACTGACAGAACAGACTGCAAGCCCACCTCATGGCAGTCACCATAGCTCCTCAGCCAATCAATCGCTCTACCACCCGTGACGCCTCTGTGGTTGCTGCGTCCTCTTCGTCCACTTTATCTGCACCTACCAGGCAGCTGACTATTTCTGAACTTTTCATGAAAAAGAAGAGGAAGGAAGAGAAAAAGAAATACAAGAAGCATCTTTCCTCCTCTTCTTCCTTACAGCCTACTCCTAGGGCCCCGAGGCCTTCTCCACCACCATCTCCGGCCTCAGCAGTCTTCGTCACGGCTATTTCTTCTCAATCCTCTGCTTCTCCGTGCCTGATCATGATCTCCCTGGAGGAATCTTCCAGCCTCCCCCACACCAGGAAACCCTGCTGCCTCTTCCACTGCGTGGTGCTTCCAGACTGCCGGATTGGAGAACAGCCACGGTTCTGTCCATGGTTCTGGCTACCAATCTGACGCAACCCTCCATTCAAGTTGACCTCCTGGTTCCCCTGTTCAAGGCTACGGCAAAGGAAATCACCGATCAAGTCCGGTGGAAAAAAAAAACTGCTAAAAAGGCTGGTTTTTGCTAGGTATCTTCTATTTCGCAACATATTTAATGGAATTTTGGATTCTACTTCAATTTCCAAATGTTCAACTACATCCCCCTCTCCCCTCCCCCCTCCTCTGTAGGATGTTTATATTTACAGTGTACATCTAAGGTTCAAAGAGCATGAAAACCAAGGGGATTGAAGTGCAACAGGCTACTGAAAATACAGACGTTATGATTGTGAGAACAGCAATATCGAAGGCTGCTTCATATGACAGTGTTGTAATCACAGGTGAAGATGTCGATCTCCTTGTGATACTGACAGTGCTTGCCTCCACTACTCACAAAAACATCTATTTTCAGAAAAGTGGGAGAGGCAATGCCCCATCAACCTTATATTTAGCAGCTTCATGCAAGATCGACCCAAAATACATCCTGTTTCTTCACGCAGTCAACGGTTGTGACACCACTTCAACCCCCTTTGGGCAAGGGAAGAAAAAAGTGTGCAAGCTGTATGAGAAGAACAGTTCCCTACACTTTTTGGCTGCTGCTTTTAAAGACTCGGAAGCCATCCCCTCCCAGATTTCCGAGGCAGGGGAGAAGTGTTTGGTAGCGCTGTATGGGGTGGGGGGACATGGAGACTGACACGTTGGACAACCTCTGGTACCAACTGTTTCCCAAGTCGGTGGCCAAACCCACATTCCAGTTGGCCAGACTCCCTCCTACCAAAGACGCTGCCACATACCCAGTGGTGGGCACCAAAAATTTTTACTACCACACCGTGGTCGGAGCTAACTCATTGGGCGGAGCTAACTCAGTGGGCAGAGCTAACTCAGTGGTCAGAGTTAACTCAGTGGGTGGTGCCATGCGACTGGGAGGGCATCTCCTAATTGATGTTTTAAGTATAAAAAAAGATATACAAAAAGGTAGTTAACTTTATGTATTTAATACTTAATACTTTATCAATAACAAGAGGTACACAAAACTAGATTTTGTTACAAGAGTTTTACAATATGAATGAAAAACTATAGAACTGCAGCATACAGAATTACACAAGGATTGGACAATATGAATTAAAAATCTGACCAAAAATAAAACTTATTTTAGTTAATCCCAAATTGCTGCTTGATTGGCATTATCCTCACTTTCATTCTGTCTAAATCGAGCATCATCAGCTGTGTGATGTTTTCGCAACCATTTTGTAACTGTAGGAATAGGGTCCCAGTCTTTTACAGGTAGGCCATTCATGCTAATTGTCATAATGTTTGTTATGTTAGAAACAGTAAGGCGATTCCTTTTCTCAGAACAAATGAAGTTCATTTTTGAAAAACCCCTTTCTGCTTCTGCTGAACTTACAGCAATTGTTTTGACAATATTTTGAGCTTTCTTAATACTGTCAGGAGGTGCATAATTATTTTTATCTTTTAAAACATTTTCAACAAAATCCCGGTAATCATTAATATTAATGTCATAATTAAAAATGTCACTAAATTCAAGCAACTGTTCTTCAGCTTCTTTCCATGGAACTAATACATCTACAATGTCCCAGTGTTGTGGATCCAAATATTTGAGAAGATCTAGCTTGTTCCTGTCTTCCAATTTGCTTCCTGTTTTTAAATGTTCACAGTCCATTAGTCTCTTCTTCAAATTAGTTATGATGCTTTCTAAAAGTCTTTCACGAGGAAGTCCAACAAATCGTTGATTTTTTACAAATATTATATTTTTGAAAGTTTCTGAGGTAATCAATCCATCTACTTTTTTATCGTATGCACCCTTGTCCTTTCTAAGCATTTCAAATGATGTAATTGATCTTCCCACACGTTTTTCAGCCTTTAGGATGTCTACATTCCTTGCTTGCAATGCTTCAGAAAGAAGATATATTTCCTTTAGAATATCTATCATCAAGGCCAAATCAGTCAAAAAAATAAATATTTTCCAGACGGCCAGCCATACCTGAGTAATTTTCATGTGAATGAAAATATTGATCCAGGACCGGATAAGCAACCCACACAGCTAGGGTTGATCTTAAAATACAGGCAGCCCATCTTGGTCCAAGAACTCTACCAATTTTTATAATTTCGATGCAAAGCTCTTCTAATATGTTTGTTAGTTCAATTTGGTTTTTATTTGACTGATGGAAAATTGTATATATCTAATCGAGGAAAATTTTAAAGTGATTTAATTGCTTTATTTCTTTTATCGAATCATCTAAAACAAGTTGGAGGCGATGGTTTAAGCAGTGCCATATTATGATGTTGGGAAACTCTTTGGCTATTCTAGTGCTCACTCCAGATTTTCTCCCAAGCATAATGCTGGCACTATCAGAGCAAAATCCTATTAAATTTTTCTCCAAGTATTTCTTGGAAAACCCAATTTTTTAAAAACTTGCCATAACTGAAGAAAATATTGTCTCTGCATCTTGTTTTGTAATTCTACTAGCTCAACAAAAATTGTTGGCAAGGTAACTGAACCCTCAACTTTTAAGAAAACTATTACAACAGGTTTGGAAGATATCGTTGAGGCTTCATCAATAATCAAACAGATTTTTAGATTCTTTTCAATAATTTTCGTAAATATTTTGCCTTTAATTTCTTCTGCAATAAACTCTACTATTCTCACTGCAGTTCTACGTGAATGCAACCCTATTCCCATATCTACTCCATTTTTAATATGCAATTCTACCTCATCTTCTATATCTGAAAATGGTTTACATCTTTTTGCCAGACTGTAAACTATATTAAATACTCTACAAGTAGTAGCCAAATATGCTTCATTCCCCTTATCTATTGTTTTTGTTATAGCATCCTTCTTTGATTTTTTTATATTATCTCTACAAATAATATGAGCTTGTGATAAAAAATGTTCCCTCATCTTTTTTCTTAGAGATGACTGTTGTACATTTTTATTGCCCCTGCTGCCACAATCTCACAATTTCTCCATCCTTTTGAAACATGAACACCTTTCCCTATTGCAAATTCATGTTTTGCACAATACTCACAACCTAATTTTCTGTTAGTAACTACCAGTCCATCATATTTTTCTTTAAAATAGTTGTATTGTACCACTGTCCAGCATTCAGGAATAGTATTTTCAATTTTGGAACTATCTAGTTCAATTGACCTGCTGCTCTCTCAAAGTTGAGGTGATTCTGCTTGTGATGGTCTTGTTACATCCAAGGCCAATTCTGATGAAACTGGTGGTTCCAATCTTGGTTTCTTGCTGAAGAAAGAAGTGAGATTTTGTTGTCTTTTCTTCTTAAGGGCTGCTGCAAAAATAAAAAGTTGCAGTTCAGACTCGACTGTGGTTGTAAGATAAAGAAGACATGTAAGACAGAGACTTTCCATTAAACTGTGGTCATGATCCTAGTCCACCAAAAATGGCCAGAGTGGGTCATGGGAAGGTTAGTAATGTCTAAGGCAATGAGCAGAAATGGGTCACATAGAAGTAGGTCACGCAGAATGGTGAAAAATGGTCACAAATTCAATGGAGGAATTCGGGCTGGTGGCGGAACAGTATGGCATTGGAGGATGATTGTACTTTAGAGCCCAGAGAGAAGATGCTTGATGCAAGGACACTGTGAAATTCAGTGTTTGGAAACAGAAGATGTTGGTGGTAAATGTTGTAAAAAATTGCACTCCAATAAAAAAGCACTACTTTCTCCCATCCCACACAGCAAAATCAGTGAAATGAATGCACACCTGATATGCCAATAGCACACGACCCACTCAGAAGCCACAGTAAATGATATGCCAATAGCACACGACCCATTCAGAAGCCACAGTAAAAAGAATGCACACCTGATATGTCAATAGCACACGACCCACTCAGAAGCCACAGTAAATGATATGCCAATAGCACACGACCCACTCAGAAGCCACAGTAAAAAGAATGCATACCTAATATGCCAATAGCACACGACACACTCAGAAGCCACAGTAAAAAGAATGCACACCTGATGTGGGAGTCACAGCTGTAAAATGTTAGCCTTCGTGGATCAAGTCCAATTCCTCAAACCATTTTAGGCCCTCCACACAATCCTGCTTCAGCAAGGTCCAATTTCTAAATCAAACCAAGATGGGAGCCACAAACCTAAGAAGGCACACGCTAAAACACAGTTAGCTAAAAATACAGTCATTTAAGAGCAAGACTCTTGCAAAAACAAACAAACAAAAAAACCCCACTTTAGTGACTGCATTTTAGTGTGGACCTTCTTTGGTTTGTGTCTCCCACCTTGGTTTGATTTAGAAATTGGACTTTGTTGTTGCAGGATCTACAAAATGGCCCTCCACACAATCCTGCTTCAGCAAGGTCTAATTTCTAAATCACCGCCACCGCCTCCGACCTCACCACTGATGCTTCCGCCGCCGCCTCCTCCTCTGGGTCCCGTCGGGGGGTCCCCTCTGCTCTGCCTCAGCTCAGGCCGCTGCCGCCGCTCTGCTGCCACTGCTACAATTTCCAGCTCACCTTCACGACTCCGACCAAGCAGGAAATGGCTGCTTGGTCTGGCGCGCATGCATTTAAGCCAAAATTGGTGCATGCGCGCTGAGTCCTGGAGGCGCGCATGCGCAAGTGGGGAGGTGGGAAATTTTTACCACCACCCCCCTTTGCGGACCGGTGCAGACCAGTAGCTGCTCACCACTGAACACACCATATTTTTTGCACGCACCTCCAAGTCCAGATCTGGCTAGGTAATGACGACATCATACCATCAGTTTGAGGTAGTCACTGACAAGGGAAGGTGTTGTTCCTGTCAGAGCCACTCGAAATGCAGCCCCTGACAACATCTTGAATATAATCTCCTGCAAATGCAAGAAAGGGTGCAGCACTGCAGGTTGCGGCTGCAAGAAAGCAGGACTGTGGTGCTCCACCCTTTGCAAGAACTGCGCAGGGAACTGTTGTGAAAATTCCCCCGAGCCTCACCTCCAGGAGGAAGAAGTGGGGGACTGCGAAGAGCAGAGCATGATGGATGCAGTGCTGGATATGGACAAAGAAGGAGAAGAGGAAGCTCTGTACGGCGCAAAACACCAAAAATATTAAATTTATGCTTCTCAATGTTTAGTGTATGAGAACCAAGACACAGGAACAGCCGAAGGATTGGCTTAACACATCTTTATTGCATGGTGGTCCGGGGAAACATGTGGTAATGGTGGACGAACAGCTCAATATATACGGTGGCTATACTTTTGAATGTGGCTCCACGATAGCCCATTGGCTACCGCCCGCGTTACGACATCCCTGGTCACGCCCTTCTTGTCCAGGTGAGGCAGTGGCGGGAATCTTCCCGCGCTGGAGTTATTGCGTAATTGGGACCATATGAGCTGGACGCTCGCTACTGCCACCAGGTGGTTGCTAGCTCGCGTCCTATTACAGAAGGTTACAGTGTTACAGTTGATGGGTGTTACATTGTTGCAAAGGCATAGTATTAGGAACACAACATCCCTCCCCCCTAGGATGAGACGAAGTCTCTCATCCAATATGGCTTATTGCAAGCGCGTTTTGGGCGTTCTGCTGCCTGGCTTGTCCCGGGGGCACTACTGCTTCTCTGTCCCCTGCTCTCTTGTCCTGCAACAGGAGAGGGAGACTCGTTAGTGACTTGCCACGGTTCTGCGGCTTTTGGGGAAGGGACAAATTCCATTGTGGAAAAACCGGGGGCACTGGGGGCTAACGAAAAACCCCTCTTCTCGCTTGGATGGGTGGGGGACCACTCCGAAACCCCCCCCCCCCGGTTTTGTAACTGAAGCTCAAAATCATCTACTGGGTCATTGGGGACATCCCTCAGGCTATCTATGAGGACAGACTCCTTCCCCTCCCCCTTGGTGGGGACCGCTGGTCCCCCTCTCCTCCCCCTTGGGCTGAACGGGCGGGGGAGAACCCTAACGTTGAATCCTTCTCCGCTCCGTCCGCGCTTTGGCTGTCCGGGACCCGGCGCCGGAGTTGGTCTGCGTGCCGTCTCCAGAGTAGACCCGTACTGGTCTCTACACAATACGACACGGGACCCGTCTGCCCAACGATGACGCCCGGGACCCAGGCTGGCCCCGCGCTGGTGTAGTTCCTGCAATGCACCGGGGCACCTACTTCGAAACTCTTCATGTCCGCTAACCCGATGTTCCTCCCAGTGTCCTCCACCCTTGTTGGGTCTAGCCTGGTCAGAATCGTAGTCAGCTTCCTACGCATTAAGAGCTCCGTGGGCGAGTACCCTGAAGCTAGGGGGGTCACCCTGTAGCCCAGCAAGAACTGACACACTTGCAGGTTAAGATCCCCGGGGCCCATGCGCCTCAGCGCGTCCTTGGTGGTGCGCACGAGGCGCTCTACCTGGCCGTTTGTTGCCGGGTGGAAAGGGGCGGAGGTGATGTGCCGAATGGCGTTAATCTCGGTGAATGCCCTGAACTCAGCGGACGTGAAACAACTAGCGTTATCGCTAATTAGGGTGTCGGGTATACCGAACGTGCTAAAGACCCTACGCAAATGCTTTACTGTCATTGCTGAGGGGGTGCTCGTAACTGGGATTACCTCCAACCACTTGGAGTAAGCGTCCACCACGAAGAGGAAAAGTGTCCCTCTAAATGGGCCCGCAAAATCAATGTGCACACGGGACCACGGCCCCTTTGCCGCGTCCCATTCCCTGTGCGGCAGACGCGCTTCTTCGGGTCTGGAGCATTGGCAGCTCTCGCAAGTGCCCACCATGTGCTCAATGTCGGCGTCTAATTGGGGCCACCAGAAGTAGCTCCTGGCCAGAGCCTTGGAGCGGACAATTCCAGGGTGGCTGACGTGCAGCAGTTTGAGCACCCTAGGCCTCAGGGATTCGGGGACTACCACCCGCTGGCCCCACAGAAGGCACCCCCTCTCTATGGACAACTCTAGCCTCTTCCTGAAAAACGGGGCGAACTCTGCCGCCGGGGAGGACGCTGGCCACCCTTTCTGCACCCAGGAGCTGACTAGAGCTAGCGTTTTGTCCTTGCCGGTCGCCTTGGCGATGTCTGCGGGTACAATGGGGGGCGAATCTAAGACCTCTATCAGGAGCACTTGGCGGTCATGTTCCTCCTCGCCCACGACGCTGCTAGCGTGGGGGAGGGGAGATCTCGACAGGGCGTCCGCGTGGCTTATTTCTTTTCCCAGCCAGTACACCAACGCGTGCTGATACGCGTTTAAGAAGATGGCCCACCTTAACATCCAAGGGGACAGGATCTGAGGTGTGGGCTTGTCTGCAGTGAAAATGCCTAGCAGGGGCTTGTGGTCGGTCACTATGGTGAAGGGACGGCCATAGAGGAAATCGTGGAACTTTTTAGTCCCTGCGATTATCGCTAGCGCTTCCCTGTCTGTCTGGGCGTAGTTTCGCTCTGCCTGGGACAGGGATCTGGAGTAGAACGCAATCGGGGCCTCTCTCCCGTTTTCCAACACGTGGCACAGCACTGCCCCCACCCCCACTGGGGATGCATCACATATCAGGACCACCGGTCTCTTGGGGTCAAAGTGGGTGAGAATGGCGTCAGACGCTAAGAGTTGTTTCAGTTCAATGAATGCCCTCTCCTGGCTCTCGCCCCACTTCCACGCCTTGTCCTTCTTGAGAAGCTTGTGAAGCGGCTCTGCTACCGATGCCTTCCGAGGCAGGAAGGAGTGGTAGAAGTTTAAGAGCCCTAGGAACGACTGCAATTCGGGCTTGGAGGTGGGGCGAGGGGCATTTTGAATGGCAGCCACCTTTGATTTGGAGGGTTTGATTCCCGCAGGGGTTACCCGGAAACCCAAGAACTCAACCTCGGTGGCGAAGAAAACGCATTTGTCTTTTCGCAACCTCAACCCCGCCTTTTCAAACACCGCCAGCACTTTGTCCAGCCTTTCAGCCAACTCTGCCTCGCTCCCCCCCGTTATCAATACGTCATCAAAGTATGGCAAGACCCCTTCCAGCCCCTTTAAGAGGCGTTCCACGAGCGACTGGAAAATACCCGGCGCCGAGTTCACGCCGAACTGTAGGCGCGTCACCTGGAATGCCCCCTTATGAGTGACTATCGTTTGCGCAGCAGCTGCAGCTGGGGTTACTGAGAGTTGCTGATAGGCTTGCGCCAGGTCGAGTTTTGCGAAACACTTTCCCCCATGTAACCTGGCCAACAGGTGGCTGACTACCGGCACCGGATACGCATTTGGGCGGATCGCCTTATTAATGGTGCACTTATAATCAGCGCATATGCGAACCTCCCCGTTGGCCTTTAGCGCAGTTACAATTGGAGTTTCCCACTCCGCGGAATCAACAGGAACAAGAATCCCCTGGCCCACCAATTTGTCCAGTTCCGCCTCTATCTTGTCCTTTAGTGCGAAAGGCACTCTGCGCGGCTTGAGTCTTATTGGGCGGACCTCCGGGTCCAGGTCGAACGCTACTGGGGGTCCCTTGAATTTTCCGAGTCCTTTCTTGAAAACTTCGGGGTGCGCGTCACACACCTCTTGTATTGGGTCAGTCCCAACGGCATGCACCCCCCCCCCAATGAACAAACCCAGGGGCTTAAACCATTGAGTCCCGAGGAGGCCGCAACTACCCCCCTTGAGCACAACCAGGGGAAGTTCCGCGGTGTGTTGCTTGTATTGGACCTTGAATTTTCCAACCCCCAACACCGGAATGCTATTTCCCTGTATGTCCCGCAGCGTGGACCTCAACGCTTTGAGCTTAGGGCGCACGTGGGGGGAAATTCCTAAGAACTCCCACTGGGACATGATTGAGTAGGAGGAACCCGAATCTATCTCCATTCTAACAGGGGCTCCTTGCACCAGTACCTCAACAAAATAACGGGGGTGTCCCAAGGACACGCTGTATACTGGGGCGTCGTCGCTGCTGTCGTCGGAGATGCGGCCCACGCCGTCCTGCTTCCCCGCAGGCCGGGTGCCCTCCTTGGTCCTCGGCGAGCGGTCTGACGAGCTTTTCTGGTCCATGCGCCGCCGTCTGCAGACCTTGGCGATGTGCCCCCGGCGTCCGCAGTTGTGGCACTCGGCCTTCCGGAATGGGCACTTGATGCGGTCGTGGGCCGCTCCACAGCCGTCGCAGCGTCAGCCTTCCTTCCAAACCCTCCGGACGTCCTCGTCGTCGCTGCTCTCCGTGGGAGATTTTGGCGTTCGTCTGGCCGCATGCACCGAGCCCGCTGCCTTGTCGGGCTGTGGAGGCCTTTCTCTGAACCCCTTGACTCCGGCCCTCGTGGCTTCCGCGGCCTGCGCCGCCTTCACGACCTAGCGCAGCGTCGGGGGTGGCTCCTGGTTCATCAACTTTCGCTGAACCTCTTCGTCCCACAGGCCACACAGCATGCGGTCCCTGAGGGCGATTTCCAGATTTTCCCACTTGCATGGGCCGGCGGCCAACCGCAGGGCCGCTGCAAAGGCGGCGATGGACTCACCAGGTGCTTGAACTCTCTTCCAGAACGCGTCTCGAGCCGAAAACATCGAAACCGAGGGCTGGAAATGGTCGCGCATCGCTTTCAGGAGCTGTTTGACCGACAGCTCGCTCACCTTCTTCGGCGACACCAGGTCCACCAATACTCTTTTGGCGGCATTCCCGAGCATCCGGGTGAGGATGGCCCTCTTCTTCCCCTCGTCCGTAATTCGGACACCACCAGCGCATCTTGGAAGTCCGTTTCGAAGAGCTCCCAGTCTTCCGGCTTGTTGATGTCGAAACCGGCATGTGTCTTGATCTCGTGGGGATCCATAATCCCACCTTCGTCGCCAATTTAGTGTATGAGAACCAAGACACAGGAACAGCCGAAGGATTGGCTTAACACAGCTTTATTGCATGGTGGTGCGGGGGAACATGTGGTAATGGTGGACGAACAGCTCAATATATACGGTGGCTATACATTTGAATGTGGCTCCACGATAGCCCATTGGCTACCGCCCGCGTGACGACATCCCTGGTCACGCCCTTCTTGTCCAGGTGAGGCAGTGGCGGGAATCTTCCCGCGCTGGAGTTATTGCGTAATTGGGACCATATGAGCTGGACGCTCGCTACTGCCACCAGGTGGTTGCTAGCTCGCGTCCTATTACAGAAGGTTACAGTGTTACAGTTGATGGGTGTTACATTGTTGCAAAGGCATAGTATTAGGAACACAACACAATGCTTCCTGTTTTACTTTATGTACATACATATTGCTTCCCGTTTTTTATTCAATTTTACTGTACATAACTACTAATAATTTCATAAGAAATACATGTGATTTTTAGTTTTTATTAACCTAAAGAACATCTTATAAATGTCACTCAGGATAAAGCCACGTCATTGTGGGGGTGGGGTCAAAATTTCCAAGCTGAAAGATGAACTCGGTTTTCATGCTCTTTGAACCTTAGATGTACACTAAGTATGAACATCCTACAGAGGAGGGGGTAGTGGGAGGGGGAAGAGGGGGGGAGGGGGATGTAATTGAATGTTTGGAAATTGAAGTAGAATCCAAAATTCCATTAAATATGTTGCAAAATGGAAGATACATAGCAAAAACCAGCCTTTCTAGCAGTTTTTTTTTTTACAAATTTGAGAAATGTAGCACTTTTTCAAAGCCCTGTATCTCGGTACCTATGGGGTTAAAGAATAAGTTTGACCAATGATAATTGAAGGAAATGTAATTCTTTAGTGTATGAGAACCAAGACAATACGAACAGCCGAAAGGTTGGCTTAACACATCTTTATTGCATGATGGTCCGGGGGAACATGTGGTAATGGTGGATGAACAGCTCAATATATACGGTGGCTATACATTTGAATGTGGCTCCACGATAGCCCATTGGCTACCGCCCGCGTGACGACATCCCTGGTCACGCCCTTCTTGTCCAGGTGAGGCAGTGGCGGGAATCTTCCCGCGCTGGAGTTATTGCGTAATTGGGACCATATGAGCTGGACGCTCGCTACTGCCACCAGGTGGTTGCTAGCTCGCGTCCTATTACAGAAGGTTACAGTGTTACAGTTGATGGGTGTTACATTGTTGCAAAGGCATAGTATTAGGAACACAACACAATGCTTCCTGTTTTACTTTATGTACATACATATTGCTTCCCGTTTTTTATTCAATTTTACTGTACATAACTACTAATAATTTCATAAGAAATACATGTGATTTTTAGTTTTTATTAACCTAAAGAACATCTTATAAATGTCACTCAGGATAAAGCCACGTCATTGTGGGGGTGGGGTCAAAATTTCCAAGCTGAAAGATGAACTCGGTTTTCATGCTCTTTGAACCTTAGATGTACACTAAGTATGAACATCCTACAGAGGAGGGGGTAGTGGGAGGGGGAAGAGGGGGGGAGGGGGACGTAATTGAATGTTTGGAAATTGAAGTAGAATCCAAAATTCCATTAAATATGTTGCAAAATGGAAGATACATAGCAAAAACCAGCCTTTCTAGCAGTTTTTTTTTTTTTTTTACAAATTTGAGAAATGTAGCACTTTTTCAAAGCCCTGTATCTCGGTACCTATGGGGTTAAAGAATAAGTTTGACCAATGATAATTGAAGGAAATGTAATTCTTTAGTGTATGAGAACCAAGACAATACGAACAGCCAAAAGGTTGGCTTAACACATCTTTATTGCATGATGGTCCGGGGGAACATGTGGTAATGGTGGATGAACAGCTCAATATATACTGTGACTATACATTTGAATGTGGCTCCTCGATAGCCCATTGGCTACTGTCTGCGTGACGTCATTCCTTGTCACGCCCTTCTTGTCCAGGTGAGGTGGTGGCGGGAATCTTCCCGCGCTGTAGTTGTTTGGGGAATTGGAACCATGTGAGCTGGACGCTCGCTATTGCCACCTAGTGGTCACTAGCTCGCGTCCTGGTACAGAAGGTTACAGTGTTACAGCTGGTGGTTATTATATCCACTCATTCGAGTGTTACATTACTTAAAGGTATAATGTTCAGGACACAACAAATTCTCTACAACTTTCTAATTACATGCAGTACACAATAAACACATGGTTTAGAAGATATAATCGAAAAACTGAGAAGAGTGCTAAAATTTTGCAATTTTTGCCCCCCAGGCACTGCTTTATATTATCCCATTCAAAACAAGAGTAATAGTTCAATGTCATCTACCTAGAACAACTGACCCTCTGGACCTGAACAATCAGTTAGGAACTGCCTGGCAGACAGATAAATATTATAGTTTGAGACATTGCTTTCTTGTGGAGCAACTGTCCTAGAGAAATTCTGCCTACTACTAAGAACATAAGAACATAAGAACAGCCTTGCTAAAACAGGCCACAGCCCATCCAGTCCAGCATTCTGTCTCACACAGTGGCTCACCATTTGCTTCAGGGTATTATTCCCAAGGAGATGCCTTCACCTGCTTAGGATGCCCTGGAAATGGCATTGAGAGATATCCTTCCTATCTCTCCAACCCGGAGGTTGTCCTTAAGTATCCATAATTATAGCCATTGATACTCTTGTCCTCCATGAACTTGTCTAATCCTTTCTTAAAGCTGTCAAGACTGACAGCTGTCACCACTTCTTCTGGCAGGGAGTTCCATAGACCAGTCCTCTATGGCCACACAATTGGCCATCCCAAGATAGGTTAAAAGGAGTGACGCCAGGAAGAGAGCTTTCTCGGTGGTGGTCCCCTTACTATGGAACAATCTCCCTGTTGAGATCCATCTTGCTCCCTTTTTTATTCAGCTATTCAGAAAGGTATTAAAACCTGTTCCATTCTTATGAGATGTTCTTCTCCAATAGGGCAGCTCATATAATGATTATGATTTGTTATTTACTGTCTGACAATTATTAATCCTGTATTTAATTTGGTTTGATTTAGTAATATATTCTGTGTGCTGACATTTGGCTTTGGGATTATGATAAATGATATTTTTTTGCTGTGTTGTTTTTTATTTGATGTTTGTATATTGTATGTTCAGAGTAGTGTTCACACTAAGTCGGACGGGATATAATTATTAATAACAAATGAATAAATGATCAAACAAATAAATAATAGGCAGATATGAATAGGGATTTTCAGCTAAGTTCAGCTTTGTTTTTAGCCAAGCATCAGAAAAACAAGTTTAACTGTCAGCGTTAAGACACACCGGCTATTAAATATCCTCTAAGGGCATTTCCCCAGTTTTCCTAAAATTTCTGACATGAAAGCAGCAGAATAGTCATTGGCTTTGCTTTGAATATCTCTTTGATTTTTTTTTAAAATTATGTGTTGATTATTCTTCCCTGTCAAAATCTGTTGATATGCTATTTTCTTTAGGGTTATATTTGCATATAGTATCCGTTTCTTTGAATTATTGTTCTATCATTTCAATCATCTTTCTGGCTGCTTCTTGCCATTTCAAAGTTCTGTGATAGTTAATATCCCACCAGTTCCTCTTCTTTCTGCAAGAGTCAAGATCAATTTTCTCTCAGCTTTTGTCGTATGTTTACTAAAGGAATTTTCCTTGAAGTTTTGCCATTTCCCATTTTCATCATCATGGCTTATTGAAATCTCAAACTAGAAAGTGGATGTTTTGTTGTTCCATATTAGGCAGCTTCTTGAAGCAGAACGGTATACCAGGTGTTACTATACACACAACCAGTTCAACCATCAAGATTTCTTTGTTGTCCACTTCAGTATAGTCCATTGACAAGAACTGAGGATGGGGGAAATGGGGAGAAAATTAGCCCCCCTAACAGGTATATAAAAATAAAACAAAGGACCATCTTTTCACAAATGGTCATCAAGACATGCAACAGTCCAACTGACTGAATCGGTTGGGAGGGAAATACATTTTGGCATTGTTTATCGAAGGAAGAATTCTCTACAGTTCTCCCTCTAAAATATTCTGACATTAACTAGAGTACAGTATATGTTGGAAGAGACAGAGAGCATTATAGGCCAAATATATTATTCTATAGCTTGAGGCAGAAAACACTAAAGTTAGAGATTTCCAGGCTAATCCACTCTTAGGGAAAAATTCTCTTAAAGCATAAAAGTGATGGCCAATCAGGCCTATAGCATAAAAGCAAAGCTTTTTCTTAAGTATACCCAAGAGAAAGATTTTTTTAGCTTTTAGTGCAAATCCTACCTAGATGACAGCCCATTCCCAACTGTGGGCTACAGAAAACAATGCCATATGTGGTCTCCTACATTTTTGTGCTTTACAGACATCTTGGATGCATTTTGCTGCTTTCTTGCACACAACATTTCTGTATCCTTTGTACAGTCTTTAGTCAAGCTTGGCCAGTAATCACTGGTCGACTACAACAATGATTGCACGAGAGTTTACACCAGGGATTCTCAACCTGTGGCCGGCGGCACCATTTCATGTATCTCCCCCACCTGCCTCCACCACACCAGGAAGTGCCATGTGGTGGAGGAAGGGCAAAATGGCCGTCCGGCCCCTGAAGCTGTTTGAGGGAACATGACCCGGCCACTAGCTTCAAAAGGTTGAGAACTCCTGGTTTACATGGTATATTAGGTTATAGTTTGTGAAATCACAAACCCAACTGATTTCAGGTCAGCATTTCTATGCAAAAATGCAGTTCATAATTAGCAGATGTCTGTAGAGTTGATGGTGGATGGGAGCGAGTCCCGTCTCTGTGTGGATCTCATGGGACAGAATCATTCAAGGAATGCACATTTAGAAATCGGTTTTTAGTCTCTTATCATCTTCAAAAATTGTGGATGAAGGATTAATTCCTCAAAAAGTCTTGAGATCTGGGTGCAGCTAAATGCTAGCCCTTGAAACAGCTATTCAAGTTACATGAGCTTGTATAAAACGAGCAAGATAATCTGAGGGGAAAACTAACCACAGTAGTGCTGTTGTTCACATATCTCCTCCTACACATAGAAAGCGTACATTTGAATATTCAGGAGGGGGCTTATAAGATTTCACTTTTCCTTATTTTATCACTTCACATAGTTTGATGTTTTATTTTCTCCTTACCTAGTGGTAATGATAAGGATATAGGAAGTTGTTGGAGCAAGGTAAAAGTAAGACCTTCCACACCTTGTATAATTTATGAAAGGGACAGATATAAAGACATGTACACAGTCCGCTGACAACACACACAGGGCTTCTGTATGTGCCATGTAGCATGCTAAAATGATATGTGTGGACTGCACCACTTTAGAATGGCAGAAGATAATCACATTTTAAATGCCCCTCTGCTTTTAAAATTACGTACTTGGAAGTTGGGCATGCGCGCTGTCACTCCAGCACAGAATTTGCCCTGCCGCTCTGTTCAGCAGCCCATTGGGAGTGCTTTCTCCCTCCCCAGCACAGTTTGCCCTGAGACAGGGTTTTTGCCTCTGTGTGTGTGTATGTGTGTACTTAGCAGAGCAGGCAGTTATGCTCTGCAACAGCAGAGCGTGAGTGCAGGTCCTTTAACACACAGGCACACAGTTAAACTGAAAAAGATTTTACTTTGCAAACTGTTTACTTAAATCAGATACTTTCTCTTGGTAAGGTTAAAATGCAAGCAGCAACAGTCTTTGCAGTAGTTGGCAACCAACGGCAGAGTGACTTGGTAACGTGGCAACAGTTCATAAACAAAAAGATAGTTGCAGCTGGCTACAGGGAAGCTCAGCTTTCTTATCAGGAACAGATAAAGGCAGAATGCTTACAGGGAAGCGGAGTTCAAGCTGCTGGGCATAAGATTTCTCCAACTCTGGCTGGACGGAGCAACTCCACTCATGTCAGTTCAAAGATGCAATGTCCTTCTCTGTCCTTTTTCCACGTTGGTCACTCGCTTACTCCTCCTCCACATGCTACTCCTTATGCTACTCCTTGAAGTGGGCTTTTGGAGGTGATTATATTGACCTAAGTTTGCTGACTCACAGTCTGAACGCAGTCAGCTGTGGCCAGTCATTACAATGCTCTTAAAGCTACACACATTTACCCTATACAGTAACATGTCCCATGGAGCTTAACATGCCCTGTCTCTCTGTGGCACGGATGACACCCTGTTGAGTTTGGGCACTCCGTCTCTAAAAGGTTTGCCATTGCTGCTTCTAGGTAGTCCCTTTGGATGAATTCTAAAGCTGATTCTCCAATGACTACGCAAAGCTGGACACTTGGGTCTCTTACTTGTTAATCTGCAGGGTGTGTGTTATTTTTCCAGTTACAGAGGAACGAGCTTAATGTAAGCAGCTGGTACTTTATGATTTTTGAACATATGACAGGAATTTTGAAGAATATATACACACATTAGTTTATCTTCATTGTGGACTCATAGTTGAGTTTGTATAAAAAGTGTTCTGATAATAAAATGCCAAGGCCTAGTAGAAATCTATAGATGCACTTATGAATTGCAAAGGCTTTTTTTAAACAACAGGAAAGAGATGAATGTGTAAGCTCTACAAAATAGATTTTATGTCGTCATCTTGTATTTGAGCAAGATCATGAGCACTGATTCAGCTGATGGAAACAAAAGATGAACACTTGTGATATGTGAAGCAGACAAGGCTATATCTTTGAGAAGCCAAGCCATCTCTAAGCATAATAGGAAAAGGCCAAGTATGAAATCCCACAGTCAGCACTGAATGACGCAAATCAATGCACAGGAAGGTGAAGGGCTAGTTGATGTTGAAGGTCCTTTCCATCACTTAATTTCAGCATCTCTATGGAAACCATCACTGAACACAGCCAGTTCTTTCACCTTGCCTTTGTGAAGTTAGTTTGATTGATGTGCAAGAAACGATGATTGAAAATGTTGTCCTCTGTAGTGTATAAGCTCAGGTGTATTGAAAACACTCCACTAGCACACTATGCTAGACTGAAGGTTTGTGATTTTCTGTAATTCTGTGGTTTCTAGTTGATCCTCTGATTTTGAAGTAACAGAAAAGGGCCAATATGCTTACTGTAAAAATGTAACCAGTTTCCCCTGTTCCGAGAGATTTAGTAATTTGGACCAGTTTATATCTAAATCAACTTGTGTAAATCAACCTGAGTTACATTTAGGGTTCACATTCCCATTAATCGATGGATCAAATATCCTAAATTAACTGGTTTCATTTTCACTTGTCATTTGACTGGAATCAAACAATTCCATGCTTGAAGGATTTGTATGTATGTATGGATGGATGCATGGATGCATGGAGTGAAAATCCATCATTCTCAGGATTATTTATTTTATTTATTTTGTTAAATTTCTATACCGCCCACTCGACCAAGGCCGACCCAGGGCGGTGAACAATCATAGATAAAAACAGATAAAAACATAAAGAATTAAAAACCCACCCCCTAAAAGGGGTGCAGATACCGATGGAATTGTGGGGGAAGGCATACTTCTCTATATCAACCACCCAACGGAAGCCACCCCTCCACCTGCACCCCAAACTTGGCCCGCCAGCCAAGTTTTTAGTTCTTTTCTAAAGGGCAACAACTCTGTCAGGAGGCGCAGTTCCACAGGCAGGAGGTTCCAAAGGGCCGGTGCGGACACAGAGAAGGCTCTCCTCCTTGTGCCAGAGAGGCGAGCCCCCCTGGCTGATGGCACTATTAGAGAGCCCCTCCGGTCCGCTCTGGTTGGATGGACAGACATCCTTAGAGCGATGCAGTCTCTTAGGTAACCTGGTCCACTACCATATAGGGCTTTAAAGGTCAAAACCAGCACCTTGAATTGCACCTGGAGGCAAACTGGTAACCAGTGCAACTCCTGAAGCAATGGTGAGGCGTGGGCATAACGCCCACACCCCATCACCACCCGGGCCGCAGCATTCTGGACCAGCTGCAGCATCCGAATGGTCATCAGGGGCGCCCCATGTAGAGCACATTACAATAATCTAGTCTGGAGGTCACCAGAGCGTGAGTGACCATGAGCAAGGAGTCCCGGTCCAGGAGCGGGCGCAACTGGCGAATCACCCGAAGTTGGGCGAAGGCCCTCCTGGCCACAGTCGCCACCTGCTCTTCAAGCAGCAGCTGGGAATCCAGGAGGACCCCCAAGGATTATCATGGAGACTGCAATAAAATACAAACATAGAAAAAATCCTCCCAGACAGTGATCATTATACGTATTTTAATACCATTTAGATCTATGGGTACTGAAAAATCAAACATACAATTACTGTATTGGGAGGAGGAGGGATCTTAATAAACCTCCCTGTGTGGTTACATCAGTGGTGGGCATCAACAGGTTTGCCCCAGTTCACCAGAACCAGTATCAGAAATTCTGGCTGGCCCCGCCCATCCAAGTTTTGTAATAAAGTAGTCCTAATTCGGGTGCAACGCAGGGCTTTTCCCCTGGCCATGCCCACCATACCATGCCCACAGAGTAGGTAGTAAAAAAAATTGGAAGCCACCACTGGGTTACATTTTTAAATGTTTTTAAAATATCGGGTGGGGGGGGGGGCAGGCACATGTCCATAGACACACTATTCCAAATGGAGAAGTCTGCAACCGAGAAGGCTGTCTTCCTGATTAATACTTTCTTTGCCATTTTCTGCATAGGCACTGGAAGCTGCATGGCTTGGAAGGCCCATTTGATACAGGAAGTAGATTTTTGGGAGAGATGCTCCAATAGCTAACTGGGTTCCAAACTATTTAGGCCAAGCTTTGTCTGTCAAAACTAATACCTTATACTTGGTGCGGCAATCGACAAGGAGCCACTGTACCTGTAGGTGGGCAAGGATTGGCATGACATGATCAAATCTAGTCACTTCAGATATCATCTTTGCTGCAGCATTCTGAACCTGTTGCTGGCTCTTTTTCAGGTAATTTATTACGCTTCCATTGAGTAGAAATTTTCTCCCATATAATAAGGTAGAGTTGCACAATTTGTCCAAATGTTGGCATTGCATGAGGGATAGGTGAGTTTCCTTTATAGAGATGACCGCTTGTGTAATGGTAACAAAAGTGGCACAAAGCAGCTTTTGTGGGACTGTCTCCTTAATGGAAGCTTAATAAATAGTGGACATGATCTGCTGATTATTTTACCGAACTGCCTTTAGAAACTGACTTGCATTTGAAAAGACATTGCTATTATTTCAATTGAACTTCTTTATTTTCTTCCTTTTAAAATATAACTTTAAGTTGACCCTGGTGTTCCAAAACAAAAATCCCAAAGCATTTATTTTGTATAAGCCTTACTTGATGTTGCTAAGCAGTATAATTTATCAGCCAAATTCCTGTTGCTTAGCATAGTAAATTGTATTAGGGTAGGCCCATTGAATCAGTGAGGATTTGGTGTGTCAACTCCTCCATAATTTCTATTGATTTAAGTATGCCTACTCTAATTGCAATTTACTGTACTAAAGTAGGTGGCACAGTTGTGTGGACAAGATTTCAGCCAATATTTGAATGAACAATTGACCAAACCCTTTTTAGAATATTGGTTTTGTTATTGCCTAAACAGAATAGCCATCATTTTGTTTTGTTTTGAGATACTGTTGTCTTATTCCACGTTCAGAGACAGTGTTGGTATAATCTGTCTTCACAGCAGCTTTGTTGCCCTCTATACAGATCAAAATAAAACCTTCATATTCCTTATCGCTTGTTATTGGAACTATTTCTTTGTTTTCCTCAGAAGTACGAGATCTAGTATGTTTTTATTTTTATACAGGTTTTGCTAGCCTGTGAATAATTTCATAGTCAGATTGTCCCAAATGTTCCAGCCACCTAGCAGCTGGTGTTCTGGTCCTGAAATAATGCAATGACTTTAATGAATTATTACCTTTTCTCATGGCAAACCTTTTGCCAAGTGAATAGTACCTAGTGTGCAAATATAATTACAACAACAACTCTGTGTGTTTAAATGTTTTCCTAGCATGAGCAACTATGCTTTCACCACCTGTGTATTTCTGCAAGATAGCAGTCCCATGCCACTTGTATCCATGTAAAAAATAAATACCGTAATTGCCGGCATATAAGACACACTCCCCCCTTAAAATACACTGGAAAAACGAAGTGCATTTTATACACCAGTAACAATGCCCCCCTGCCAGGTGCAGTTCGGCAGCAAGAGAGGATTGGCGGCTGGAGACAGGAAAGGGCTATGTTAAAAACTGCTCTCATCCCCCGCTGTGCAGTTCAGCGGCCGCCGTTGATCACTAGGAGCGCTTGCTCAGCCAATCCACCCTCCCTGTCTCTTGACGGTCAGCAGGGATGGGGTGGAAACAGGCTTAAAGGATCCTTCTTATGCCCACCCCACCCCACTGGTGGGGTGGTGGGGGAAAAGGATCCCAAAAATCCTCCATCCCCCTACCCCACTCTCCTCAGCTGGTGGTGGGGTGGTGGGGGAAAGGAATTTTTTAAAAATCCTCTGTTTTCCCCCATCCCACTCTCCTTGGCTCCTGGAGTTAATTTTGGAAATTCATGAAAAAACAGAAAATTATTTCCCCCTTAAAAATGTGTTTTTAAATTGGGGTGCATCTTATACTGTACTCGGATGTGTCTTATACTCTGATGTGTCTTATACACTGGCAAATATGGTATATCCTGCAGAAAGACTAATACAGGGGCTGTAATAAGTTGGGAGGTCAATTCCAAGAAAGACATCTGACAAGCTTTACTCGGTGTATTGCACATTCTTGTTCACTTAGTGATGGAGAGGCTCAGTAACTGTAAGCTTTGATGTGAATTATTTTCAGTATGATCCTATCATGGATCTGCACTGTTTACGGACAGTGGCACATCAAAGCCTTTGGCAGTCCAAAAAAGTCACCCATATTAGAGTTTAACAGAACAGTCTAATTGCGTCAAAGATACAGTATGTTATTTTCATATCACTGGTTTACTAAGAAGAATACATTCAGCACTCTGGAGAAGGACAAGGGACCAGTCTGAAATCACTGTCCCACTAAGTACATACTGAAACAGGATCACAGAGACGTATTGCAAGGAGGTAAGACATTTAGGACTGGGCTCACTGGTGTGCTAAGTTTGTCTTCTTCTTCGCTTCCTCTTTTACTCCATTGGTGTCCAGGGAGATATAAGGTTCTTGTTCTTGCAGTTCTAGTGGCCTCCACCAGTGTTGTTTGGTGTTCTTTTACTATTTCTTTGATGTTATCTCTCCATCTTCCTCTGGGTCTGCCTCGTGGTCTTTGTCCTCCTCCTCTATCCACATGTGTCTTGTAAGGTATGGAATTCCAAGACTTTGTCTTCAAATGGGCAAACCACTTTATTTGTTGTCTCTGTATGTGGTGCAAGATTGGTTCTGTTCCAATTCTTTCCCTCATAACCTCATTTCTTATTTTATCCTTTCTAGTCACTCCAGCAGCCTCCTTCAGACATATCATTTCCGTGGCGACCAACTTTTGCCTATGTTTTGTTGTAAGTGTCCATGTTTGGCACTAGTAACATAAGTTGGGAATGAATATGCTTTGTATGAGGTGTTTCTTTGTGTTGATTGGTATTGGCTTGTAAGAGCAGAGCTAACTGTCCCAAGTTTGTACATGACTGAAAACTTGGGTGAGTGTGGACTGAGTTCAGAGGGGGGTAAATTAGTCAGGATTAAGGCATGAGCCAAGATATATTTCTTCAATCCCACAGTTGTTGGTAACACAAATCTATTTGTGCACAGGATTCAAACACCCACTACAAGTGGTAGAAGCCAAACCAGTGCTCAGGCATCACTAGGTGGCACCATAGCCCCATGAACTGAAGGTCCTGAGGCAAGATTTGCTCACTGTGAAGTAGACCAATAAGAACCATTCTTTGTTGTTCCTAAAATCCCCTTTGGCCTTCTATCCAGTGACAGCCTTTTCTCCAGACCAAGAGGGGAAGAGAATCAATCTTCTTCCCTCACAAAGGAGCTTTGCCTAACCTCTTCTTCAGGGAAAGGTCTACGGACATTTTGTGTCCAACTGCTCCTTCATGAACTTGTTTCTCCTGGCTAAGAGAGTGGAAAATCTCCTCAACTTCTCATTTTCTTTTTCTACCTTAAAAAAGTAATTCTGGGATTTAGTCATTCCTTTCTGTTCTGTCTGGCTCCCTGATGACCTGCCAGCCTCCCTTTTCCTTCAGCATTTCCTCCTTTCACTCATTCTACTGGATTTTTATCAGCTCCCCTTTTTTGCCCTTACCCTCCAGTCTGCTTCTCCAATTTTATTGCCTTGTTGCCAGGCGTCTGTCTGGTTTCCCAGCACCTTATTTAATGTTTGTGGGCATTGTGACAGCTGGGAGAACTGCCAAGTCACAGATAGTTGTCGGCAGGTAATGTGTCAGTGTGGCACTTCTTGCTAATTTTTGACAATATCCAAACCCAGAAAGCCTTCCCCCACATTTGGTGTGGTTAGCCAAAGTCAAATTTCCCGAGATCTGCTGCTATTCCATTTGAGGAAATTTCTTATGTGCTAAAATTGAGATTTCATCTGGTGTCCTTTGGATGGCTTTGTATTTGTACAAGTTTATTATTTGGCTGGTTTGAATCTTCCGTTAAAGAGCAAACAAAAGCAATTATATCATCTATGTACACGAGACATACAGTACATTGCAAATCAGCAAGGATTAGTCTCATTAAACTCCAAAATGTGGCTGGAACATTGAATAAACCAAATGGAAATAATACTAAGTACAAAAAAGGGCCTTCTGTGTAATAAATTCTGTTTTCTCCTCATCCTTTCAATACATTTTAGCCTGCCAGCAAGTACAGTACTGGCAGTACTGTAATATCAAATGCTGGCACAATTTGTCGGAGGATCATAATACCCTCAACAATTTAGCACAGGACAGTTCAACCATAATCAAACAGGCAGACAAGGGAGGAGGGATAGTTGTGTTGGACACTACTGATTACATCGCTGAAGCTACTAGGCAGTTGGGGGATGGCAGCTCATACAAACAAGTATTCCATGATCCCACGCAACACATTTCCAATATTATTAAAACGGTTTTGTATGAGGGCGATACTTTGGGGTATATCACAGACAAAACCATGCGGTTTTTATTTAATGAGCACCCAAGAACCCCTATTTTTCATTTAATACCAAATATACACAAGCAAAGAATAGAGGGATTTGTATCCAGGACTAATTCCGTTCTTGAGCCCCTCGCTTAATATGTGGAATTCTACATTAACAAGTTTGCTAAGGAAACACCTTCCTTTATACGAGATACCACACATTTTATATCAATGGTGGAAGGTATTACAGTGCCAAAGGGGAGTGTTCTGTTAACGCTGGATGTGGAAGCGCTGTATACGAACATCCAACTAGAGGAGGCAAGAACCATAGTCCAGGACAAATTAGACATGAGGGATTCTCAGGTTCCCCCAACCCATTTTCTCATGGATTTATTGGATGTAGTCTTTGAACATAACTATTTCAGGTTTGGAGATTCTTTTTATATGCAAATTAGAGGCATGGCCATGGGGAGCCCTTTGGCCCCCAGTGTAGCTAACATGTACATGAGCCACTTTGAGAACAAACATATTTATAATTTGCAACTTAATCCCTTTCTGCCACATGTAATTTTCTACGACAGATTCATTGATGATCTGTTTTTCATTTTAGACTCCAAAGACATTTTGAACGATTTTGTGCAGTGGATCAATTCTATAGATATTAATCTTCGTTTCACTCCTCACTCGGATCTGTTGTCCATCCCATTCTTAGATGTCGAGGTTTACATCACTGACTCCAGGAGAATAGCAGTTAGCTTATATAGAAAGCCAACTGATAGGAACCTTAAGTACACCTCTCATCATCCTCCTTATGTAAAAAATAACATTCCATTTGGCTTGTTCTCCAGAGCGAAGAGAAATTCTACTACTGTAGCTGACTTTACACGCTCTGCAAACTCCATTCAGTGTAAACTCACACAGAGAGGATATCCACTACATATTACTGATACAGGCCTGCAGAAAGTTAAAGACACACCCAGAAAGAAATTGTTTGAAAGAAAGCAGCGGGGTGGGGGGTGGGGGTGGAGATAACATAATTCAATGCTCCTTTGAGTTTTCACCAGCAGCTTCTGAAATAAAAAAAAATTATATATAGGCATTGGCACTTGGTAAGCGAGCTTCCTGGCTGTAGAGATAAGCCTGTTTTGGGGTTTAGAAAAACCAAATCTATTAGCAATATGGTAATACGTTCAGATTATACAGCCAGGGCTCTCACGATCCAGCAAAAAAAGTTTCCAACAGGACGCTATAAGTGTCATTCTTGTGTAGTATGTCAGTTCTGTTGGGAGACCAAAGAAATTCCTATCCCTGAAAGGAATTACTCTTTTTCTTTAAGATCCCTTACCAATTATGCCAGTAAACATGTATTTTATCTATGGGAGTGTCCATGTGCTAAACGATACATCAGACTTACCAATCGGGCTCTGAAAGTGCGGATATCAGAACACCGCAGTAAAATTAGGGGGCAGGTAACAGAAGCTCCATTAGTCAACCATTATATTGAGCAGGCTCACTCCGAGAATGACTTCAGGTTTTTAACGTTAGAAATGATCAGACCTAAACAATATGAAAAAGTTGATATAAATAAGAAACTTAGACAACGAGAGGCTTTTTATATTCATTTATTTGATACAATGTACCCAAAGGGTTAAATCAGGAATTTGAACTGGCATCCTTTCTGTAAATGTAATTATTGGTCTCAGTTGTTCTAAGTATTGGCCACCGTGGTTGTGAGAGTCAGTGTTCAC
Source organism: Bradypodion ventrale (assembly GCA_035047345.1). Lineage (NCBI taxonomy): Eukaryota > Metazoa > Chordata > Lepidosauria > Squamata > Chamaeleonidae > Bradypodion > Bradypodion ventrale. The sequence continues at coordinate 313,447,349 of JAWDJE010000001.1, read as the reverse complement.
CGAATTTAGATACACCTGTGTAGTGTTTAATCAGCATAAAGGAAGTCCCCTTAGCCTAATTGTTAATGTCCGTACGCACCCAGAACGAATGCATGGAGGCGAGGATGCGATAAGAATATACTTCCTTATAATTAAATGAGTAAGCTACTGTATGGTTAGATTTAAGAGGCATTGGAGCATTTTTGTAAAAACTAAAACAAAAATAGAAAAGATACATTATTATAATGTGTTAACGTTGTATAATGTTATAATGTCATTAGCTCCCATGTGATATTTAAATAATGTTTGTGTTGTTTTGCAACTCTTTTCATGTAGATTTCCTGAAGAAGGAACAATAAGTTCGGAAAAGTCGAATTAACTAGTATTGACTTTGAAACGATACGTTTGCAACAGCTGTCTTTAGTGAACAAATTGATTTATTACCCACAGTGGAATTATTTTTGTTACATATATCAAGAAAAGTTTTCATTACAGCCTTGTCATGAGAAGATTTTTATTCAGCCCATGGTGGGTGGAATTGTTTACGTTAAAATTTTCTGAGCTTAATACATAAAAGATAATATTTTTAAAATACGGAACTTTGTGTATTATTATTCTCCTCAAACGGTTTTCATCACTCTTCAGTGTTTACACCGTTTTCGCCCCTTTCTTCATGTTCTTTAGAGATAGCCTTATTTGGCAAATCTGTTGTCTTATTTGTAAAAATTGTTAGCACAAAGCCTTCTCCCCCTCTCTTCTCCTAGGTTGCTGCCCCCCCTATTCCTTTCACTTGCTAACACTGATCCAAACATTAAATCTAAGCCAAAGCATTGCTGATACAAATTGGGCAGAGGTTGAGGGAATACAGTCCACAGCACTGTGTACACCATCTTTACTTACTTGAAGGAAAAATGAAGGAAAGAAGAACACTTATGGAGAAACAAGCTATCTTGTAGTTTAATAAGGTGCAAGAGGATAATGTTGGCATTTTTAAAATTGTTACTTTTCCACTTCATAAATCTGATGTTGACTTAGCCTTCCATCCTTCACAGGCTAGTAAAATGAGTACCCAGCATGTTGAGGGCAAAATGCAAATTAATTTGTGAACCGCCTGGAGAGTGCACTAAGCTCTGTGGGGCGGTATGTAGCCGGTACATTAAGTGTGATTGCTTTGCTTTTGCTTTGATGTTCTCTGAAGATTAGAATAGACTTGAATGAGGCCACCAGATCTGAATGGCTATTTGTAGTCTTTCTGTCACTAGGTATCTAGCCCTTGAATATAATCTGTTTTAATTTTAATTTTAAAGTGGAGATAATAAAACCCATGATCCGGACAGCAGCAGATGAGGAAAAATGGCTAGTCAAGGAGAAATGTATTTCAAAATCATCCAGGTTGTTTACTAAATGGAAAGCCATTATTGGTTATAGGCTATAGAAAGCTGTGTGTAAGCACTAATTAAATAGAGAAAGGGAAAGAGAATCTATGAAATAATATGTTGTAGAGGTAAGCACATGATATAACCAGAAAGCTTTAAAAAATAAACAGTGTTATCCCTCTGGGAGGTAGACAGTTTGAAGTGCCAATAAGAACTGTAATTACACTCACAACAGGAAGTTGCATAAGTGAGCGACAGCAAGACTCTCTCTAAAGCCCTGTTTGGGTACGTTACGACAGCAGGTCTTCATTATATGTTCTGGGCCTCTGTGTTCTCACATTTTCCTTCAAACATCAAGGGCTGGGAGGGAGTGAATTGTAACCTGCACTAGCATAAGTAGGGCTACAATAAGGAGATAGTAACCAGTTACAGAGCTGTCCTTTTTGAAAATGTTACAGCTTCTGTTTTATTAAAGGAAGTCTAAACTGAGATGAGCACTGAACCCTAGAGTCCGAGCAAGGGTGACCTTTACCTTCGCTAACTACTACAGATATAGTTTGTTTTCTCAATTTTGCAATCAGATGGGCATTTGTCCCGAGGTTTGGCCTGGCTTGGAGATGACCTGGTTTGCTCCTTGTCCCAAAAACTATATGACATAGTGCCATTGCAAACAAGCCTGCCTCTAATTGTTGCTTTTTGGATTCCAGAAACCTTTTTGGATTCCAGAATCAGAAGCTACTGATGATTATTTTTTAAATATGTCTTGGATCACTCCATTTTGGTCCCAGCATTTGTGAACCAAGGCAGCAGCTGGCTGGCTGACTGTCCCTTTGCTGAAGCCACTTAATGAGCCTGGCAAATGGAAAGCTTTTTTGCTGCTCACCTGAGTAGAGGGATGGAGAGGAAGTTTTGCATTTCTTTTTAATTGTTGCTAACAGATAAAAGTGCATCAGCAATTGGAGGAGGACACAAGAGGGGTTTTTCTTTTTTCCTTTGCTTTCTTTTTTTAAAGAAATAGAAGTTCAGTGTTTAGTCTCTTCAAGTGTGATGTGGTTGATCATTGCAAACAGGTGCAAGGATAGTGTTAAATGATATTCCACATCTCCATGTAACCCTGTCTAGCATGATCATTTCCAAAACATTGGTTTTGGGACTTCAATTCCCAGAAGCCTAAGTCAATTCCCCAAGGGCACTGATCAGCCAATGTACTAACTGAGGCTTCTGGGAATTGAAGCCCACCAGTGTTCCTCAGAACATAATTTGGGAAATGCTGATCTAGACCATGGGTGGGGAACCTTTTCCTGTTGAAAGGCAACATTAGATTAGATATAATAAAATAAGCCCGCATTCAAGAAACTTTAATTAGATATACTAAAAATGTACATTATTTTGTAAAAATCTAACTACTATGTACTTAATAATAAAAAAATCAAAACCATGGCCGCACTTAAGGACCTAGAAGGCCACAGGTTTTCCACCCATGATCTAGACCAGGGTTCAGCAAACTTGGCTCTCCAGATGTTCTTGGACTTCAATTCCCAGAAGCCCTGATCAGCAGGGGTGCTGAATTGGGCTTCTGGGAATTGAAGTCCAAGAACACCTGGAGAGCCATGTTTGCTGACCCCTGATCTAGACCAATCTAGGTGGAATAATTGGGCTGTCTAGTTACAGCTACAGTTGTGAGTGTGTGTTCACTCCTTTTTCACAAAAGCAAGTTGCCATTCTAAATACTCACCTTGGACATGACTGCCAGGCTATTTCTGCCAATGTCACTGACAGAATAAAGGACTTTTCCTTTAATTCTTTCTCCTTTCTAGTCCATTTTGAGAGCAGCTCTTGCACTGGGAACAGAGTTTTTCCCCAGGAGGTTATTCAAGGTGTAAAGGTCCAACATACAATACACAAAAAGTACCTTCTCAGTAGTTTGAGTCTGTAGAGGTCCATCACAGTTAAAATTTATTCTGAAAGGGTTAAATGCCATATCAAAATACATCTGGGCATCAAGATATATTTCATTTCCTTGTTCCTCCCTGGTTCACCAAAAATGTCAAAGTGCAGTGATAAATCAGTCTGGTCTCCTGGCTGGTTCACCAGGATTGTAGCTTCCAATCTTGAAGCAACTCTAATAAGCAATTCATTGTTGTTCGAAGTTCCACAGTATAATTACATGTCACTGTTCTAGGGTTACATTTTTGTACCCTTACTAATGTAATATTTTCATTATACAAAATTCAAACTGTGACAGTTCCCCCATGACAGGAAAGTGTAGGGAAGCCTTGTTTGTAGTTTCTCTCTCTTGCTCCATTGTTCAATTTCAAAATATTGACAAAGGAATAGCCCAAAGTAACTCTTCTCATCCCTAGATGAAAAAAGTAACAAAACAAGCAAATTACTACTCTTATAGTTTTGTTTAGTTCAGGGGTGCCCAAACTATGTCCCGTGGGCTGGATCCAGCCCATGGTGCCAAATCATCTGGCCCATGCCACTTCCAGAGGCAGGAACCATGTGACCGGCCCACAGAATGATATGACTGGCCCGTGGCCCGAAAAGTTTGGGCACCCCTGCTTTAGCTGGTTGGATAGCTCAGTGGTTTAAGTTCAGTTCCCCACTAGTTCTCCTGGGAGAAGAGCTAGCCTGTGTATCCTTGGATAAGCTGCACAGCCCTAGGAGACCCCCAGAAAAAAGAGTGGTAAATCACTTCTGAGTATCCTCTACCTCTGAAGCCCTGAAAAGGGTCACCATATGGCACACAATTATTTATAGTTCCATTTCAGGACATGTAAAACCTGCTCCTTGAGGCAATTGCATTCAATTTTATTTAGGTATTCAGAAAAGGTTAATTTGAGTGTGTGAGCAGGGAGAGAGAGTTCCAACTCTTCCCTCTGCTTTTTGCTGTCTATACTTGAACATTAGTCTGGATGTAATTGGGAACTCCCCCCCCCAAAAAAAAATAAATCTCAGTATCTGCAGTAACATGGTCAGACTCTACATGTAGCAGAAGCTTCCCTCCTCACAGTATTCTCTCTATGGAGACAGTGACAGAAATCTCTTCCTGATCACACTTATTCATAACCCCCTAACAGAATGCTTGAATAGGGCTTTACTGTGCTTGATGGTTTGGCTGGTATTGCTGGCCATGCAGTGTAGAACAGGAGAGTCTGGAAGCAGCAGAGAAGGATGGTAGACACCCATAGCATCCATTCAAAGTATGGCCTTAGAGCTTGGCACATTAGGTTTATACAGTAATTAATTCATCAATGTTCAACATTAGGAATTGGACTACCTATGTAACAAAAAAAGCTAACCATTGACATAAACATGATTGCTTTTTCTTGAAAAATAACATGTTGAATTCCTGAACTAATCATGCACTAAAAAGAACACAGAGCCATAAAGCTATTTGCACTTAAGAAGCCACATGATGGCAAGAGTAAAAGTTAATAATGTTCTGAAACAGATCTGCACTTTTTGTGCTATATCTGATTCTGAATATTGGTGATCTTCATGGTGATCAGCCATGAAGATTGTCCTGGGACGATAGAATGCCATGGCCTTCCATCCTTCTGCATCACAGAATGACACCAGTACCACGGATCCAGTTAGGCAAGTCACTTTCTGGCCCTGAACCCTTTGGGCACGCAAAGTCCTCCTCAGCCCTAGGCCAGTATTGATAAAGCTGCTAACCTCCATCAAAATGGATTCAAGTGGGATTTAATCCACTTGGGGACCATCACCCTTCCCTGTGGACTTTACCCACACAAGGCCATTAGACCTTCCATACCATAGATGCAGGTTCTTGCCATCAAAATGTTAGACAACTGGATTGTTCCATCACACATATCTTCAGTAAAGACTTATCTATGTATCATAATGTACAATTTTATATTCTTTGCATCTGATCAAGTGGATGGTGGTTCATGACTAGTCATGCTATAATAAAAACAGTCTTAAAATTGCCACACAACACACGGTTGTTTTCCTGCAAATGATGGATGTTTGAAGTCTATTGAAGAAGACTGTCCATAGAAGCAATATTGCTTCTATTACACCAGCTTTCTTTAGACTATATTGAATGAAAATACTACATTCCTTTAATTAAAGTGCAAACAACTATTTCCACCAACATTCTGATTTAGAGTGGCAAATAGAAAAAGATTAAATGCCTCAAAAGTATGACTACAAAGAACAGTGTAACAAAGGGAATTGGCTATAAGATTCCAGCTTCATATAGACTGACAATCACTAATGGAACATTATTCAGTTTGTTCACATTAGAAGTCATCAAAAATCATACATAATGTAACACAGTACATGTAACAGAATGCATATGTCTGATAATTCTGCCACAAGGAAATAGTCTTTGAAGTGGTCCCTGGTGGGTCGGAGTGTATGTGTTCTTTTTCCTGAGAGGATATAGATACATTTCAGAAAAGCATTTTAAACCCACAGTCTAAAATTACACCCTCTACCCCAGTCATTACAATGCATTACAATGACATTCTTCAGTTGGAATGTAGCAAAGAAAATTACTTCCTCACTATATCTTTATGTTAAATACTGTACTCATCTTACAATATTTGAACTTCCACTCCGACAGCAGCAGGCATTTCAATATTCTTCATGCTGGAGAAATTCTGCTCTCACATTTCCCTTTGCATCTCATTAAAATCAATTAACACGCATATTGCATTGCCCTAACTCATAGCAAGAAAAAGCTTAGACAATTTTAAATGGGCCCATGATGTAGGTCAAAAAAAATCCTGGTGACACTCAGGTTTTTTTTTAGAGATATGACCAATATCTAAGAAATGGGATGGGGGAACAATTAATGTTTCTTATTAAGCTCTCACAGCAAGTAAAATAGAGTTTGAAACATTGCTTTGAAAACAAGTAATTATAGATCCACAGCCCTAAAAAAATAATTTAATTGTCACACGGAAAAGTCTGCAGAAGCAGACAGCTCTCGCTCTTCGGCTTTGAAACAGAGATGAGCACTGAACCCTAGAGTCGGATACGACTGGCTTTTGAGGAAGGGAAACCTTTACCTTATAGACATAATATTTAAAAAGGTAATTCTTTTCTTTCCCAATTTAAAAAAGTAACTGAGATGTAATAGTACAATGTAATATGTTCAAACCTTCATTACTGGAAAATGGAATTAAATGAATAAAAATATCCAGTTATTTGTAACTGGATATCTTCAAGCACTGGCAAAATATATGTACAGTGATACCCTGTATAAAGTCCAATTCGGATAAAGACCGATTCGGATAAATTTGCAGTTTTCATGCACACGTGATGCATCGCATAAAGTCGAAAACTGCTTAAAAATAGATGTTATCTGAGGTATTTGGTATAGAAACCTCGGATAAAGTCCATTTTTGGACGCTATCTGATGCATTGCCCATTTGATTCAGATAAAGTCCAAAATCGGATAAAGTCCAAACTTGTGGAACTGAGTTTGGACTTTATCCGAGGTTCTACTGTATTCCTAAATACATAGCATAAAGCAACCAAATGCCACCTGAGGACACTTTCATTTCTAAACTTGTGTCTGCTGAAATAAGGGGAACATGATGACACTTGTGGGAAAAGACTGGTGGGTGGAAACACTGTATGCTTAATTGTTCTTAAACCTACTAATTTTCAACTGCAAGATGTCACAAAACCACGCCTGGTTGTCTGCTCCTTAGCTGGATTGAGTTTGGCTTCCACTTCAGAAGAAGTATAGCTAGGTGCCTCTTCACAAGATATTTACTCTTTGATATCTACTATTTCTTGATTCTTCACAGATCACCATCATGTCCAAGTTGCAATTATATTGCAAGCTGAGTAGGTTCTTTCTTTCTATACATACAACATAAACTGTCCAAATGTCCATGTTGTCCTCTTCAATATAGTCCATTGAGAGGGTGATAATACCTGGTCTTAGAAAAATGGCACTTATGTATTATTTGTGAGGCTTCTCAGCAACTAGACACATCCCAGGAACTTTTAATTGATGTCGATCAGTTCACTGTCGATACTAAGGATGTCACATTTTCATTCACAATAAAGCAAAGTCAAGATTCCACTTTGGATGAAGAGATGCCATCTTTATTAATAGAATTTATTGTCATTTGTAGTCCTAAAAAGGACCATTGTGCCATTTTGCTCATTCTCAAGTTTATAGTGTAATGACTCTGGATAAGAAGGATTAATCAGCTGCACACTGTTGCCCCAAGGATGTCAAGTGTACTTACAATGCTTTCCATACTTTGGGGAGGCTCCTTCCATGTTCTTCATAGCACTGATTTTCTATTTGTAGAGAAGAAGATGCCTCTTGTCAAAAACAGAACCTCCAATAGTTCTCTTGGGGGAAAAAATCTGTTCACATTTTTTAGGAAGAATTATATGCAAAAGTAATAAATAAATGAAGTTGTCTTTTCTCTGTTCAATTGGAGATGAGTCCTAATGAACACAGTGTGACATGTGAGTAAACATTGAGAGAATTGAACACTATAGGAGCTCAATGCAATATTGTTATTGGTTAGCAGTTAGGCATCTAGAATGTAACCCTGTTATTAATTTTGTTAGATATAAGAATGGATGGTTTTAGCAATGGATGAGGTTATCTGTCTAGCATAACTGTTTGTCCAAAATAAGACATGTCATATTAACATAATGTATCATATGCAAGATTAGCCAAACAACAGGATTTGGAAATAACATCAGCTGCATGGAACTGGCTTTTTGACTCATATTCTTCCTGTTTTCTAATCTGCTTCCTTTCTCCATTACATTTTATTCTGTATATTATTGATACCTTCAGCTATTCAAAGCTTTTGCTTTTACTGCTGCTGTATTCTATTAAGGAAATATTGATAGTAGTGTAAATGTTCATTGTCTTACAACATTAATAATGGCCAAGACAAATGTACAATCAATTCCTTCAGTTATTTAGCACAAGGGATAATAAATCTTGATCACGTAAACAAGGAGAAGTTAACTGAGGAGACATTACCCAATCAAAAATACCTGTTACAATAGATAGAGGAAAATGGCAGCTGATAGCAACAATGTAAGCTGCAGTTCTGTGCACACTTACCTGGAAGTAATTGCCATTGAATCCATGAAGCTTACTTCTGCTTAGACTAGGGTTGCCATAATTCTCTCCCGCCAAACCGGGACAGCCATGTGACGTCATTGCATTCTTCCAATTGTGCATGCATCAGATGGGGCTGTCAGGGAGACCATGGCTCTAAGACCCTGTGGAATCCCCGTCCGGGGCGGACAGCCTCCGTCAGTTTAAAATAAACTGTAGTCAAGAGTTTTTCCCCATGTGATTCTTCTTGCAAAAGACTATTCTTGGTGGTTCTATTTTTATTTTTTAAAATAAAATTTCTTGGGCCACTCTTGAAACCACCCTTCCTCCCCCTGAGGTCACCCCACCCTCCCCTTTGCATACACCCCATTGAAGTAGACTCACCCTCAAACCTCACACGAGGATCCCTGTCTGAGGGAGTATGACCCGACCCCTGGCTTTAAAAAGTTGAGAACTCCTGCTTTAGATATTGAAAAACATTATTCATATTGACCCCAAAATTCAAGATGAGCCAAGAGATTTTTGCAAAGAGTTAATTCACTGCCTCCCTGCTTTTATTTCAATTATCTTGCTTGCGTCTCCCTTCCCTGGCGGGCTTCTAAGGGTGCTGTTTTGCCTTTGCTGCTTTCAAGCAGGATAATTAAAAGAAAGGCAGGGAGGCAGTGAATTAACTCTTTGCAACAACTCTTTGCAAAAATCTCTTGGGGTGATCTTGCTTCCATTGTTCAAATTTAAAAATCCGGGACTTTTACATGTTTTTTCTTGAAGCGGCTGGGGCAGCTTGAATCTGGAAAAATCCCAGCAAATCGGGACATATGGCAACCCTAGCTTAGACAAATGCTAGAAAAATGAAAAATGAAAAGAACAATAGAAAAATGAAAAGAACAATACAGAAAGGGAGGGAGAGATTGGCTGTCACTGTTCTTCCCCTTCTCCATTAGGGAACAGTCTTTCTTCTACCATGAACACAGAAGGGCAAGATATAGGTACCATATTGATGTCAGATCAAGGAGTCATGTTTACATAGTGAGACTTCCTTATCTCCTGTACCCCAATCTCAGATTTGTCATGGGGACCTCAGTTGTGAATGAAGTCTAAAATAAAGGTCAGGGCTGGGTTGAAAGGCTTCTCTATTGGCTTGATTTTACTCCATGTGATCTACAGGTCTAGCATGAATTGATTTTTAAAAAAAAGTGCTTGAAGTTATATTCAAGCAAAGCAGAATGATTACATAATGTAGAACTGAGAAATAGTTTCCTACCCCCAAGTATCCTGCTCTGTTATTTCAACACAAAAGCCTATTAAAAATGAGGCAGGGATTGAGTAATTGCTCTGATAGAAGAAATCTGACATTGTGGATTTTAAAGCCCTCGATGAGTATGTTCATCAGTACCAAAGTGATTCACAGCTGGTATTTTGGGTGTCAGATTAATGAAATTCAGCTGATTTGTATTTGGTTGGGGTTGCAATACTTTCAATCTGAAAGAATAACATTGACTCAATTAGGGGTTGAAGATTATATGTGTCCACAACTCATCTAATGAATACATTTAAGATTTCCTTAATTTTATAAAAATAAAACTGAGGAATATTAACCTGCATAGAATGAAGAAAACAAAATCACGCATGTAAGTAACTGACAGCAGGCTGCAAAGGAGCCAGTCCAGCTGTGGCTGCCTTACTCGAACTAGGAAAGTTGCTTTTAAGAAAAGTAAATACAGCAACATAAAAGAATAATTCTTGCATTAGCAGTGGGCCCCAAAACACGATGAACTGTTCAGTTATGAATGGCTTCAGCAGGTCATTTTTAAAAAATGTTTTGCTTAAAAGTAACTTTATTCTTCCTGAAAGTAACTTTCCAAGCTCTGCTTCCTCCAAAAAATCACAGCACATGCCTATCTTGCTCTGTAAGGAGGGAGTTGGTTTTCTAAACAATGCTCCTGCACTTATATTTACTATTATATCAAACATTTAAATAAACCACTTTAAGCAATCCACTGAAAAGTAGTACAGAATATATAAACAAACAGATCAAGTTATTTGAAGAATACATTGCTAAACAGCATGCCATGCCAGGATCATGTGAAATTAAGGTCACGTAACAGCAAGCAAGTTTCATTTAACATGATGGCAGGATAGTGCTACCCATTTTTTTTTTAAAAAAAACATAACTTGCTGACTGCATTGGCTCAAGTGGCTAAGATGCTGACTGCAAGGTGGGAGGTCACCAGTTCCATTCCTGAGTACTGCAGGACAGAATGAGTTCCCGTCTTTGTCCCAGCTCCTGCCAACCTAGCAGTTCGAAAGCAAGAAATTGCAAGTAGATAAATAAGGACCACTTTGGTGGGAAGGTAAACAGCATTCTGTGCGCTCTGGTGTCTAGTCATGCCTGCCACATGACCAGGGAAACGTCTGCAGAAGCAGACAGCGCTGGCTCTTCGGCTTTGAAACAGAGATGAGCACTGAACCCTAGAGTCGGATACAACTGGCTTTCGAGCAATGGTAACCTTTACTACAGAATACCAACATCATGAGGCACTGACAACTTCATTTCAGTAAATGCCACTAGAAGCGTCCCTTTCATTAGATGTAATTACATAATTATCATTATTCATGATAATTCATACAAATGGTGTTTATGCCCACCCTCTTCACACATAAAGTGCATTTATTTGTGTATGTCATTGCATGGACTATCTTTAATGCGAAAAAAACTCTTTATATCTAGTTTGGATATATAATGGTAAATCATGATTTCCCAAGTAAGTTGCAGCAAATCCAGGGGTTGTGTGCATCCATTCCTTCTCCTGCAGTCTAGAGGAGGTTATTGCTGCTTTAAAACGAATAACAAGATACTGGAAAGTAAGGGCAGCTTGTAACCAGAGCAAACACCTCCTGAAATTTTGGAGGCAATGCACCCTTATCCTGGTTTAGACAACTTAAAGCCTTCGCTCCTGGAAACAATGACTCTTAAAGTTCACAAAATGAAATGGGGCTTCCCATGGCATTCATACTTTCCCATCTGTTGTGTATGTAACTCAAGTGAACTGTGATTGAAAGCGGATGTGAATGAAATCGGATATAGCAATCCTCCATTTCCCCCTCCCTTTTCCCCTTATGTAAATACTCCTCTTGTGTAGATATCGCGGGACTGCGTTCCCACCGTAGATGTAGCTATTGTTTACTCATTACCCAATCAAGTGCTGTCACCTGGGTGTTTACCTGTACTGACCAATCATGTGGCTCCACGCCAGGTTTGAACCATTACCTGTTGTATATAAGGAGCATTGCTACGCCATTGATCTCATGTTCAGGTTGACTACATTCCAATAAAGATGTGTTTGGCCCCCTGATTGCTGGCTACTGCGTATCAATCTGCAAACATCAAACCATCCCTCCCCATTATGGCTGAACATAAGGGCAGAGACAGCTGCTATTGTTTAGATAATTGTGTCTGAATCTCTCTGTTATAGAGATTTGTGGCAACTGTGTTAGAAGAGTACAGCAGCCTCGTGAGGTGAGTTCATGAGTATAAATTATAAATAATTATTCAAGTTGCATCTGGTAATTAAAAGGAAAAATATACATTTATGGTACAAGAAATCAATTCAAAGTAAAAGAGGTTCAAATTGAGGCTTGAGCACAAATGTAGAGCAGGCTTCCATGTGCCTATTGGAGACCCTGACACTGCTGACAAAGGAAAATAAAGAATAAAAATAGTTTCCCTGAAGAAGTGGGAGAGTGACCTTGGAAGGAATAGATTAATGTCAAATGTCAAGATGAACAAGGTACTTAGCTTCCACCTGGCAGCTTGATCTTCCATCTATTACCCCTACCTGCACTGATTACTTTAACTGGTTGCTATACTTATTCTAACGTTTGTGATGCCACAGTTGTAATATTCACTGTGATTATCTGTAGTCTTTCACATTTCTTCATGTAGTTCTGTACTGAGCTACATGGGAAACAATAAACTATTCTAGTGTGAGATATTCTTCGTATGAACTGATATACGAAGGTCACACATCCTGCAATCATCATGAAGAATTTTAAAGTGTCTGGCCTGATTTATACTATTTTGAAAAACTCATAAGTTGACTCCCCCACAAACATATTTTCTTCTTCCAGTAGCCTTAATGAAACAGAAATATGTATCAACGAACTGCTGCCTCACAATAAATATTCAATAGAAACCAGTCTATATTCATATTGAGCTTAGGAGATAGAGTCACCGAATTAACAATAATGATTAATTGAGGTAACAAAGGTCAAGCTAATCTTTTACTATCTCAAAGGACTTCAGTCATGCGCAGCAGTATTAATGAAAATTGGTTGTTGTTGTTTTTTCCTCCAAGGGAAATAATTAGGAAGCAGATGCAAAGGAGCCAAAGTACAACCTACTCCAAACGTCACTTAGGAAAAGGTTAATAAAGCTTGGCTGCATACAAATATTATATTTGTGTGTACAGTATGTGGGAGAAAGCAATTATTATAGGAGGAAATATGCAGAATATACAAATGATGAGTGCTTCTATCAAAATATCATTCCAAAAAGGTTAATGGCTGCTTGAAATGAAGATATTTACAGTTTACCTTTTTTTACTTCTTCAACTAAAGCAACATTTGTTTTCCTTCCATTTCAAAAATAACCAAGACTCTTGGATCATTTTATAAAAGAAAAGCTTGCATAATTATTATCAAAGAAGTTACATAATCTACCTGTTGCACAGAGCAGGCCATTAGCATTAAAAACTGTTTTCATGTGAATCTGTTTTCTATGTCCCAGAGTCAGGAAGGTCCTGAAAAAGAGAGGTATGGAGACAGTGACTTGAAGTCTTGGACACTGGCTCAGGGCCAATTCACAGCAACCCAAATATTCAGGAAATATGTCTGAACATTCTTTGCATAGCTTGGTGTGGAAACATAGACAAGTAGAAACCATGCCATTGTTAGTAGGCATACATTGCATGTGATGCTGAGTACTGCACAGATTTTTTTTTAAGTTCAATAATTGCTGTGCTAATGGCAAACTATTTCTGAAACCCAGGGAAGTTTGTGAATTGCAGTCTTTTTTTAAATGAAGGGATGTATAGAATGCCAGACTGAGAAACACATGAAAGAAAGGAGGTTCCAGCACAATCCTACAGTATAATGTGTTTCCAAAGGAAAGACAATCAGATTTTGAGGGGACTTGCTGTAGTATTAGCACATATAAGATTGCAGCCTCAAGCCATGACACCTGGAGCAGAAAGATGTAATGTAGTGTGACACACTTAAGGCTCCATAAAGCAATAGGTTTTACCATAATAAACACAGTTATTCTTCTCTATGTTAGAAATTGGGTTGGGGTTGGGATTAGGTTTTATTTATTTGAAGCAAGGTAGAAAGTAGAGCACTAGCATGTGAAGTCTTGAAAGTTCTTGTTGCATTTACCCCAGCAGTGGTAATACAATAGCCCGTGGTAATACATAAGAACAGCCTTGCTGGAACAGGCCACAGCCCATCCAGTCCAGCATTCTGTCTCACACAGTGAGTGGCTCACCATTTCCTTCAGGGTATTCCCAAGGAGATGCCTTCACCTGCTTAGGATTCCCTGGAAATGGCATTGAGAGAGATCCTGCCTATCTCTCCAACCCCGAGGTTGTCCTTAAGTATCCATAATTATAGCCATTGATACCCTTGTCCTCCATGAACTTGTCTAATCCTTTCTTAAAGCTGTCAAGACTGTCAGCTGTCACCACTTCTTCTGGCAGGGAGTTCCATAGACCAGTAATCCTCTGGGTGAAAAAGTACTTTCTCTTATTTGTTTGAGAACTAGTACCCAAAAGTTTCATGGAGTGCCCCCTAGTTCTAGTGTTGTGCGATAGGGAAAACAGTTTTTCCTTATCTGCTTTGTCCACACCGTGCATGATTTTATAAACTTCAATCAGGTCACCTCTTAGACGCCGTCGTTCAAGAGTGAAAAGGCCCAACCGTTGCAGCCTCAGATGGTAAGGAAGGTGTTCCAGTCCCCTAATCATTCTGGTTGCCCTCCTCTGCACTTTTTCCAGCTCCATAATATCCTTCTGGAGGTATGGCGACCAGAACTGTACACAGTACAGCACAGTACAATAGCTGTCTTGTATGAGGGGAACCTTTTCCCAATCATTTATGTGATATCATAAGGGCTGATTCCTGTGACATCACAAGGTTGTGGCCCTACAGTCTTAATTATGGGGATGTTACTGGCCTGGTTATACTGAGAGATGATATTGGTATCTTTAATTGGCTATTGAACAAGTAAGTTCATCTGGCACAAGCACCCTTCTTCCTGTTTATTTTTGTTATGATCTGCTAAATGGGGAAGTAGGTCTTTCCCCTCCGTCTTTCAGAAGACCTTTATGTGTAACTGCTGTAGCGACTCAGAAATCAAACTGACAACCTGCCTCAGGAAGCCAATTCAGTCACCAGTCTAAAGAGAGGGAGTGACATTTTGCAGGCTGAAGTGTGAGGCCTACCCTCCGTCGTCTTCATTTGGCACCAATTTTTGCTTCTTTGAGGCCTCCCTGTTAGACAAGATGGGGCCTGGGGTAACAAAAGCAAGGACCCAAAAGGTAATTGAGACTGACAGAGTGCTTAAATATTCTCGAGACTCATATGTGACAGGAACCTAAATTTAATGCATCCTGTGGGAGTCTGGACACACAGACATAATTTTTTATATTTTCCACGTTGTGCTCTGAAGACAGACTTTGGCACAGGTTTCCATTCCATCTTGTCACAGCAGACACTGTGAGGCATTCAAATAAGGTTTTTCTCTGTATCGTGCATAATGATGATTCATCATCAGGAAGCACGCTCGTTGCGCTTGCAAAGCACTGTGGATATCTAAGCTAAATATTCTACTAAATTGAGTTGCTGGGGGAGGGAAAAGTAAGCAATTAAGAATTTATCCTCCCCACCTGCCCACTCAAGAAACCTCTCATGGCAAATCAACAGCGTAAAAAGTGGGGAAACAATTAAGAATGTGTTGTGAGGGGGAAAACAGCTGTCTTGTATGTAAGAAAATGTCTCTGCTCAGAATTATTTTGTTTTTAGCTGTTTCGTAATTTAATATGTTATGATTTCCCCCAAATCCAATCACTTAGTAGGTTTTAATTTCTTACCATCTTTTTTTCTGGTGTGTTTTTGTGTAACATGTCAGAGATGCACGTAAAAGACTGTCAAAATTACCTTGCCAAACCAATGCCTATTTCTCTCATTATTCTGATCTGTGAGAAATGCAGGATGCTAATAGTCATTTGCTATTGATGCATGCCTAAGGTCTGTGTTGCTTTCTAATCCAAACATAATGCACAGATGGCAAACTCAAGAGGGCACACTTGGTTGTTTTTTTACAATATTCTGTAAAATAAGAATTTGCAGAAAACACAGTACCAGAGCTATATTGCAGAGCTTGTATGGAAGACATTTGTTACAAAATGTATTCCTTAACACATGCACGCACGCACGCACACATGCACGCACACACGCACACGCGCGCACACACATACACACACTTTATTTCTTCAACCCTTCCTTACCTCTAGTTTTAACAGAATACTGATGAAACATTGAATTATAGCCACACACTGATGGCATGTTGTTCTTATGAACCATGTACAAATTCAGTAATACCTCATACAAAGTCCGCTTCATACAACATAGAATTCATACAACATCGCCTAATTCCTTGAAAAAAATGCCTCATACAAAGTTGCTGCGACTTTGTATGAGGCATTGGGGTTTTCCCCAGGTTGCATTGTGCCTGGGCAGTATAAAAGGCAGAACACATGTGTGCATTGCTCTTGTGGGTTTTGCATGAGGCAAAGAGTGTTTAGGAGTGGTTTTGAGCACGATTTTGGATTATTTTGAATTTTTTCATCAGAATTTCTAGAAGCATTTCTGGGATTTTTTGCAGCATTCTTGGACAATCAGGGTTGTTTGATATGTTTTTGTAATGTATTTAGCCTTTAGACAATGATTTCTTAAAGTTTTGTCAGTTTCCTGTCTGTTCCCTTGACTTTGCCTTGAAGTCTGTGCTGTTACAGTACAATGTAACTCTAGGGAAACAATCTTGTACGAGGCATCACAGCAAGGATTTGGATGTTGTATGAGGCATCACGGCTAGGATTTTGCATGCCTCATACAAAGTCCAAATCCATATAAAGTCCAAACTTGTGGAACCAAGTTTGGACATTGTATGAGGTATCACTGTTCAGCATTTTTTCTGGAATGGATTGAAAAGGAAACCTGTGTCTATGATTCTGGGCAAGTCCAGTGGAAATTGTCTGGGATGTATGAGTTTGAAGCATTTATTTGCTCTATGCACAGGAATGGTCTGTGATATATTTGAGGGAATAACAGTAGGCTAGTCTCTTGGCATGTGAATGAGAATTTGAAGCCAAATGAGTCTAGAAACTGTGCATTAAGTTTTGATAAAGTGATGATGTAAAACCTCTCTCTTTTGGTCCTTAGAGCATTTCTCTACATTGTTTCTGCAGGTCTGTCTCCAAGGTCAGTAACCTCAATATTTCCATGCCAGTGGAACTCTACCTGTGGAAGGCACCATAGTGATCTGATACAGTAGGTGCTGGGTACCTTGTCAGACTAGCATGGCAGCTTCTGGCCGGTCAGGAGTAAGGAAATTTGTGCATTATATAGGTATACTTGAGAGATAAATATTTCTCTCTCAAATTGCGTGTAGAGTAGATGCTGCAGAACATCTGTTTATTCCAGTGTAATTTGAAAAGAGATCTCATAATTCATCCTGCAGTTCTTTAACCAGGATCTTTTCCAGTCAAATTATTTGCAGAACAGACAATAATGGAGTAAATTAGATATTTGTTTTGCTCACACAACGAGGTATACACTACTGCCTTTTGGAAGCTGAAGTTGCTTTGGCAAACGGGCTGGACATAGTTTCTTCTATCTCTACATGATTCCAAGTTATGTATGCTCAAATGGGTGCTCTCTTCTTGAGCCATGATAAGCAAAGGGACACCATGTTAAAAAGTGCCTGTGTAATTTTTGACTTTGCTGATGCTGAACAACAGTCCAGCACTTCACTTATGTTCTGTTAGATAAGCCTCATGAAATACAGTAATTTTATTTTTAAAGCATAGTTAACATTTGTGTTATACAAGGATGTAAACAAAGAAAAGCTGCGGGTACTTTTTTCATTTTAAAAGGCCCAATTTACCCACTTCCTGCCATTGAATGATTGTTGAATAGCTCAGTAATGGCATTTGTAAAAGGGAAGGGCCAGCTCAACCGGAGACTTAGATCGGGGTGCCAAAGCTATGACCCGCAGACTGGATCTGGCCCCAATGCCAAATCCTCTGGCCCACGCAGCCCTCGCTGCTCCCAGACGTGGAAGTGCGGATTTTACTTCTGCTTCTGGTGGGAGGAACCATATGACCCATAGACCGGTCCACGGGCTGGGCACTGAACCACATGACCAACCCACAGGCTGAAAAGTTTGGGCACCCCGAGTTCTTCTTAATCCTCTTCTTAATCCTCACCTCATTATATTCTTTTATACTCAACTTGGCAGTCTTGTTGGCTAGCACAGTCAGGTGGATAACTGCCTGTGGAATCAGAGGTCAGAAGTTTTAGTGTCAACTGTGCCACTAAATGAAGAAGAGTCATTCTCTGTGGCTTTGAGTAAGATATAGAGAGAGAGTACTGCCAGCAGAAGGAGTAATTTTTTTGAAGTGGAAGCCATGTTAGTCTGTGCAAGCATATTACAGAGTAAACAAAAGACAAAAAACATTGTGGCACCTTAAAGACTAATACCTGTATTTAATGTTAGCTTTTGTGAATCAAGTCCACTTTGTCAGACGTAAGAGTGGATTTTCATGGTATACATTTATGCATCTCTGTTATAGAGGACCAGACTGGCTGGGCACACTTTGGTTGGTTCAACAGATGGGTTTGCAAATCAATGAGTTATTTGCAACCAGTACTATGCTATCAGTGTGGCTATTTACAGTGGTAATAACATAATATCTCTGATGGAAGTTTGTTTGAGGAGTATGGTTCTGCTTTTGCAAACTAAACATTCTGACATTACACATCTGCTAATGGGTTAACTGAGGAAGCTTTATGGGAGAGGCGCAGCCAGAAGCCAACTGTCCTAAGAATCATCTCCCTCTCCCCCTCCACTTTTAATTCTGTTCTGCAAGGTAAATGCAACCTCTTAGTTGTGGCATTTTTAAATTTGATAATGTCAGTTAACCATTTTGGAGTACTCTGTACCTAGAAGCCCATAGAAAAGGTTGCCAAAGTCTGAAATGACTTGACAACAGATAACAACAGCATCAGCATCGGCATCAGCAGTAACAACAACGACAATGACAACGACGGCGACAGTGACGGCGACGATGACGACGATGACAACAACAACAACAGTCTATTATACCAGCTTTCCTTTCTGCATATTATGCTTCACTTTGAAAGAAAGATCTAAGAGCTCTGTTTCTTTCCCAGAATAGTCCATTCTTTCTATATTTTTCTTCTTCTCGCTTGTTACTTCTCAATTTCTTAGAATACTTTTGTAGCTTTCTGTTTTGTAATGCTTCTGGACTTTTTGCATTACTTTCCTCCTAAATTTTTGGCCTCCACACTCTTGGTGAAAAATGTTCTTATGAAACTGGTGGTATGTTCAGATAAAGAAAAGACTCCAAGGTTGATTTTCTAAAAATGCTCCTATGTTTTCTTCTCATTTTACAAAGTATAAATTGTATACGTGTGTAAGCATGGAAAGGTAAACCTAGTTTTGCTTTATCGTTTAAAAACATTTTGTTGCTATGTATCTTCAGGAAATGTTTTAACTTCCAAATTTAATTTAAATGTCAGAAGCCAATGGATGAAACCATAGGGAAGAATTCACTGTCTGCCTAACTACTCCATTTTCTCCCCTGCTGCTGAATGGAGTAAAACTCTGTACGAAGAAGGCACAGTGTCACATCTGTGCTTGAATGAGACAGCATTTGTAAATACAGTGGAACCTCATATAACAATCGCCCCGTATAACAACGAAATCGCATAACAATTAGGTTGGGGCGGGGGGGGGGGGGAAGTGGTGTCCTGCATAAGAACTTTCCCTATGGAAAAATCATACATTTTTTCAATGGGAAAAACCACTTAGCAAAAAATAAAATAAAATTGTTGTATGATGCATCCCATAGGGAAAATCGCTATATGATGCATGCATCATATAGCAATTGTTTCATACAGCAACAAGTCCCATGGAATGGATTAAAATTGTTGTTTGAGGTACCACTGTACCTACATCATTAGGAAAAAACCCTAATAGTATCAGTTGGAGTGTCGCATTTTCTAACTGTCACTGTGGCACCATGATTGCTCCTGAGCTTGATTGAGTGAGGCTTGGTCCTAAATCAAGTTTAGCCTGTCTCTTTGTTATTTGCTTCCATGGCTGGTCAGTAATCCTACTATTTTTGGAACAATGAGGGCAAGAAGCTTTGAAAAAGGCTGGGAAGCTGTTCTGACTCAAAGCAAAGAAGCTTGGCTGAGCTCCCTGGCTATTACTGGTTGTTGTAGTTTGGCACTTGGGGCTAATCTGGTTTGCCTTTGCACCCATTTACCAGGGCCAACCATACCACTAGGCCATCCTCTCAGACTGCAGATCATGGCAATCCCTTAACATTGCGGCAAGCCCTTATGTAAAATGTATGAGACAATGAAGAACAGCAGAATGCACCTGGTTAGGGAAAAGGAAAGTATACCCAGACAGATTCTCTGCAATAAATGTCTGAGTGAATGTGATTAGTGACAGAAGGGGGAAAGGACACTATAAAAACTTCCAAAGACACCTCTTTGAAAAACAAGATAGAATATAATGTTTTCGTATATAGGGTTCTTATTGCGATCCTGAGTTGTCTTTGAGTTGTTGTTATGTAATATATATATTTTAAATTCGTATTTTTGGGGAAAGTGTTCCTGAACATATTTGATCTTCATCTGCAGGCTATTAGAGGGACCGTGTTTCCCCGTCTTGTGTTAGGTGGCTTTGATTTTTTATGTTGCCATTTGCCAGTAGTGCTTCTAATTTCATTCTAATTCATCCTGCAAGAATGACCTTTTATGATTTTATATTTTAAATCCTTCCTTTCATCCTTTTCTTCAAAAGGGAAGTATATTATGTCGATCTGGGTGGAATGATGAGGCATAATACTAAGATGGCCCTAGAGTATTTCACTGTACAGGTTCACTTGATGACCTAACAAACTTTCAAGGTTAAATAAATCAAATAAGACATATTCTGGCAACCTAAAATAAAAGTACCATTATATAAATCTGTAAATTGGACTATCCTAGGAGAGAGATCATCATCAAGTTAAGACTTGCCATGATCAGCATAGATTGGAGCAGAAACAGTATTATAATTGTTGGCAGTCTTCTGGCTTTGCTTCTGCAGCAGATATTGTATAAGGCAAGTGTCCCCAACCTTTGGTTTTTGGACTTCAATTTCCAGAAGCCTAAGTCAATTCCCCAAAGCACTGATCAGCCAATGTACTGACTTAGGCTTCTGGGAATTGAAGTCCAAAAACCAAAGGTTGGGAACCCCTGGTGTAAGCTGTCCCTCCTTTTCAGCTAGCATCCTTTTTGCTAGCTTTCATCTTTTCAAGGCTAATTTTGTTTCTTCTGGTTACGTGTATTTCCCTCTGCCAGATGGATGTACCAATTACCCCATTCCCCATTGTTATTGGAATTAAATAGCCAAACAGACTAAATGTCAATGTACAATGTACATTCTATTCAACTGGATGCAGTTACTTTGTGTTATTGTTCTATTTCTACCAGGGATAGATAAGTTATTGCCATAATGTGAAATATAAAATTATTTCTATCTCCTATCTTTTGAGTTTTTTTTATTGAACCCCTTTGATAGTCTTATTGTGTCCTTATCCTGCATTAAGTTTCAAGACTTGTTTTCACCAAAGATATTTTGTGTGTATTTTTGGTTCTATTCAAAAGTATGGAGTGTCTACATTTCTATGCTGGTACAGTTCTATAGGGACTCTAGTGGCTCAAGTGGTTAAGATGCTGAACTCGCTGACTGGAAGGGTAGAGTTCAATACCTGGGTACCACATGACGGAGTGAGCTCCCATCTCTGTCCCAGCTCCTGCCAACCTAGCAGTTTGAAAGCAAGACATTGAAAATAGATAAATAGGGATCACTTCGGGGGGAAGGTAAACAGCGTTCCTTGCACTTCAGTGTTTCCTCGTGCCTGCCACGTGTCCACGGAAATGTCTGCAGTCGCAGACAGCGCTGGCTCTTTGGCTATAAACAGAGATGAACACTGAACCCTAGAGTCGGATACGATTGACTTTTGAGCAAGGGTGACTTTTACCTTTACCTACACTTATATATCTCAAACATAAAGATATCTGAGAGAGTATCAGAACAAACAGTCAATTAATAGTACTGTATCAGTAAAAATGATGATAATTGCTGAGAGATAAAAATCTTGTCCAATTAAGCGTAATGTGTTTGAGTCTGAAACATAAGGGTTTCAGTCGTGCAACTCTTGCAAATGAAGATACAGTTTTTAAAAATTGTTTTATCTTCAAAATGCATGGCAAACTACAAAATATAAAGATAGCTGAAAAAGATTTGCTTCTTCTCCTTTATCAGCCTCAGGAGGTAAAAAAATTTTTTTGTAGGGAAGTGTAACTCAAATACATATATTTTCAGTTCCTAGCCCTAACTCTGATTGTCTTCTGTAATGCTGTATAAAACTAGATTAGCACAATAAATGTTATTGTAGCTGTCTTTGAACTGGTATGGTTTTACATTAATGCTGTACAAATCTGGGTGACTATGGAAAATTCACATCTATAGGTAGAGACAGTCTCTTGATAATGGTGGGTAATGTACCATAAAGTGCTCTTACAGCCAAGTGATAATAAGACAGGAGAGCTTTTAGAAGTGGTAGAGTAAATGAACTCTTTGAAATGAGAATTGGTTTAAGCATGTTTTTGAACTATAATGGAGAAGGCAATAGCTGAATAAAACAGCATAGATTTGTCAGGGGTAAGAGAATTATTCCAAAGGTGATGTGCTTTAGAACCTAACACTGTGTCATAAATTATTCTGGGCTGAAAGGATTTTTGCTGCAGAAACTCCACTCAGGGGACGCTCGAATGAGGCTCCTTTCATGTCCCCAAGATCTTTCCCCACCAAAGTGGTCCCTTTTTATCTTCTTGCAATTTCTTGCTTTCAAACTGCTAGGTTGGCAGAAGCTGGGACAGACGACGGGCGCTCAATCCATCATGCAGTCCCCAGGTCTTGAACTGCCAACTTGCTGGCCTTCCAGCTAACAAGGCAAGCTTCTTAACCACTGAGCTACCACAGCTCCTACCACAGTACAGAATGGAATGTATAAGAGAAAGCAAGTATAGAAGGCTTCACGATTGATTTTTAAAAAAATCTTAGACTATATTCTAATTCCCTGTCTGGTCAGGTTATCCTGTTATGGTAATAGAGTAGACCAGTGATGGTGAACCTTTTAGAGATTGAGTGCCCAAGAGGGGGTGGGCTGAACTCTGTGCTGGGGGGAGGGAGGAAGTACTTCCATTGGGTGCTGGGCAGAGGGGTGGGACTAACTCTCTGCTGGGGAGGGAAGAAGCACTCCCATTGGGCTGCTGGGCAGAGGGGGGAACTCTGTGCTGGGGTGATGGTGCACGTGCCCACAAAAAGGGCTGTGAGTGCCACCTCTGGTACGGGTGCCTTAGGTTCAACACCACTGGAGTAGACCATACTGCCAGTGACTCAGTCTACGTTCCAATTCCAAAGAAGGGCAATGCCAAATAATGTTCAAATTATCGTATAATTGTGCTCATCTCACACACTAGCAAGGTCATGCTCAATATCTTACAAGCTAGGCTTCAGCAATACGTGGATTGAGAACTTCCAGAAGTACAAGCTGGATTCTGAAGAGTCAGGGGAACTAGAGACCAAATTGCCAAAATTCGTTGGATCATGGGGAAAGCATTGTTTCATTGACTACACCAAAGCCTTTGACTGTATGGACCACAATAAATTGTGGCAAGTCTTTAAAGAGATGGGAGTACCAGAGCACCTCACCTGTCTTCCGAGAAATCTGTATGTGGGTCAAGAAGAAACAGTTAGGACAAGATACAGAACAACTGATTGGTTTAGGATAGGAAAAGGAGTACGACAAGGCTGTATATTGTCACCCTGCTTATTTAACTTATATGCAGAGTACATCATGCATAATGCAGGGCTGGAAGAAGCACAGGCTGGGATTAAGATTTCTAGGAGAAATATCCATATCCTGAGATATACAGATGACACTACTGTACCCTAATGGCAAAAAGTGAAGAAGACCTAAAGATCCTTTTGATGAGAGTAAAAGAGGAGAGTGCAAAAGCTGGCCTGAAACTCAACATAAAAAAACTAAGATCATGGCATCTGGCCCCATCACTCCCTGGCAAATAGAAGACTCCACCTTCTTGGGATCTAAGATCACTGCAGTTGGTGACTACAGCCATGAAATAAAAAGATGCTTACTTCTTGGGAGGCAAGCTACAGGTATGTAAACCTAGGCAGCATAATAAAAAGTAGAGACATCACCCTGTCACCAAAAGTCCACATAATTAAAGCAGTGGTATTCCCAGTAGCAATGTATGGCTGTGAGAGCTGGACTTAAGGAAGGCTGAGCACAGAAGAATAGACGCCTTTGAACTGTGGTGCTGGAGGAGACTCTTGATCAAGGGTTCCCAAACTTTTCACGTCGTGGGCTGGTCACGTGGTTCCTCCTGCTGTAAAACACATCCACTGCTGTCATAAACATGTTTACAACAGTCACGGGTGCATTTATAGCAGCATTTACGACAGCCGTGCATGCGTTTATGTATGCACAGGCCTGTTTTACAGCTGTTGTAAGCATGTCCGCTTCCACTTCTGGTAGTGGAAGGTTGGATGGAATGGTGCCACAAGCCGGGGCCAGGTCATGGGCCATAGTTTGGCCATCCCTGCTCTTGGGAGTCCCTTGGATTGCAAAGAGATCAAATCAGTCAATCCTAAAGGAAATAAATCCTGGCTGCTCCTTGGAAGGACAAATACTGAAGCTGAAGCTCAAGTACTTTGGCCACCAAATGAGAAGAGAGGACGCAATGGAGAAGGCCTTGATTGAAGGTAAAAGAAGAAGGGGACCTGCAGAGGATGACATCATTGATGTGGTGGGCATAGATCTGGGTGAACTACAAAGGATAGCAGATGACAGAGGAGCCTAGCGTGTGGTGGTCCATGCAGTGGTGGGGTCCAAAAAATTTACTATCACACTGTGGGAATGGTATGGTGGGAATGGCAAGGGGGAAAGCCCTGTGTTGCACCCAAATTGGGACTACCTTATTTCAAAACTTGGATGGGTGAGGCGAGCCAGAATTTCTGCTACCGGTTCTGGCAAACTGGTGTGAACCTGCTGATGCCCACCACTGGGTCCATGGGTCTGCAAAGGGCTGGACTTGACTGTGCGACTGAACAACAACTAGAGAGAGAGAGAGAGATACACACACATGTACATGTTCATTCAATCAGTATATATACATACACGTATATGTTCAGTCAGTCAGGTCACCCTGGGTACAGAATAGCTGCACCATATAAGTTCAGCCAGGATACTCCAGAACTAAATTTTAGGAAAGTTTGATCAAAGTCCCTATTCAATCTAGCATTTTGTTCACACAGTGGACAAGCAAGTGGACAAGCCCATAAGCAAGATTATGCTTCCTAGTAATTGATGTAAAAAGGCTGACTTTCTCTGGTGCTGGAGGGAACCACATATGCTTCATGATTAGTAGCTACTGATAGCTTCCATGAGGTTTTTTTCCCAATTCCTCTTTTAAAGGTGTCCACATTGGTAAATATGACAAATATTATGACAGCAGTTCCTTATAGTTTAATCGGTGCTGTGTGAAGAAGAAGCCAGCACAATAGGTGAGTAAAATGAGAAGAAATATGTTTACAGCTCTGTGGTTTATAAGGCTCTGTCCTTGAAGGTGTACAGCCTCTGAGTCTCTTGTTATTGGTGGACAATCAGTTTGTGTGGTCTGAGTACGTAGACAAGGTGTGCTTGAACACATGAGTTCCCCATCCCACCTTTGATTGATTGCAGCTAACAAGGAGAAGACAGCTGGCAGGTTTCAACTGTGTATACCTGCTAGTCTGTAAATGTGATTTAGGATATGTGGGCGTGACCACTCGGCACATAAAGACTAGGGTGGGGGAACACCGGTCTAAAATACGAACTGGCAACATATCGGCCCCCCTGGTGAGTCACTTTATTGAGGCTAAACATACCGATCGGGATTTCAGATTTGTAGTATTAGAATGTCACAAGCAGGATCCTTTCTCTCGACAGAACATCGAGCCAATTCTAAGACAAAGGGAGTGCTACTACATACAGTAATACCTCATACAAAGTCCGCTTCATACAACATCGGATTCATACAACATCGCCTAATTCCTTGAAAAAAGTTGCCTCATACAAAGTGGTGCAACTTTGTATGAGGCATTGGGGTTTTCCCAGGTTGCATTGTGCCTGGGCAGTATAAAAGGCAGGACACATGCGTGCATTGCTCTTGTGGGTTTTGCATGAGGCGAAGTGTTTAAGAGTGGTTTTGAGCATGATTTTGGATTTTTTTTGAATTTTTTCATCAGAATTTTTAGAAGCATTCTTGGGATTTTTGCAGCATTCTTCAGGTTCTTGGACAATCAGGATTGTTTGACATGTTTTTGTAATGTTTTTAGCCTTTAGACAATGATTTCTTAAAGTTCTGTCAGTTTTCTGTCTGTTTCCTTGACTTTGCCCTGAAGTCTGTGCTGTTACAGTACAATGTATCTCTATGGAAATGACATTGTATGAGGCATCGCAGCAAGGATTTGGACGTTGTATGAGGCATTGCGGCAAGGATTTGGACGTTGTATGAGGCATCACAGCTAGGATTTTGCATGCCTCATACAAGGTCCAAATCCGTATAAAGTCCAAACTTGTGGAACCAAGTATGGACGTTGTATGAGGTATCACTGTATTTTGATTTAACACCTTGTTTCCCCATGGCCTAAATATGGAGATTGATTACACGTGCTTTCTGTAGACTCGGTTCTGCGACACAGCTGTTCTAGTTGATTATGTTTAAAAAGGTAACTTGGTTTGGTACTCTCTTAACGTCCGTCGACACTGAATGAATTTACACTAAGAGGTCTAGGACGCGGTAAACATTAAGAACATTAAGATATAAGAAATAAGAATACTAGAACCTTTGTGGACAACAGGTAACTTTTGTGCTTTGTATGAATCCAAGAACCAATGTAAATTATGTAAATACTGCATATAGTTCTATATGATTTAGAGTTGCGACTGATTGTTAGTTTCTTTTTGTATAGATACCTGATGAAAAAATATTGAAAATTCCATTATTGAAAGGAATTTGGATCTACCACATTGGAGTACTCATTTAATTTGAATTTGGAATAAACTACTTCACAGCCAACGCAAACGGTTTCTCTTTTCTCTGCTAGGTTTCTAGATGTAGCCAGCTCCTCATTATGGGAAAGTTCCTAGGTTTCTAAAGAAGGCTATAGTGTGCCATTCCTGGAGAACCTTTTATTGGACCTAAACAATCTGGATAATTATAAGGTACTGGTGAACATCTCTTTCTTGTGCATGAAGTTTCCTATACAGGTTTTTTGGATGAGACTGATTTTCAGAGACTTCTTTAATCATAGTTTTGGTCTGTATTTGGCACTGAAACAGTATTATCATTTACATTAACCTTCAGTGGGAGGGAGAGTACAATTCTGTTGATTCTTCATGATCTCTCTGTAGCTTTTGATGCTGTTGACTATGTTATGTTCCTGGAACTGCTCTTTGAGTTGGATGTAGGTGAGACCTTTGTTTAGAAACAGTATGCTGCAAGTAATAACGTTTCTTGCTTTGGTGTAATGGGGTAACAACATTATTTTTTTTTAAAACCTATCTTTCAGTGCATTGTTATTTACCATTATTCAGTATAGAACTGCAATAGATCATATTTGCAACATTTTGCAATAAAGCTTTTTTTCCAGACCAATGTAAATTCCCTAGAGTCCCAGTCAATGGTATGGATTATAGCAATCCGACATACTTATACCCCAAAAGAAGGACCATTGAACTCAGTGAGGATATCTGATGTGGTGTAGTGGGGTAGAGGAATAGACTCAAGAGGTTTCCATTTGAATCCCTACTCAGCCATGGAAGAACACAGTAAGCAATGGTAAAAACGTTTCTTAAATATCTCACTTACCTTGGAATCCTTATTAGATTTACTATGAACTGGTTGTGACGATGGCACAGAACAAAGCGAGGTTATTTATTTATTACATTTCTATCCCGCCCATCTGGGATATTTCCATACTCTGGGCAGCTACTTTGGAGTAGATATATACCGGGTTTTGGTGTTAATGGAAGAAAAAAAATTTACACTGGAACCAGCTTCAACAGTCCTCTGTGTTATTTTAGAAGAGAAATGTGCAGAATAAAATGGTATTATTTTCTTAGATATCCTAGTGCGGGAATACAAAACCTGCATTTCAAAAAAGCAATCATCTTTATAATCTGTTCTAGAGAAATCTGATACAATATTTTTCTTCCTGCTTTCCCCACTTCTTCATATTTATAAACCATAGTTCATTGATTTTATCATAGTGTATATTTGAAAGGCAAAGGAGATAGTAGCTATTAGGTTTTTTTTAATTAAAGCCAGTTCTTGACAAGGATTTTATTTTTGAGAAATAGGCCACAGAATAGTAATATATCTAGTGTAACAGCCACAGTATAAGAAATTCATCTGAATGCAAAATAAGCCCCTCTTTGGGAGATGTTGAGGCAAAGTAATAGCAGGCAGGTTTTACATTTATATTTCTGAAAAGCCCAGATGGATACACTGCCACAATACCAAATATATGATTTAGAAAGGTGAACAATGAAAGCAACCAATTGCAAATAATAGCCCATTTGAGCAAGAACAAAGAGCAGCTTAGTCAACTCCCTAAGCCTTTTAATGGTCCCTTTGGAGTGTGCTGTTTTAGCTCAAAATGCGAATGGCAGTCATAAAATAACAGCAGAATGGAAAGAGATACACATTTCTTATGTTGTGAGTGAATCCTCTTCAGAGTTGTTGCCGAGTTGGGTGGCAATAGAAATTTGAAGAATAAATAAGTAAATAAATACTAGAAGGCACATGTTTGTATTAATGGATACCACAGTATGAATATTTTTCAGTTTACACAAATGCTGTACTTTGTTCTCTTTTTTTTTTTGGCTCATGATTCATGACTTTTGCTAGAAATGCACAATTCCTTGCTATTAAAGGAAGCTCTTTTTGTGCTGATTTAGCTCCTGCTGTTTATTGAATATTGCAGAACAAAGCTGAATATGAATAACTGAAGTGTGAGAGAACTAAATGTAACATTCAGCTACTTCTAACCAGCAAAAGAAATATAGAATCAAAAACAGGTGTTTGGCTGCACTTGGGCCATTTTTATTTAAAATAAACTTACCAAGAGCAAGAAAACCTTACAGTGCAGGATTTACTCAGAGACTGTAGGCACTGGGACTGTGTTATTTGGCTAACCAAGCTGTGTCCAGAAGAGATGTAGAGCAAAGCCCTACCCTTTCTATCAACTCATGCTTTAAAGATGGATAAGGGGGTTATTTACTGAGCCATCTTCTCGGGTCTGTATCCCCTATTTTCTCCAGTGTGTAGTCCACAAAAGGATTCCAGATGTCCCAGAACCAATTGCTTGATATTAGTCCTTTCCTATAATTTAATTCCCATGTATCGTATTTTTTGGACCATAAGACACCTCCCCCCCCAAAAAAAAAGTGTGTGGGTGGGTGTGGGGGGGGATGAGGGTGCATCTTATAGTTCAACTGCTGTCCAGCAAGGCTGTTGTAAAAGGATAATTTACAACAGCTGCGGCTGGCCAAAGACCTCCACCGCCGCCGCCACAGCTGCTTCGGTGCAGTTCAGCTTCAGGAGAGGGGAAAGAAAAACATATTTTCGGCAGGCCATTACCACAGGTGGCCACAAGAGGGTGCAAATTGCAATTTCCCATTTAAATGCATTGGAAATCAATTTCTTGTATTCTAAAGCTTTTCTGTTTATATGTTTGGGAAACCAAACCTGGGCATAAAAAGAAAGGGTTTCATTTACCTTTCTTGTTCCTGTTCCATGTGTCCCTGCTCCTTTGTCCCTGCTCCATGTCATCAAAATGGAGGGGGAAGCCATGCTTCCTGGCCACAGGGAGAGCAAGAGGCTAGGCTAGAGCATTGCCTCCTGCCTCAGTGCAATTGGCCTGCCCACCCATTTCCCCTGCAGTGCCACCACTGGTTGGTGGTGCACATACATACAGTACTATTTTGTTCAGAATGTTTTTCTTGTTTTCCTGCTCTAAAAACTGGGTGCGTCTTACGGTCAGGTGCATCTTATGGTCCAAAGAATACAGTAAGTTTTTCGTCCAATGAAATTCCCCATACATCTTTGTACCAATTTTCTATTTTAAGGTTGAAATTATTTTTCCGGTTTTTAGCTATCATTTGTGTTGCTAAAGACAGAAAAATTATTAGTAATTCTTTTTGTTTAGATCTAAATTTAATTCTTCTACTTCCATTTTCAGTCTGGTTCCCAGTATCTTATTCAACTCATCTAATTTTGTCAAACATTTCATCGTGTACTTACAGCTCCACCACATATGTTCTTATATTACCAAATCATTTTGACATCTCCAACAACTTTTAGATTTAGTTTGATCCTTTGACTTAGTTGTATTAGACTCAGGTACCATCTCCATAATATTTTAAAATTATTTTCTTTGACTCTAATCAACATGTTTTTCATAATTCTCGAGCCGCAAAAGCTTACATTAAAATACAGCAGTTATTCTTTAAGGTACCACAATGTGGTTTGTTATTCAAACATCCCCTGAGTGGAGTTTATCTGTCTTTTTGTTTGTTTACTTCTTGATATGCTTGAAACACAGACTAACATGGCTACCAATTCAAAATGACATGGCTCTTCCTCCTCCTCCCTGCCCCTGGGTCAATGGCAGTGGGTCCTCCTCCTCCCTCCCTCCCTCCCTCCCTGGCCTCTGAGGACCTGGTTGTCTGCCTCACACTTTCCTTGCCCTGGGACCTTCCTGACTAGGACCATGACAACCTCATCTGGCATAGACTAGAACAATTTCATTCTTTTTCTAAATTCTTGTCCAGTCATTAAGGTTAGAGGCTATGTGAAGCCCACACGCATTGTGAGAGAGACACTAAACCCTGTTCCCTCTGGCATAGCACTGACCTTGAAAGTTGGATATGCAACTATTTTAATAGAGGGTGCTGATACTCAGGATTCTGGGGTGAGTGGAGAAGTTACCATGATAGAGATGGTTACATTTTTGTGTACACTGTGGTGACAGAGGATAAGGCAAACATGAACCTCTCAGTGATTGTAGGCTCCACATACTTCCTTACTGAAGCTCAAGTTCAAGTAGTTTGACCACTCAATGAGAAGAGAGGACTCACTGGAGAAGGCCCTGATGCTGGAAAAGATTGAAGGCAAAAGGAGAAGGGGGCAGCAGAGAATGAGATGGTCAGACAGCATCGTTGATGCAGTTGGCGTAAATCTGGGTGGACTATGTAGGATGGCAGATGACAGAGAAGCCTGGTGTGTGGTAGTCCATGGGATTGCAAAGGGTCAGATTCAACTGTGTGACTGAATAAACTTCCTTTGTATCTGATCTGTTTGCCCTCCTACATATGAAGTCTGAAGAGGGAAAGCCTATATCCTCTGGCATCTAAGCCTTATCAAAAAGGCTTTGCAAGATGATTTCCATCCTCTACTTATATTCTTCATAACAGCCCTTATGAAATATAACACAGTGAATCCCTACTAGGTCACTTAACTATATCTTACAGACCATCTGTAAATAAGTTATTGCTGGATGATTGCTGCCCCAGGGTTATGTTCATGTAACACATTCTACTCATTTTGGATTTGTTATCACGTTCTTCACACTGTTATTTGGGAAGATTTTCACAGAGTGAGTGCATTACATGAGCGTGTCACTTAGGAGCTCTCTATGCTATAGAAAAATTCTAGTTGTACAAACTGAAAGGCATCTGTTTGCTGACATATAAACCACCCAACCATATTTAAACTTCAGTTGTATCATTAAAATTATCATGTGACTCTCTTAGTAGAGCCAATCCATATTTAATGTGGCACTGCTTTACTTCTGTTCTTTTTGTACCAACAAGACATTTCTTTATTAAATGTAGGAGTAGGAGTACAGCTTGCAAACTTATTTTTTGAACGACAACTCCCTGTATCAGACAGTATGGTGACTGGGACTTGCAGTTCAAAGAGAGATTAGGAGGCTTGCATTTCCAAAAAAAAATATTGTTTATGATTCCCCTGTTTGGAGCTCAATTGAAACAGTAGGTAAAGATATGCAAGTGGACTTCAGTGACTTAGTGGTTAGGATGCTGAACTTGATGACTGGAAGGTCAGCAGGTCAGCAGTTCGAGACTCGAGTGCTGCTCCTGTCTGTCCCAGCTCCTGCCTGTTGCAATATTCCTTACTTCAGGGTCACACACGCTGCCCAAATTTAGTGCTTCCACCTTCCCTCTGTTGCTTTGTGGCCCAGGATGAGGTGTTCCATTGTCCGTGCGTTTTTGTGCCGGCACAGATCTTGAGCCCAGTTAAGCTGGTATTGGGAAGATGACTTACCCGCTTCTTAGCGAAATGGTGGTAGCAGTTAATGTGGCAAAGCCACAGTCTTGGTTATATGTGCCAACTCCCAAACAACCACACAAACAGACAGAGAGAGGGCATGGTCCTGGGAAAGTGATATGGCGTAAAAATTAACTTTTACCTTCAAAGGTGGAATGTCCAGCCTATAAAGTTTCCCAGGCTGCTGAAAGTGAAAGCAAACCTCCCTTCTGGGTTTCACGGTAGCAATCCCTTATATTAAAATGTCCCCTTTTGTGAGCTGCATAGCTCTCAAGGTTATGATGGTATGCAAGTGAAGCCTTATTCCCGGCTTTGCAAACCTGTTATCAGCGCTACGGCGAAACTCCCCTTCTTCATCGAAGACTCGACTCTGGAGCTGTCTTTTGGAGTTTTACTGAAGCATAAGATTCATCCATAATATGCAGAATAAACATTGCGAAGAACTAATCTATTTCTATTCTAACTTAGAACTTAGAAAATAATAAAAGGGAAATTGGCTAAACTCATTAGCTTGTAAGGTGCAGGCTTTTTAGCCCTCATTCGAGACGAAGATTTTTCATGGCCTCGATTGAGAGTGACAAGGGCTCTCGCCCATTTAGGAAAAGGCTCCTTTCAAGGCTAAAACCTCCTGGCTTTATATAGTGTACCTTTTTCACCTACTTCTCATACCTTCCTTTAGAATGTGAAAGATGTAAGATGTTTGATTGTTTTGTCTATTATCTTGTTGATTTCAAATTCTCAGGTGTTTGTTTATCACAATGTACCCATACCTGGGATTCCCCTTTGATTGGCATTCCTATTCTTAATCACGTGCTAATGTGTGGAGTGTGCTGGTATGTTAATGATGTAAATGCCTTCTCTTTCTGAGAGATAGCCTTTCTCAACCTTAAAGAGAATGTTAGACTACAGTGTAACTTAAATGAATATAAAGTAATTTAAAGAATAGTTATGACCCCTAAGGATTTTCATGACACTGCCAACCTAGCAGCTTGAAAGCAAGAAATTGCAAGTAGATAACTAGGTACCACTTCGGTGGGAAGGTAAACAATGTTCCATACACTCCGGTATTTAGTCATGCATGCCACATGTCCATGGAAACATCTGCATACACAGACAGCACTGGTTTTTTTAGCTATAAACATAGATGAGTACTGAACCCTAGATCAGATATGATTGGCTTTCAAGCAAGGACGACCTTTACTTTTGCCTTTACTAAAGATATACAAAACATGATAAAAAAGGACAAGGGAAACCCATTACAAAAATTTGAAAACAAAGCAAGGATAAGAAGAATAGTGGAACAAGCAGCACCAGAATAGAGGTGTTTTATTTTTTGGGTGGGTGGGTGGGTGAGGGAGGCAAACTCTGATGAAAATGAAACTAGGAAAATTTACTTTTTAGGACCACTACTCCCAAAGCATGATAAGATTCTGGGAGCTGTACTGTACTACAAAAATAAAGTTTCTAATTTCCAGATAAAACTTGAACTGTACTGTTTACATTCTACATATGCATCTAGGATGTGCAGATGTCCAAGGTACATATTATGGAGCTAAGCTCTCATAACAGTGCACCGTTGAATCAGTTTTTGCAACAGCAACTACACCACTATGAACGTGCCTTAGTGTTGAGATTGCTCTTTCTTCTGTCTTCCTTGGAAATAGGATGGTGTGGAACAGGGGTTCCCAACCTATGGCCTGGGTCTGGCCTGTGATGCCATTCCACCTGGCCCGTCACCGCCTCCGCCACACCCAAAAGTGGAAGTGGGTGTGTTTACAACAGCCATAAAATGTGCTCACGCAAATGCACCAGCAGCTGTCGTAAACACGGAAGCGGGCACTTTACAATAGCTGTAAATATGCCTGCTTCTGCTTCTGGGGGGCATGGTCTGGCCCACTCAGCTCTCTGGGGGCATGGTCAGGCCTGTGACGTAAAAAGGTTGGCCACCCCTGAAGTAGAAGGTGAGTTAAAAACAGTGGTGGGATTCAGCAGGTTCGCCCCAGTTCGCCAGAACCGCTAACAGAAATTCTGGCTGGCACTACCAATCCAAAGTTTGAAATAAAGTAGTCCTAATTCAGGTGCAACACAGGGCTTTCCCCTGGCCAGGCCCACCATACCACGCCCACAGTGTGGTAGCAAAATTGTTTGAATCCCACCACTGGTTAAAAACACCAGGGACTTCTTTGGTTATACTAGTGTAAGTACTATGCAGTAACACTGTCTCTCTTTTAGGCTGACTTTGAATAAGATCCATTTATTCAAACAAGTTCATTGCATAGTTTTTACTGATTTTGCAGAAACAACTCTACACATTTTCTTTTGAGTAAGCCCCCTTAAATGGAATGGCATTTACTTCTGAGTAGGCATGCCAAGGATTGTTCTGCATGTTGTTTCACTTGTAACTGTGGAGTCTTAATATGAGGCACTGCATGTGTGTTTTGACATTTATATGTAATTATTTTGCTAGCTTTTTGTCTAATGCTTTGAATGAAGTCTGTAGAAAAGAGAGATACAAATAAAATAATGTCCCCAAACTAATAAACACATGTTTTCAAACATGCGGCCTATGTCTGATGGAGAAAAACTAGGAGCTTCAGTTTGATTGCATCTTTTTGTTTTTATCCTGAGCCATTTTGATAATATGAAAAATAGGCAAATGGCAAAGAGTCTTTGATCCTGAGGGATACATCACAGATGGATTTGATCAGAATTGGTTTGCAGGGTTAAACAGACCAATCTATCTTCTTAAGCACATAAAATAAGAATAAATAAAATCTCAGACTCCCCCCCCCCAAATAAATTAAAGATAATGATTCTTAGATCATGCTTTGAGGTGATCACTTATCAGCTGTTTATGATGTTGTTAGGAAAGGGAGAAAGTCCACAAATAAGGATCTGAACTATTAATATACCTTTCTTGGATCCATTTCCTACTGTGTCTAGAAGAGCTCTTGCCCCCCTTCTCTGGCCCCCATCCAATCCTTATCCAGTAGGTCCCCGGGTCTACCCTTCTTTCAACTCCTGGTGCCTCTGGCTAATTCCCACTCATGGAAGGCTCCTGGAAATCCCTATGAGAAGGAATCACATGCCAGAAGCCACCTGCAGGGAAAATTCAGTTGTAATGGCTTCTAGGATACAGTACTTTAATGCCACACTGAGGAATGTATATTGTAGTCTATGGGAACTACCTTCTCCATGGGGATTTTGATGATGAAACACATCAGAAGATAAGCTGGTTCTTAAAATACAGTGGAACCTCAGTTAACAAATGGCTCGGTTTACATAAAAATTAAATAACAAAAGGAAATCCATAGAAAATAGTGGTTCGGTTTACAGAATTTTTTCGGAATGGATTAATTGGTTTTCAATGCATTTCTATGGGAAACTGCATTTTGTTTAATGTATTTTGGTTTTCAATGCATTCCTATGGAAAATTGCATTCAATGCATTCCTATGGGAAATTCAGTTAAAGTAATTTTCGCTGTAAGAAATGTCCTGGAGAACACATTAATTATGTTAACCAAGGTACCACTGTACGCTCTCAGACATAGTCATCCCCTCTATCTGGTATCCTGTGCTAGAAGTCCTAACTGTTCAGTTATGCTTCTTCTCTGCTTCCTTTTGCAGGATGTTCATTGGCTGCACCCTGTTTTATATTGCTTTGGTTGCATTTTATGTCTCTGTGATGGAGCTGCTGTAGGATCCTACATTCACACTTAAGTAGCCATTGAGTGCAGGGACTAGTTACCCAGCAGCTCTTTCCCCAACGAATCTCAATTACCAAATAAATAATTTCAGCCTTAATCTTATCGACTCTGACTATTTGTAGTGTTCAGCAGCCCATGAAATTTCTCATTTCTTCACAAGACAGAGGCTGATAACTGCACTGCCGGGAAGACTCTCATTTCAGACATGCTGTCAAAGGGATTGTGAAGTGCAAAGAGGCCTGTGAGCAAACATTCCTCCTTCAGTACACATTTGCTGACAAAATACTCAAAATCGGAACACCTTTTACAGGTTGCCCAATAAAATCAGAGAGAGAATGAAGCACATTTGTATTACTAGCTTGGCTGATCACTGTGAATAGAGTTATTTTAACTGCATTGTTTTCTGCAGATATGGCAATGCCAGCCTTTGCTACTATCCAGACACCATCCCCAGCAACCTGGTGTAAAAGACCTAGAGCCATGATGGTGTAACATGGCACTCCAGCTGTTTTTGGAGTTCAATTCCCAGAAGCCCAAGTCCCTGT
This sequence comes from Bradypodion ventrale, assembly GCA_035047345.1. Classification (NCBI taxonomy): domain Eukaryota; kingdom Metazoa; phylum Chordata; class Lepidosauria; order Squamata; family Chamaeleonidae; genus Bradypodion; species Bradypodion ventrale. Next base: position 313,410,817 of record JAWDJE010000001.1, on the reverse strand, counting down.
GAATCTACACGAATGGGTTTACTATTCGTGCAGTAAACTCATTTGTGAGGATTTACAGGAACTTGGGCTTTTGGGAATTGAAGTTCATGAACTGCTGGGGTGCCAAGGTCCACCATCACTGACCTAGAGGGCAAAGGAGCTCTCTTCCCACACATCTGAAGGGTGCCTGACTTGATAAAGCTGGTCTGATCATTCTTTTGAATTAAAAATGCATTATTTCCATTAATGAGCTACATGTCTAAATGCATACTCGTCAAGCGCCGCTCTGGAAAATACAGGAACTGCTCTGGCTCGGGTGCGCATGCACAGGAAAAACTCCATTGTGCATGTGCAGAACCCCTTTGCACATGCACAGAACATATTTGCTCATGTGCAGATGGGTTCTGCACATGCGCGTGTGCACAGTAACCACTTTCCCTGCTGTTCTAAATATGGGATGGCACTGGGAAAGGGGAGGAACGCGCGCCAAAATACGGGATTTCCCGTCCAATCCGGGATACTTGACAGGTATGGCTAAATGCCACATTGAAAGTGTAGCATGGAGCTTTGCTTAATAGATCAGAGAGGGGAAAAACAAAAAGTAAGAGGCAAAAATGTTGTAGCACCTTAAATACTAGCTGCGGTATTTAAATATGAGCTTTTGTGGATCAAATCCACTCCTTCAGACATAAGAATGAGACTATATGACTGTCATATTTATATATGGCCAGTGGACTTCATCCATGAAAACTCACATTAAAATATAGCAGTTAGCCTTTAAGGTGCCACAATGCTTTTGTGTTTCATTTCTTTATTTTGCTTTTTTGTTTGATACGCTTGCATAGAATACTATGACTATAGTTTTTTTTTGTCAAAACCTACAATTATGATTTTTTTTTTAAAAAAAAAGCAATTACAGATTCAGAATCTGTCTGGTGGATTTAGTTCTTCCCTCACTAACCATATCCATCAAGTAGAGTTCCCTTGTGGATAGGGAGGTTGGTAGCAAATTTCTTTTCTCAGCAATGGCAGAAAAAATATCTAATAAACCCTTTCACATTTAAATGTAGAAGAAAAATGCAGTCTAGGTTCATGTTCGTTTATGAGAATAGTTGCTAATTAATGAACATTAAACTCAGATTGCCCTTCCAACAAGGTGTCTAAGTCACTTAGAACTACTCCAAATTATTTTACACCATTGCTATTTAATTTAAGAGTAGCATTTTGAGTGGTCTATATTTGGTCCCTTACAATGACACCTAATGTCAGGTTCTCTCAGATATGAGGACATGTTTCTCTGCTCTCCATGTCACCAGAAGTGTTCTTTGGAGACATCATCAAAGCAGGATACACAGAGGAAGACAAGTGGTAAACAGCTCGGGGATGTGATCACAACTGATTGAACGTTCTGCTACTGATACAATCTGTGGCATTTGTGTGTGTGATTATGCAGCTCTACTGGTTTGAAGCAATCAAGCAGAGAACTGTCAGGACATTGATATATTAGCATCATCAATCCCCTGCTGTGACTGTCAACTTTCTGTATATTAATCAGGAAAAAATGGCTTGCTGATTGCTATTTAAATTTCACAAAGATATATTAGTCGTTTGGTCATACCTGACATTTTGATATGATACAAAATTGCAAAGCATTCACAAAGGATTAAATAAGAGATAACTGCTCCAGGAAGGAATTTTGAGGGTGCTTCTTTAAAAATAATAATAATAATTGAGACTTGACAAGTTAGATACTCTCAATGTTGTTGGCAGTGTTTGAGATCCCAGAGACAACTTGACTTGGTCCAAGTAGGAACACACAATGTTCTTTCCCAGCCTTCCTAACGTGAGCCTAGATTCAGCAGCACAATGGCATTAGACCAGGGGCGGCCAGCCTTTTTCCACCACAGGCTTGACCATGCCCCCAGACAGCTTGACCATGCCCCCGAAAGCAGAAGCAGGTGCATTTATGGCTGTCGTAAATGTGCCCACTTCCGCGTTTACGACAGCCGCAGGCGCGTTTGCATATGCAAGGGCGCATTTTACAGCTGACGTAAACATGCCCACTTCCACTCCTGGGTGTGGCAGAGGAGGCGATGGGCTGGATGGAGTGGTGTCACAGGCCGAGTCCAGCCCATGGGCTGTGACTTGGGAACCCCTGCATTAGACTGTCAAGGTGGTTAATTTTTTTCCTGCTTTCCACCAACACCCCCAATTTTTGCTCTATAGTCCAACAAAGATTTCAGAGTTCTGAACTCTTGTGCCTCTGAAATGATCATTTGTTGTTATTGTTGTTGTTCAGTCACACAGTCGAGTCCGACCCTTTGCGACCCCATCAACCACAGCACACCATGCAGCTCCCTTTTTAGAACTTGCTTAAAATTGGGAGCACCCAGCCCATACACCTAGGTATGATTTTTTGGGAACATTTATGTTTCTTCAATACTGTCTCCAGCTTTCTGAAGCCCAGTCTGATGAAAAATTCTGCAGAAGCCAAAAGCTGGCTTCCATTTGTGATGTTTTAATGCTGTAATTAAGTTATTTCCCATCTTTGTCTTTGAAATATGGAGTGTTTCCCAGGCCTCCAGAGAAGATACTGTATCTGGGCTGCATAAAGGAGCTACTCTGGGGAGGTGGAAAACTCTTTCTTTTAGATTCTGTAGGTAAAAGGAGTGCTATTAGCTGATGTCCTCCATTGGACTTACACACTGGTATATCCAGCTAGAGTTCTGTTTCTTTAGGTGTCAATGTGCTTCAAGATACCAAATGAGTTCAAGATGAAGTTTGGTTCATATGTCTCTCTGTGTTGTGAAAATTTATGAATTCCTCTTCCAGAGAGTATTGTCCAAAGTCACTCTTGCATTTCAAAAATGTACCCATAATGCAGAACTAGCCATGGCAGTTTGAGTAGGAAACCAATTGACTTCCTTGGTAAATCTTGCAGTATATTAAACTTCATACAGTAGTAGTATGTCCCATCAGATGGTTAGTTTTTGTATGTGTTTTGTATGCATTTCTCCATAAAATGCAGGTTTCTGTATGCTAATAAATGCATTTGCAACAATGCAAGCGCGGCGCCAAAATGGCCGCCGCGCCCTTTGCGGGCCCCCCCCCACAGGACAGAGAATCCGGGTAGTTAGGGGCGTGGCCAGCTCCCTGATAAAAGGGGTGGCCACGAGGCAGCCGAGCTGCCATTTTACCTCAGCGACGGAGCGGAGAAGTTTTTTCCCCTGTGTCTCCGTCGCTCTTTAACTTACCAGGAAGCCGAATTTTTCCTTTTTGGCTTCCCTTTACTCCGGTGGAGATGCCTTCGAAGAAGAAGGCAGCTTTGAGTGCGGCTCGCGCTGTCAGGAGGCGCAACCCAGGTCGGAGGACCGCGGTGCCGCCTCCTCAGCAGCCGCCTTTGCCCCTGCCGGGATCGGCGGAATGGGGTCTATTGCCCCTTGGCCCGGAGCGGGCGAACAGAGTGCGGGCGCGGTAGGGGATCCGGCCCGCGGCCCGCGAGCGGTGGACACCGCTCCTGCATCTGCCCACCAGGTTGGGCTTGCTGCTCTTGGGTCGCCGCCTCCCCCGGGGCCCTCTAGCCTTGGGGGGTGGTGCGGCCCCCTGCCTTGGCAGGTTTCTCCACCGACCCTGCCGGGCTTCGGTATTGGCCAATGGCCATATTCGGGTCCTGGGGTACAGGGACCTGTACCCACGTCTGGACCGTGCGGGCCGGCCGGCCCTTGGCCCCAGGTCACCGTGGAAGCCTTACTGGCCCGCCTTGTGGCCCTTGAAGCGTCGTTGGCTCGGGCCAGTCAGGCGCCCCCCCCCCCCCACTTTTGGGGTTCCTTTCGAGGCGCTGTCGGCAGGAGGACAACAGCCGACAGGGAGGGTTGAGCTGCTGCAGGCGCGTGGCGCGGTTTCGGCCACGGCCTCGCAGCTCCCCAGCCAGCAGCCAGGTGCGGGTCAAGCCCCGGTGATGAGCTCTACGTCGGTCGTGAGCTCCGACGCCCCCAGTGGGCCGGAACCCCCGGTGGGGGCGGCCCGCGGGGGTGCAGCATGTGAGTATACGGTGTAAGCGAGTACATCCACACACATCCCCGGGGCCCCGTGGTGGGGGGTGTTCCCTACCCTGAGGGGCATGTTTGGGGTGGCCGGGTTGGTCTAAGCTCCTATTCCTTACTGCTAGTGACCACTTGGCACAGGCCGCCAGGGAGTAAATTTGGCGGGGGGAGTATGTGGATATCTTCTCACTCCTGAACAAGGTGCCCACCAAGGAGAGATGGAGGGGCGGAATGAAAAGGATAGTGGCAGGCACGTTGTCGCAAGCCACCAAGTATGTGGGCCAAATGGTCGCCGGCCTGCATCATATGCATGGCGGTGTACCTTAGGGCCCGGCCGGATCTGGCAATTCCGATGGTCCTGTATTTGGACAACATCTACCGGGCGATGGTTTACTTTCCGGGCCCAGCGTGGTTGGCTTGTGACAAGGAATGCCTAGGTGGATTCCCCCACACCCTGGGGATTAGGCGGGATGAGCCAGGCCAGAGCCTGCGGCTTTTGTACTTTACGCCCATGCGCCCTGTGCCCGGGGAGATATACCATTGTGGGCATGCGGTTCAGCGGGCGGCCCCAGCATAGGTCACCTGCCATGGGGCGGGGCGGGGGGTTCCAGCCCGCCTGCCGTGCTGGACTTTCTTGTCCAATGGCTCCTCTAATGGGAGGACTTGTATATACAGACAGGAATGTCCCACCTGTGTTGGCCCCCATGCGGCCTCTGCCTGTCCCAGGCATAGAAGGATGCGGGGCAGAGGGTGGGGCAGACAGGGGGCTTGCAAGACTGCCGCAGATGGATCTAGTTCACCTAAGGGCTCCCTCCCCATTTGAGGTGGACATGTTGGGGCGTTGGCTCACATGGTACCTGAAGGGAGAGGATGCGGGTTATCTCCTTCAGGGTTTTAGGCAGGGGTTCCAGATCCTTTTCATGGGTAACGGGTCCCCTCAGGATGCCCCCAATCTTTTATCCCTTAGGGGAGGGAGGAGGTGGCTGCTGCCAGCTTTGACAAAATGGTCTATGCGGGCAGGGTCGTGGCACTGTCCCTGCACCCCCGTCCCGGGGAGCATATTATTTCAATGATGCCATGCCTTTTGACTATTCCATTGGGGCTCGGTATTCGAGCGTTTCACCATTTTACTAGATTGCGCTTTTGTCCGCAGGTCAGGGTCCCGGTCTGTAGCCCATTCCCTGGATGGTTTTATTCGGGGCTGAACGGGGCTGGGACACGTACACACGTCTCCTCAACACATTTCAGACGCTAATGGAGGAACTTGGTGTCCCTTTAGCGCCCGAAAAGACCGAGGGCCCATCTCCACAGCTAGTATTCCTGGGGTGGAGAGCAACACGATAGCGCAGGATTCTAGGTTGCAGCGGGATAAGGTGTCAAGGCTGGTGGCCCTTGTCGCGGTCTTGCTGGCAGAGTGCATGGCATCACTGAGGGAACTTCTGGTGCTACATGGTCACCCCAGTTTCGCTGGCAGGGTCGTCGCACCGGGCAGGGCATTTGCTCTGCGCTGGTGCGACGCTATGGCGGGATTATCCAGGCCCCACCACAGGCTCAGATTTACCCGGGGTATCGGGGCAGACGTGCTTGTCTGGCCATAGATCCAGAGGTAGTTCAACGGGGTGTCATTTTGGGGTCTGATTTCCTGGCTCCCCGTTGCTTTTAGATGCAGTCCGATGCCTCAGGATTCCTGGGTTTCTGGGATGTACTTCAATTGGAAGTGGGCCTATGGTGGGTGGCCACCATCCTGGGCAGGCAAGGGTCGCCTGCATGGTCTCACGTATCTGGAATGTTTCCCTATCCTGGGTGCTTTGATGCTATGGGGCAAGGGGTGGGCCAACAAGGTTGTGCAACTTTGGCATGGCAACGCGGCTGTTTTCCGCATCGTCACTGCACAGAATTCCAAATCGCCCGGGGTTATGGAGCTAGTTAGTTGGTTTGTGTTATGCAACCTGTGCCTCAACGTTCCCTTCAGGGCCAGGCATGTCCCAAGGGTTGATAATGATATTGCTGCTGCTTTGTCCCGCCTGCAGATCTCCCGGTTCCGTGCCTCGGCCCCCGGATGCGGAGGAATTTCCCTCGCCACTCCCGGATGTGAGATGGACCGTTGGCAAGGAGAGGTGAACCGGGCGATTGGCCTGTCACTAGCGCCATGCATGAGTAAGGCGTATCACCACGCATTTAGTTCCTTTAGAGTATTATGTACCCGATTCCGACTGCCAGGAACCTGGCCTTTTCCAGTAGCCCATGTTCTGCGGTTCACGATTTACCTGTATCCCCAGGGCCTTGCACCACGCACCATAGCATCTCAGCTGTCGGGTTGGCTTTTAGGGCCAAAGTGGGAGGTCGTGTGGACAGCACCAATGACTTCCGGGTGAGACATGTTGGGAGGGGTGGGTGCGCGTGCCCGGGCGTTTCCTGGGCGACCGCCACCCCATTTACCCAGGGGGTTTATGACCCAGTTGGCCCGGGGCTGGCCTGGCCTCTGTTTTGATAGATGAGGCAGCCCACTTCATGCGGCTACAACGGTGGCCTTTTTGGAGCCCTCCGCGTCGGCGAGCTTGAGATGCTGAGTAAGGCGGATGCAAGAGTTTCCCAGGGTTTTTACCCAATTGGCCCGGGGCTGGCCTGGCCTCAGTTTTGATAAATGAGGCAGCCCACTTTATGCGGCTACAACGGTGGCCTTTTTGGAGCCCTCCGCATCGGCGAGCTTGAGATGCTGAGTAAGGCGGATGCAAGATTTTCCCAGGGTTTTTACCCAATTGGCCCGGGGCTGGCCTGGCCTCTGTTTTGGAAATGAGGCAGCCCACTTCATGCGGCTACAACGGTGGCCTTTTTGGAGCGCTCCGCGACAGCGAGCTTGAGATGCTGTATAAGGCGGATGCAAGTGTAGGGCACTGGAACTCGAAGATGTCTATGTAGCCAAAGACTGGGCCCAGTTGAGGATACGCTCCTCTAAAACAGATCAGCATGGCGTAGGCAGTGGTGTAAGACTGCTACGTTGTTCTTTGGCAGACATCTGTCCGGTTGGTGCCCTACAGGAATTCCTGGCACTGCGTGGCATGCACCACGGCCCGTTTTTCTGTCACCAAGATGGGTCTCCCCTTACTAAATTTCAGTTTTGGAAGGTGACAGCCAGAGCCCTCACCAGGGTGGGCCTACCAGGTGCACGTTTTGGCACACATTCATTCCGTATTGGTGCAGCCTCTACAGCAGCTGCTTTTGGGTGCTCTGGGGCTGACATACGCAGCATGGGGAGGTGGGGCTCGCAATGTTTTCAGTTTTATGTGCGCCCACTCCCGCCATGAGTACCAATCCAGTCACCTTACCTCTTTTTCTCAATTTTTCTCAATTTTCTTACAGACCCTGGGTGTTGTATTACACCGGTGACAGTATGGCTGGTGGGCCACAGCTATGTGCACAGGGCAGCGCGTTACGCTGCGGCGACAGGGTGGGGACCCCGACTGGGACTGGGTGAACACGCCAGTCTCACATGGCATGGTAAGCCTGGGATGTTATGGCGGGAGCTGCGGCCTTTCCTTTTTTCTGGCCTGAGTGCTGACCCGCCTGACATTCTCATCATCCACCTGGGGGGCACTGATTTGGGCCAGGTCACCGGCTTATCGCTCAAGCATGCGAATTGCGGGGACCTTGCCTACTTGCATTATGTCTGGCCTGCCACAACCCTGGTTTGGTCGGACATTATCCCGCGCCTTTCTTATAGAGGGGGCGTTCACCTCCTGGCCCTTGACCGCGCTAGGCGCACGGTCAACAGGGTGGTGGCGCGGTTTCTTGCCAACGGGGCTTGGGGACGGGTCAGTCATCACCCCGATATTAGCCTACAAAATTGTGACTTGTATGCAAGGGATGGGGTCCACCTGTCGCGAGGAGGTATGGACCTCCTGTTGGGTGATTGGCGAGCAGGCCTGTCGACCGAGCTGACGGTCTGGGTGGGGGCGTCAGGTCTTCTTTGAAGCCCCTCCGTGTGGCGGGTAGCACTGGTAAGGTAAACAGTATGACCCACAGGTATCCGGCAGGTTCGCAATTGGCTGGACAACACTAGACAGGAATAAATTAGTTAAACGTTGTCCGGTCAACGACGAACCAGGCGACGGGGTGATGACGATTGCTAACCAGCATGCATCACCCCTGTGATTTCACAGATACGCGTCAGAGGGTGGGGTCATGAGTTAGTTATTGACTACGGTCAACAATTTGTTTGTTGTCAACAAACAAATTGATACAAATTGATACATTGTAACCAATTGCCGTTGGCAATTTTGGGGTGGTACCTTACCAGTGTTACTTCAGCCTGCTTGCCTTATGAATTATGATTGGTCGTTTTACCAATACAAATTTATAATTCGGACTAGGGCATTGAATCAATAAATGTGGCCCGATGCTGTTATCCACTGTCCGTTATTGGGGGGGTGCGCCTGCAATGCAAGCGCGGCGCCAAAATGGCCGCCGCGCCCTTTGCGGCCCCCCCCACAGGACAGAGAATCCGGGTAGTTAGGGGCGTGGCCAGCTCCCTGATAAAAGGGGTGGCCACGAGGCAGCCGAGCTGCCATTTTACCTCAGCGACGGAGCGGAGAAGTTTTTTCCCCTCCACCCCCTCCCTAGTTAACAGTGTGATATTTTGGTCGCTTCGGGGCCGGGTGGGAATTTTTGGCTGGGACCCATATTGGCTTCCGGGTCCTGGCTTTTTTGCCCATCCCACACTGTTGCTATGGTTTGATATAGGGGTCTTTCTATGTTCCTAACGTTGACTTTGGTCACATTGGCGGGTAGCACTGGTAAGGTAAACAGTATGACCCACAGGTATCCGGCAGGTTCGCAATTGACTGGACAACACTAGACAGGAATAAATTAGTTAAACGTTGTCCGGTCAACGACGAACCAGGCGACGGGGTGATGACGATTGCTAACCAGCATGCATCACCCCTGTGATTTCACGGATACGCGTCAGAGGGTGGGGTCATGAGTTAGTTATTGACTACGGTCAACAATTTGTTTGTTGTCAACAAACAAATTGATACAAATTGATACATTGTAACCAATTGCCGTTGGCAATTTTGGGGTGGTACCTTACCAGTGTTACTTCGGCCTGCTTGCCTTATGAATTATGATTGGTCGTTTTACCAATACAAATTTATAATTCGGACGCATTGAATCAATAAATGTGGCCCGATGCTGTTATCCACTTTCAATGTTGTCTGTGTCCGTTATTGGGGGGGTGCGCCTGCAAAGGAGAACTACATTCTAAATAGCATATTCATCTGGGGAAATGTAGATCAAATTTTAAAAAAATTGTCACTCATCCTCCCTGGCTCATTGCAATAGAAAGAGATGTTCTGTATGACATGAGCAATTGACCCATTATTCCTTATCTCTGAAAACTTCTTTACATCTGTAGAGGAGCTAACTATGAAAGAAGTCACCAAGGGCTGTACAGCTGAGAAGACCACATGAATTATCTTGGTACAAGGTTGCTATACCTCTGAGAGACCTGGTGTTTAGAAGCAAATAAGCCCAGGCTCAGTTCTTAGCAGAACCCTTCAAATGTTATAGTTTATGTATAAGAAATGAGTTCTGAACCTTGACTCTTCTAGTTTTTAACTCTGTACAGAAAACTGCCAAGATAGTTTTATTTTTAATAAAATGAGAATGACCTACAGAAGAGAGAGGGACACTAGGAATATCAGCAGTTAATCTTCTGTTTCCTGCTTGACATAATTCAGCAAATGTTTTCATATGTTTGATATGTTATTGTACTGGTTTAATCAAGCTGAGACATATATGCCGATTGGGTAATGTACAGGAAGAAGACTTTAACTCTGAGTTTCAGAGGTTCTAAAGCAGCGCAACTAGTTCAACTATCCACAGTTAATTGGGGCCTGTTTGCAGTATTTTGCTGCCTATGCAAAATAAAAGATTGCCTTCCATTCTATATATATTAATGAACCAGGCTGGCAGCTTTTTTTTTTACTTTGGCAGTGAAAAAGCCCTTTGTACTCTATGCTGCCGTTCGGTATGTGAGGAAAGCAGCCTAAGTTGCAGGAGAAATGTGATGGCACATACATCACTCTGCCTAATGGTAGGATCTGCAATACATTTTGATTAGTGAGAGGCTCCCCTGCTTATGTAGAAAAATGGCAGATCCTTAAAGCTAAAGTATCTATAATTTATCAAACTTGCAGAGAATAGTTTTAAAAATGAAACTACAAATGCTGGTAGAAACACAAATATATTTTTTTGGACAATGCTGGATTAACCTCCTCCTGTAGGTTGCTGGGAAAAACCACCAACTTGTGTATCTTTAGCAATACATTTAGACACCATTTCATCAACATCCCATCAGCAGATGCAATGGTTTCTCACCCTTGACCCAGATGCTGCAATAGACCTGGACGTACTGCTGCCGGAGATATGGAACCTTGACGGATTGAGATAGACTGCACCATCAGCACAGCCATAGCACCTAGAACCCGCCACAGCTATGCCACAACAGTTTCAGAATTCTGTGGGTTCCGTCGTACCTGGTTGTTGCTGCCAGACTGGTCTGCTGCACCTGCGGTGCACATTTTGCAGTTTATGATTCACTTGTACCACTCGGGGATATCCCCCTGGACCATCCAGTCAAAATTATCTGCCCTAAAATTCTATACCAAAGCGATGGGACATGCCGATATGGTTGCTGATTTCAGGATCATTAAGACCTTGGAGAGGTGGTCAAGAGAACAGGGTAGGTCATACGACCACCACATACAATTTCCCCCTAAATTGCTCACAGATATGTCGGCCTCTTGGGTTTCCACCTGTGCCAGGCAATTTGAGGCAGTCCTATTCCTCACTGCGGAGACGGTGGCATTTTTGGAGCCCTCCGTTCGGCCGAATTTTTGGCTCCATCAAAGATGGGTGAGGCTGGCCAAGTTTTGCAGATGGCCGATGTGAGACTTGGTGACTGGGAGCTGGAGTTGATGATCCATCAGTCCAAGACTGATCAACTGGCAAGGGTGCCCGAGTGACTTTGCTTCGCATTGGCCCTGCTCCCGTTTGCCTTTGTGCCGCCCTAGAAGCATATCTCAAATTGCGAGGAAGCGACGCTGGCCCTTTATTCTGCCATTCAGACAATAGCCCATTGACGTGATACCAGTTCTGGACAGTAACAAAGAGAGTGTTGTATTTTCTCAGCCAAATATCATGTGACCCACTCTGTGTGGCGCAAGGACCTTGGCCCGCATGGCAGAGCCTATGTGGACTGGCATGGGAGGCAGGGCATGTGATGGGGAGAGCTTGTGCCATTCATGAACTGGGCAAGGGGAGGCACGCCTCCGGATATTATGGTCATCCATCTGGGTGGCAATGATTTGGGCCTCATGAAGGGCATTGAACTGAGCACAGCAGTGAAATGGGACCTGTCCCTTGTGAAGTGTTGGTGGCCCAGCCTTCGCTTGATGTGGTCGGAGATCTTGCCCATTTTGCTTGGTGCTGCACTGGAGACCTGCACAGAATTGACAAGGTGTACCACAGCATGAACAAAGCCGTGTATGGCTTACATGTCAAAAATGTATCAGTGCTAGGCTACAAGTTGGACTGTGATGATTGTTCAGGGGATTTGAACCAGTAAAAAGCATGGAATATTGGCTCAGTCTTGTGCCATTTTCCTTCAGTACTCCTCCCCCACAAAGATACCTAAGAAACCGCATCTCCCCTAGAACATCTGTCCATCCAACCAACCAGAGTGGACCGGAGGGGCTCTCTAATTGTGCCATTGGCTAGAGGGGCTCATCTCTCTAGCACAAGGAGGAGGGCCTTCTCTATGTCCTCACCGGCCCTCTGGAATCTCCTGTCAACAGAATTGCAGCTTCAGATGGAATTGCTGCCCTTTAGAAAAGCGCTGAAAACCTGGCTTGTGGGGCAGGTGTGGGGCCCTGATGGGAATGTGGCCCACCCCTGCTGGCTGGTGTAGTAATCAGAACCCTCCCCCTCCCTCTTTTTATGGATGGGAGGGTGTTTTTAATGGGGATGTTTTATCTGTTTTATGCTTTTATCTGTTTTTATGCTTTTATCTTTGTGTATTCTGTTTATGCCGCTTTGTGAGCCGCCCTGAGTCGGGTCCTCCTGAGTGGGCGGCATATAAGCTTTAAATTAAATTAAATTAAATTAAATTAAATTGTAACTTGGGACCCCTGGTGTGAATAGAATATAGGGTTAATTATCACAAAAGCACACTTTTCCTTTTCCTTCTTCCCTTTCTGCTATTTTCCCTATGTGGACAGTTTGGGAAGTTGTTGAACTTGACACACTGTATGTATATGTCGTATCAGATTGCAAACACACCTTGAGATATGTTCAGATTTGGATGTGGTTGACAGAATCCTGCTTTGATCTTATTATCACCTAAATTTGTTTTAACCTGTCTAGTTTGGTTTAAGATTCAAGATTAATATCAATGTAGAACACATTTTTAGAAGGATTTCTCCTGACAATATAAGTCAGTGTGAGAAATAATGGACAGTCTACCTGATCCAGATATTAGAAGAGTGATGACACTCTTTACTTCCCCCTGGGGTTGCCATATGTACTGGAAAACCAGGATTGTCTTGGATTCAAGGTCGGAAAAATTGTCCTGGCCAGTTCAATAAAAATCATGTTAAAGTCCCAGATTTTTAAAACTTACTGATTGTGTATTATAACATACCATTAAAATAAATTCAAACTCTCTCCATCAAACAAGCAATTTCCTCCCACATTGGAGTTGGAGTATACCTGGAGATAAATCTTAATGTCCTCACCTCACACCACCGCCCAATAAGTGTGACCAGTGTGTTTCCTAGAACTGAGGACATTAAGAGTTGACTGTGAGGCGACTTCTCAGAAGTACAACAGATCATATTACAGTAAGAATTAACTTTTGTAAATAAATTCATCTATGTATTGATATATTTAATGTGAAAATGTTTTATAGCTGTCATTATATTATGTTTGATTTTAAAAGGCTATTTTGTAAATAACCCACCCATTTTTGTCAAGTATACATCTGTCCCGGTTTTGTGTGAGATAATTATGGCAATTCTACTCTCCCCCACTCCCATTTTTCAAGTTTCTATGCCAGGGCTTCTCAACATTGGGGTTCCAGATATTATTGGACTTCGATTACCAGAAATCTAAGTCAGTACACCTGTGGATCAAGGCTTCTGGTAACACCACCGGAGCCACGGTTCCTTTCGCCGGCTCCCTCCCCTGCCCTGCCTGGCGGGGGAGGTGGGAGCACAGCTGACCGGCATTGCGGGCGGGACTTTCAAAAGCCGCGCCGCCAACACCACCGGAGCCACAGTTCCTTTCGCCGGCTCCCTCCCCTGCCCTGCCTGGCGGGGGAGGTGGGAGCACAGCTGACCGGCGTTGCGCGGCGGGACTTTCAAAAGCCGCGCCGCCAACACCACCAGAGCCATGGTTCCTTTCGCCGGCCCCCTCCCCTGCCCTGCCTGGCGGGGGAGGTGGGAGCACAGCTGACCAGCGTTACGTGGCGGGACTTTCGAAAGCCGCGCCGCCAACACCACCGGAGCCACGGTTCCTTTCGCCGGCTCCCTCCCCTGCCCTGCCTGGCGGGGGAGGTGGGAGCACAGCTGACCGGCGTTGCGCGGCGGGACTTTCAAAAGCCGCGCCGCCAACACCACCAGAGCCACGGTTTCTTTCGCCGGCCCCCTCCCCTGCCCTGCCTGGCGGGGGAGGTGGGAGCACAGCTGACCGGCGTTACGTGGCAGGACTTTCGAAAGCCGCGCCGCCAACACCACCGGAGCCACTGTTCCTTTCGCCGGCTCCCTCCCCTGCCCTGCCTGGCGTTGCGCGGCGGGACTTTTGGAAGCCGCGCCGCCAACACCACCGGAGCCATGGTTCTTTCGCCATCTCCCTTTGCTGATGTTAAGTACATTGAGCTCTGCTCTGTAATGTTATGATGTTATGGTATATTTATTTTGCACTAATTTGTAAAGTTGTAACTTGTAATCTTTATTGTATACTATTGTATTTGGTGTGTTCATTTGTTATATTGTATTCAATTTTCCTATTGTAAGCCGCCCTGAGTTGGCCCTGGCCAAGTGAGGCGGGGTATAAATCGAATAAATGAATGAATGAATGAATTGAAGACCAATAACAACATCTGGGGACTCAAGGTTGATAAAACCTATTCTATGCTATATATCATATTTTTCTCTGTTTATATTACTTCTTCCAATAACCTCTATTGTATGTACAATGATAGAGTTTCATAGACTCTTCAAGCACAGTGTATTAGCTTGTAGGATAATCCCAGAGGAATCAATTGAATATGTGCCATGGAGCATGTTCATATTTGATATGTAAACAAATTATGAAATGTATAGTAACATTATCTCTATTAGAACCTATGAAATGTGTTCTGACATGCCTAATAGAAACAGTAAATATATTCCTTATGTGGCATTCAGAACAAAAGAACAAAAAAGAAGAAAAAGTTAAATATGACAAAATATCTGTGCATGTTTACTTCTTGAACAAAGGTTTAAGTAGGATGTCTAATTTTAAGCATCTGTGAATGTTATTTTAGAATGCCAACTTTATCTATCATGTTGTTGGAAAATGTGACCTAGTAGGCAGAATGAAGCAGGAGAATGACTCATAGAATTATGTGAGGCTAATGTTCTTTTCATTGCAAATATGTGCTTCCTACAACTGAACAGATGGGTGTACACGTGGACATCACAAAACAGTCAGTATGAAAATCAAATAGACTCCTGAAAGCAGGAGATGGAGAAGCTGTGCTCTCTCTGTCAAAACAAGACAAAGAGCAGATCCTAAACTGTTAATATCCAACATTAGAGTAAAGATGGGTAAAAAATACTAAAAGAATTGGACTGCCAAAATATAATTTAAACAACATTCCTGATGAATGTAAAGTTCATTTAGGGAACAGATTTGCATTATGAAACTCAATTGACCATGAGCCAGAAGAACCGTGGATTGAAACCAAAGACATTATTAGAGAAGAATGCAAAAAGACAATTCCAGTAGTCAAAAGAAAAAAAAATACCCAAGATAGATAGTGTTTAGTTGAAACACTTAAAATTATGAAGGACAGGTGAGAAGCAAAAGTAAAAGATGACACAAATAGGGTCAGAACTTTGAATGCAGTTTTTCAGCAGCTGTCATGTAGAGACAAAGAGAACTATGACAATAGCCAGTGCAAGGAAATAGAGGAGAGAAACAAAAAGGGAAAACAAGAGATCTTTTATAGAAGATCCAAGAAATCAAACGGACATTTAAAAAGTTTAGGAATGCTGAATGACCAACAGAGAAGCACATTACCTGACCAGGAGAAAGTAAAGTAAAGATAGTAACAGTATACTGAAGATCTATAAAGATAAAGGTCACTCTTGCTCAAAAGCCAGTCATATCCAACTCTAGGGTTCGGTGCTAATCTCCGTTTACAGCCAAAGAGCCAACACTGTCTGCATCTGCAGATGTTTCCATTGTCATGTGGCAGACATGTCTAGATGCTGGAGTGCACAGAACACTGTTATCTTCCTTGCCAAAATGGTACCTATTAATCTACTTTTAATTTTTTGCTTTTGAACTGCTAGGTTGGCATCAATTTAAGATTTGCAGATGTCACCATCTTACTGGCAGGAACTTGGAAGTACAATGATTTGAAACAACCTTAAATGAAAATGAAAGGAGAAAGAACCAAAGCAGGACTAGATGAACAATAAGAAGACAAAAGTTATGACTACAGAAGAAATGCTGATAATGAAGAAATTGCGATAATGTAAGATTTTGTATACCTTACAATCCAAATGAATACTGAAACTAAGATATTAGTAAGTGACTGAGACTTGGAAGGGCAGTATTGAAGGAATTGGAAAAGCTCATCAAGTGTAAGGATGTGTTGCTGGAGAACAACATAATCCACACTTTTGTATTCCCAGTCACCATGTATGGATGTGAAAGCTAGGCAGGAAAGAAAGCAGACAGGAGACAAATTGGTTCATTTGAAATGTGGGCCTGGAAGGGAGCTACTCTGGACTGCCAGAAAGCCATATAAGTGAGTCCTAGAACAAATTAAGCCTGAACTATCTTTGGAAGCAAAAATGATGAGAAGGAGGCTATCATATTTCTAGCATATTGTGAAGGCAAGATTCCCTGGAAAAAAAGATGATAATGCTGAGAATAATGAAAAACTGCAGGAGAAGAGGACAAGCAAGCATGAGATGGGTGGACTCTAATGAAAATCAAGGGCTTGAGTTTACAAGAGCTAAGCAGGATTGTTGATGACTGGACATAGAATCGCCATAGGTTGGAGATGACTTGACCGCATGTATACAACAGCAGCAGCAGCAAACAACAACAATGACAAGATGTCTACTTTTAAATGTTATAAATGTTTCTTTTTGGGAACTGCAGTGGCTTAGTAGTTAAGGCAGAATATGAAGACTGGATAGTCAGCAGGTCACAGCTCAAGACCTGAGTACTGCACGTCTCTGTCTCGGCTCCTGCCAAACTAGCAGTTCAAAAGCAATAAATTGCAAGTAGATAAATAGGTACCACTTTGGTGGGAAAAACAGGATTCCATGCCTGCCACATGACAATGGAAACATCTGCAGATGCAGACAGCACTGGATCTTTGGCTGCAAACTGAGATGAGCACTGAACCCTAGAGTCAGATACAACTGGCTTTCGAGCAAGGGCGACCTTTACCTTCACTAAATGTTTCTGTGGAATCCCAACTTTATCTACTTTGAGCAAAACATGCATTACTAAGCACAATATTATTTCAAACATCTTATGCCTAAAATATATATTAAAATATAATGCAAGTTTTCCCAACTTGCATTAATTCCATTGTTATTTGCACATGGAAGTGAAGCAATTTCCCCCATCCTCTATTAGAAATTTCCACTTGAATTATATTATATCTTTTATGGAGTTCTTCAAGAAATGTCAATAACATATTTCTCTTGAGGTTTTTACTTGTTGCTTATGAAGAGAGGATGAGGAGACAAAAGAGTCAGTGTATTTATTTTTCAGAATGTTAGTACCGGAAGGCTTGAAGCTCAGCATAAAGGGAAAATCTGACAAAACACATTCAGTCAATCAATAGTCATTCTTACCCAGAAAAGTTTTTTTCCGCTGAATAGTTTCATTTTACTCCTTATGTTAGTAATTATCTCTCAGCACAGAATTATCCAACCCACCATAAATTATTTCACTGTGATTTAAACACTGTGTAATTCTTGCATCCCATGTCTGTTTATTTGATAAATGCCATTCATGAATGTGACAGTTTAGTCTTTATACATTCTTTACTGACATTTCAATTTCTCCCACTTGTCTAGTTTTCTGTGCATGCATTTTGCTTTTTTCAGCCTGTAAAAGATAACACATTACTATAAAATAGAGTAGAATACACATGGTCCTGGAGGGTTGTTATCATAAGCTGCATGGGGCCCAGGTTTTTGCTCTTTAAATAGATTAACTTCCTAATAGATTAGAAAAAGAATTTTGTTGCCAGCAAGACAAAAGATCTCTTAAGCCAATAAACACCAAGCAAGAACATTCTAGCAATAATTAACGTCTGAAAAATTGAATTAAAGCATAGATAAATATGACAATCTTGCCGAGCTCTAGTTGTGCATGTTTAGTAATGTCCATATCTGAAATGTACATGCTTATCTGCATCTAACACATCATTAGGTTTAATAAGGTTCAGATGAGCATTATCATGTGCACTACTTGTCAGTTCTGTCATCAACACTGGCTCATGAACATGGTTGTGCATGATAATTAGTGCTTTGGTGAAGATGTCTCCGATAACATCAACTTTTCTCAAGCAGTGGGACAGAAAAGAAATTTCTTTATAAAGACATTTCAAATGAAGATAAATTGTGGAGAAATTCTTATGGACAGGCTTCACGATCCTTGTGCTTGCCTTCCTTAGGAGACAGTTGAGGTACGTATTGATGTGTCCTATTTTTCATTGCACTTGCACTTATGTGGCAATCATCATCCTCCATGCAGTTCCCATGAGTTTAGTTGAAGCCCAAGGGAATCATAAGGTAACTCTTTCCATTCTGCATAGCTTGCCCAAGGCTAAACAGGCTAGATATTGTAATGGGAGGTATGCTGGGGAACTGAATTTCTGACCTCTGGTTCTTCAGCCTGATGCTCCAACACATTGAGCTGTCTAGCCATTAGTTTCAAAAATTACCCACCTGTATTTTTTTTGAGGGGGGGACTGCCTCCCTCCCTCTATTGTCAGTCTGCCCACCATTGTGGCATAGAACGATGCAAGATGGAGGACATTGTGGAAGAAGTAAAATGGTATCCAGACAATAATAGAGTTACTATAGCAAAATTTACAATTGTTTGGTGGGGTGAGGAGAATGTGCTACAGCCACTTCTAATTGTGGGCCTTACATCTCAGAATTTATTGGGGAATTTCTTCCTCATCTGCAGAAATATATGGAATTTGGTCCTTCAACCCACATTTCTTTTCTCAAAGATAGGATGTTCCTACTACCGTATAGTAGTTAGCTAAATACTCTTAATGTTGTTGCTAGCTTGACAGGAGAAAATGTTGTTTTCAAATAAACTCTTGCCTTGCTCCTAAAAAGTAGATTCCTTTTCAATAGGACTATTCTAGCTCAGATGATGTTTTTAAAAGGAAAAATGAACCATGGTCCAGCTTTAAGAAGAGAGTGGTTCATGAAGACGGTGAGAACAAATGGTCCTGAAGATGTCCCAGATGCTTGGTTTTGAGCCTCTGATGCAAAATCAGCAGGGAAGATGAAGTACAGATTTAGCATTTCTGCTTTACCCAGCTGCAATGGGTTACCATAAGGAGATGCCCCTTCCCTCTGCATTTACATAAGCAGGAGCATATGGTCCTTTGTTATTTAATTACCCCTGGATTCTAGCTATTAAGTTAAGTTAAAATTCATAAGCCCCAACAATGTTCCTTTGACGCCTTGAGTGTCAGCTGGTGCTTGAGGACAGGTTACTGCTAGGAATAAAATATTTCTGTTTAAGATACCACTTTCTCTCTCCTGCTTTCTTGCTCTCTTTCACTTGCTGCTCCCCCCCCAACACCTTCAAGCAGAAGCTCCTCATTAATTGAGCTACAAAGTGTAGCATGCGCTGCAAAACTTTCATGCAAATCTCTTTGCACTGACAGCACAAATAAATCCATTTTACTGCCACACTAATTGATTTTAGCTCATTAGGCGTGCTTTCCCCCTAATTTGATAAGGGAGTGTGAAAGTATTTCCCCTGCCAACAGCAGGCTTGGTAGGGTATTTGGAGGAAACGTGTTAATTAGACACAATGCTTCTGTCATCCTGGTGGGTTTTCTTCCCATAGTGCAGCAAACAAAGCTATGAGATGGTGGTGGTGGTAGGGGAAGGATCCTTTGTCAAATGAGTTCCCCTTTCTTAGGTGGAAGAAAAGTGTAATGCACATGTATCATTTACACACACTGCAATTTACTTCATTTTGATCAGATACTGGAAATATTTGAAGAGCAGCTGGTTCCTTGGCTGCTGTTTGCTTTGTTTCATGGTGACACTGGGCAGAAGATAAAGAAAACAGCATATAAAATTGTTTTATACCAATTCACTTAATAGGACCAGCAGTGATTTCAAAGCAGTAGTTGCCTAGGAACGTTTCCTGCTTGAGGCAAAGAGCAAGGTGATGTTGCTTCCTGTAGTCCAGGGGTAGCCAAACACTGGGCTGCTGACCGGTACCAGGCCCTGGACTGTCCCAAACTGGGCTGTGGTGGTGGATGGCACTGGGAGCCCCTATGGTAGCCTTTTGCCCTTAACGTGCTTCACCGGTCTGCCCGGGGAACAGAGCAAGAGCATAGGCTTCAGACACAGCAGATAGGCAAGTGGTCGGCCCCTCCTCCACATTGCTTAACTATGGCAGGGCTCCCCCCCCCAGTGTGCACCATCCAATCCTACCACCCTCACTTACTGGTCCATGGAAAAATTGTTTAGCATACTGTGGTGCAAAAAAGGTTGGGGACCCTTGCTGTAGTCCATGCTGTCCAACCTGACTGTGCTTTGCTTCTTAGCATCAATGTATTACAACCTCAGTTAGGGATGTGGACAATAAAAATGTTTCTGTTTCTTTCATTTTAGAGTTCTTTTGGGATATAGTTATTTCAGGGTTTTTTATTATTATTATTTCCATAATGGTCCTTTCATTAACATGAAGAGGAAAGCATCTTTCATGTTGTTTCTTTTTGGAATCCCCTTTCCTCTTTCTCGCATGTGCATGCATTCATGTATGCACGGACATTGGTGTGATGCATGCACGCACACACTTTAAAACTATTCCAGAAAAGTAGAGGTAAGACAGAAGAGAATCAGTCTACTCCAAAAGCAGGCAACAGTGCATGAGAAAGAAAAATAATCAGTCCCTCTTCCTAAATACATTCCTTTGACAGAATATATAAATACACAGCAAACTAATTAAATAACATTTTTTAGGAATTCAATCAAAGAAGGAAAGCATCATGTGCACGTGTGCGCACATGCACGTGTGCGCGCACACACACACACACACACACACACACACCAAGAGAGAGAGAGAGAGAGAGAGAGAATAATAGCAAAACAAGCACACATACACACAGCCCTCATTCCCAAAAAACAAGAAAAGCAAACAAGCAAATAAAGGAAAAATAAATTCTTCCACAACCAAAACTGCTAAAATGTGCGATGATCTCTTTTCCTAGTCCTTGGTGCCTTCTGTTGTCTTCCATTCCTTGAGTCCAGCAAGCCAGGCCTAGAAAACAGCAAAAATAATGCAGGAAAATAAAAGAGCAGAAAAAGAAAAAATGCGGGAGTGCGGGGAGTTTAAGTTTGAAAAGAATTTTGGACAAGGGAAATCCAAAAAGTAATCCCAAGGAGGCATGCTTGGCAGCAGCATAATAATAATAATAATAATAATAATAATAATAATAATAATAATAATAATAATAATAATAATAATAATAATAATAATAATAAAGGAGGGAAATCCCTCCAAAGAAGCAGAAAAGAATTCAAGATGGTGACACAAGAAGGCAGGCAGCTTCCCTAAAAGGGTGCTGGACAGGGAGTGATTAGGATGTCTGACCCTAAAAAAAATTATATATGTTCCTGCTCCCCTTCTAATTTCAACTCCCCTCTGGGGATTCGAACCAACAACCTCCTGCTTACAAGGCAAAATTGCAACCTTTAGGCCACAGTGCTTCCAATATCAACAGAACTACTTTTGGTATTTTTTGTGTTCAGGGAATGAAGAAGCAGACGAGTGAAGTAGTGAAATTCAGCTCTTTATTAGTGGGGTTTGAACACAGTTTGGATGGGGCAAAACTCGGACTTATATACACTATAAACAGTAACAGTAACAATAATACAACAAGCCCATTGGCTATAAGAATAGATACATGAGAAATGATACATTCCGCTCCTGTCAGAAAACACAGTTAACATACATAACATTCTTCCCCCCCAGGTAAAAACAAAATCCTTTAACCTGGATGGCGGTCCAGTTTCCCTTCTGGGTCGGACGCTTGGCTGAACCGGCTTAGGGGCTCATAGGATGGGCGACCCGACTGGAGTGAGGGATTGACTAGGGGGGGAGGATTGTAAACCTGAATTAAAGTCCCGTTTGTCAGATGGAGGAGCAGGGGATCGCTCAAAACCAAAATCGAATTCTGTGGATGAATAAGACAACTCAGGGTCCCTCCTGTGTGTACTAAGAGTGGAGGGCGACTCTGAACAAAATTGTTCATCATCAATAAAGGAATCCAGAGAGCTAGGCTGGGACAGTGTAGGGGTACACATGTCTGGAATAGGGAAGTATTCCACAAATTCCCCTTGAAATCAGTTCCTAGAAGACACTTCTGAGTCAATGTTGGCTGGCTGCTGACTATTACCTCTGCCCCCTGGGTTTAAACGGGCGGGGGCCAACCCTAGCGTTGAGTGTCTGTATTCGTCTGAGAGGACTCGATTGAGCCTGGCCACTAGTTTGACGGTGTCCTTAGCGGTGATCAGGACATCATCAAAATATGGCAGGACACCAGGCAAACCTTTTAAAATACGTTCTACAAGAGATTGAAATATTCCGGGGGCCGCATTCACCCCGAATTGTAGTCGAGTTACCTTAAATGCCCCCCTATGTGTTACTATGGTCTGGGCTATGGCAGCAGCAGGAGACACAGTCAATTGTTGGTAAGCTTGGGCAAGGTCAAGTTTTGCGAAGCAATTTCCTCCATGCAAGGAGGCAAGAAGGTGACTTACCATGGACACAGGATATGCGTTCGGGCGAATAGCTTTATTGATGGTACATTTGTAGTTAGCGCGTATCCTGACCTCCCCATTACTTTTCAAAGCAGTCACTATTGGTGTCTCCCACTCTGTGGAATCCACTGGCACTAGGATGCCCTGCCCCACCAGTTTGTCCAGCTCGGCTTCTATCTTTTCCTTTAAAGCAAAGGGTACCCGGCGTGGCTTCATCCGGATGGGCCGGAGGGTTGGGTCAAGCTCAAAGTCCACAGGGTGTCCTTTGTGTAACCCTAAACACTTTTTGAACACCTCAGGATGTGCAGCACAAATGTCCCAGATTGGGTCAGCGTCTATTGCGTGAATGCCAGAAAGCCAGATGCCCAGGGGCCTAAACCATTGGGTCCCAATAAGACAGTTAGTGCCCTGCTTAAAAAGAGAAACTGGGTGAAGCGGAACACACTTGGGGGGGGGGGGAATACAAAGATGATAAATTTCTTGCAAATATTTATAGACACAATCTGAGAACAATATTCCAGAATCCAGATCCAAAACTTTTTCTGGATTATAATAAAGCTTTTCTGGGTGTTAACCCTTTCATCAAGGATCTAGAATTAAGTGACATAACATAAGCCATATATTAGAACCCACCTGAAGTGCATGATAACATAGATAAAGTGCAATAGTGAAGAATCAAATAAATACAATATATATATTGAGGAAACTTCTCATCTCATCAAATAGATAATGGACAAAAGTTGTCCTATCCATTCATAGATTCCAGTAATATAAAACTATGTCAAATAAGTAATGTAGGTTGCATCGAAAAGTTACTTGAAACAGAATCTTTAGATCATATTTTGTCACAAACTTTTAAAACTTTTTAAAGCACTTCAAACATATGAAAGATCATGTAAATGTTTTAAAAATTGTAGAAATTATTTAAATATTTAATATTGATCTTAAAAATTGGGCATGCTTACCTAAGAGCTGATTTATGATTTATAAGTGTTGGTCTTACAAGCTTTGGATCTGGATTCTGGAATATTGTTCTCAGATTGTGTCTATAAATATTTGCAAGAAATTTATCAAGCTTTGGACTCGTTTGAATTATTTACTTAACACGTACTACTTCACTGTTTGGGTTGCATTCCATGCCAGTATGAGTAGTGCCCTGCTTAACTACAACCAATGGCAAGGAGGTGCGAATGTTTTTGAATTTGCCCAAGAAATTTCCCACCCCCACATTCCACTCCAACAACAAGCCCATTGGCTAACAGAGTGTGCACATTTTCAATCCACTTATTTGCATAAGAATAGATGCATGAGAAAAGATACATTCCGCTCCTGTCAGAAAACACAGTTAACATACATAACAGTATTCTTATAACAGAGAACTCTTTGTTAACCAGAGAGGATATCATTGCTTTTAAAAAATCAGGTTTAAGGAGAGATCCTTAGTGGATAAGTGGTTAGTGTTTTTGACTGTGCCCAAAAGGTACCAAGTTTGATTCCCGCTTAGGATTTAATTTAAAAAATATATATATTATAAATGTGTTGAGTCCGTCGTAATGGATGTAAGCCACTGCAGATCGGGGGTTAACCAACAGGATATTTATTAAGCTCAGTTCGGAGTGTTAACAGACTCAAACATAACTACAGAATGTAGTCAGAACTTGTGAGAACTGCTTAGGACTGGATGAGGTAGCTATATATATATACACAGACGGGCGACAGTTATAGTGATACATTTGGCCGGACTTAAGGCGGGAAACCTGTGCAAACACATGAATCAGGCACCTTGCAACAAGGGCGCGAATATCGCAAAGACTTAAGGGTGAATGTAAACTTAAGTAAATGGCTTAATTAACCTTTGGACACAACAAAATGTAATTACAATTATAGTAAATAATAATAATAATAAAATTACTGTTCCATGTTGCATCCTTTCTTCAAACAAAGGTTCTCTCCTGAGGCAGAGTTTGATTCCCATTTAGGGCTTCTACAGCCCAGATTTTAAAAGCAATGATATCCTCTCTGGTTAACATAGAGTTATCTGTTGTAAGATTACCAAAAGCAGTTCCATTGGTTGTGGAGCTGCTGGCGTTTAGAGGTTGCCTTGTAAGCAGAAGGTCGTGGTTCGACTCCCCAGGAAGGATGGTGGGAACACTGTATAATGGCCAGAGACAAGGTAGGAGGAAGGCGCCCATCCTTCCAGTGTCGCCACCCTGCCCCTGCTTCCCCTTGAGTTAAGCCCTGTACAATGCTGGCTTGGCTTCTCCCTTCCCGCCCTTTGGTTAAGAGAAATAAAATAAAAATAAAATTCAGCTCTGGTGTCGTCACCCTGCCCCTGCTTCCCCTTGAGTTAATCCCTGTGCAGCGCTGGCTTGGCTTCTCCCTTCCCACCCTTTGGTTAAGAAAAATAAAATAAAAATAAAATTCCGCTCGCAGGGGTGAAGATTACTGGGGCAGAGTGGGACATTGCCCGATTGCCCAATACCCCATCATGCCGCTGGTCAGTAGGAGTTCAGTAACACACTAATCCTGCTGCCAAGGAAAGAACAATCATGACTGTTATGATCTTGAGCTGAGACAATCAAGGCTGCTGACAGCCTTCATTGGTCACACCACAATGGCTTTGCAATGGCCCTCATTGGATGAAAAATTTCTGAAGTGATTTAACATCTAAAAACAAAAGAAAGATTAAATATGAAGAAAGGTGAAAGTAAGATTTTACATACAAAGGGTAAAAGAAGGGTTAAAGGAAAGAAGAAAACACAAAAGAACATGAAACTTTTGTGTATCCCTCTTTCAGTCATACTAATCATTCATGTTTTAGATAGAAGCTCTAAGAACATAACATAAGAACATAAGAACCGCCTTGCTGGAACAGGCCACAGCCCATCCAGTCCAGCATTCTGTCTCACACAGTGGCTCTATTTTGGGAGTAAACTAAGGAATGAAAAACAAACAGTCTTTGTGTGTGTATGTGTGTTTTTTTCCTATTACATAAATATGAAAGTCCCATTCCTATCCTTAACAATATGTGAGGCATCAATCTCATTTAGAGGGAATCAGGATGGGTAATATGGCATACAGAGCTCTGTCCTCCAAAGAGAGGAGCCTTAAGGGAATTCTGAAGGAACAGTCAGGAGCTGCTATTGTTGTCTCTCGTCGTCTGGTGTCTAACAGGATTGCCTCACTCTATTTGATAGTAGGGCCAACTCTGAACATTTTGTTTGTGGGGTTTGATCTGTGATAGCTGTGATAAATGTGACAGTGCTTTCATTTCAGTTGTGATCTTATTTGTTGTGATCTTGAGCTGAGGCAATAAAGAGACCAGATCTGGTTTATTCAATCTTTAAAAATTATTTTTTTAAACGTTTTCTGCACATACATATAGCATAACAGAAATTACTCTTGTGAAAACCACAAAACTGAACTCTACCATGGTGAGGCAGAGACTGCTTTTCAGATTTTGTTAACGCTGTTTTCTGTGGATCTCTGGGTTCAGTGTCTTCCTCATAAACAACTAGGCCAAGTCATTCATGAAATCTATTTCCTATGAAATACATGTAGAAAAAAATCCTTGCTGAAGGTTGCCTTTCTAGAACTGTTTTCTTCAACTTGAAAGACATAACTAAATGTTTAATTAATAAATGAATGTATCCCCCTCCACTAACTTGCTGCACAGTTAAGTATCTGGCCTGATGTTACTTGGACTGTGAATGTAACTTTGAGAATCAAATTGGGGCTAATTTAGCATGACAGCTTCTTGAGCTAACTAAAGACAAGATCTCAAGTGACCTTATTTGTTCTTTTTCGAGGGCTTGAACTCTTAAAAGTTCTACTTTCTGCTCTGTTTTGTGGAAAGTTCTAGACTAGTTTTCAAGTTGTTTTTGTACAGCCGTGTCTGGGCTAGCAGCTTTTCTCATGGCAGATTGAGTGTACCACAGTGGGGGGCTCCAAATTTTTTTACTACCACACTGTGTGCATGGCCAATTCTGTGGGTGTGGCCAACTCTGTGGGCATGGCCAGGTGACTGGGTGGGCATGGTTAAACTGCTGAATTTTAATGTGAGCTTTTGTGGATTGAGTTCACTTCGTCAGACCATTAGTTAGCAATTACACTTCAATGCTCTAATTTTCCTTTAAAGAGTAACTGCGGGGGCGTGGCTTGGATGCTGCCTGAGTAGCACGTATCTCGATCAGCTCGCACCTGGAATGTGGTATTAAATGTGATTTCTTACTAAAAGTGGGATCTAAACCTTCGGAAAAGTGTCATTTTGGAGCCTTGGATATATCGTCTCAACTTTTGGAACTTTATTAGAGTCGGAGTCTGAAGAACGAGCAGTAAGTGCAGCGCGGCGCAAGCTGTGCTAAGCGAGCCGCTTGGGGATGGACGGGACTCGGTTTCTCTTTTAAAATCGAGGCTCCGAAGAAGAGGGAAAAAAAGAAAAATATTTTGGTGGCGGAGGACGAGAACTGTGGAATGAGTTTGGAGGGTGTGTGATAGGATAAGCAAGTGTGGAAAGGAGATCGGAAGTTGTGAATTGTGTTGGAAGAGAAGGTGGTGAAGGAGGAAAAGAGTAATGGCGGCGAGGTAAAACGGAATCGAAACTTAAGAGTTTCTATGAAAGTAATGGCTGGGAAAAGCCGAAAGAGAGAAAGTTTGTGGAGAAAGTGGTCGATAAGGAGGAAGGAAGAAAAAGAAGGTAACAGGAATTTTGGTTTTTTACTTTCGGAAGTCTGTGGCTGAAACAAGGAGGAAGCGTGGGGGATTCTTGTCGGACACCGCAGCGGCGGTTTGGAATATGTTGGTTTTTTACTTTGTGGTTTTCTTCTTTTTAAATTTTTGGCTCTGAATGGTTTAATTTTTTACTTGTTTGTTGATTTGATCATTACCTCTTTTTGCTTATGCTGTTGGATTATTGCTTTTTGGAATACAGTCACTTTTTTATTCTAACATAGTAGCTGCTTCACCTCCTGCTCAAGTTTGTTTCATTGTGGAAAAGTAATTGTATCACCTCGGATCTGCCTCTCTCTTTTGGGTGATCCTGGAATTACAGTACTTTCTCTCTCTCTCTCTCTTACGTTTGTTGGATTATAAAATAAGAAGGAAGAAGAGAGGCATGGAGTGAAAGTAAAGAGGAGAAGAAAGAAGAAGAAGAAAAGTGGTACTTGGAGAATCGTGATTTATGAAGGACTGTTTCCTTTTTTTCCTTTGTTGTGAACATAAACAATATACTGTTTATAGTGTGAAATTGTGGGAAAGGTACTATGGATAAAAAAAATAGATGATCAAGTTAAGAAGGATGATGGGAAAATGTGGGAGATGATGACCCTGTGGTGAAACAAAAAAAAACAGAAGGGAAAAAAGAAAAGGAAAAGAGAGAAAAGAGAGAAAGGGCAGGTAGTTCTCCAATACAATTTGATGAAGTTGTGCTGATGACTGAATTTGGAAAATTGGGTAATAGATTGGAGAGGATGGAAGCACATATGCAAAGAAGTGAGGAGATAAGGGCTGAGTCTCATAAAAATCTTGTAATGATGTTTAATGAATTTGTCCAGAAAGCCAATGCTAACTTTGATAATATGGAAAAAGCCATTGTATCCACCCAAGAAAATGTGAAAATGATTAAAATGGAGGTGAAAGAAATTCAGAAAAAACAATATGATTATAATTTTAAGATGGATGTGCAGGAAAGGAGGGTGGATATGATGGAAGAGGCCATGAGAAAACAGAATGTGGTTATTAGAAAATTGGCAGAGAAAAAACCGGATCAGTTGAAAATTCGAGTTTTGGATTGGTTGAATAATCTTAGTATGGGTAAAAATTTTGTGGCTGAGGATATAATTAATATATTTCGATTGGGTTCAAAGAGAATGGGCATGTGCATTTAACAGACCCCTTTTGTACCTCCAACCCTACCAAACCCAATGGACCAGGAAGAGGAGATCGAATACACCCCCTCCCAAACACTCTGTTTTAAAAGAGAAGAAAGAGCTTGGTTTCTTCTCTTTACAACATAATTTAAAACAGCCCGGCTCTTTACCAACATTAAGGAAAAAAACCTTCCAAAACCATTCAAAACAGCCCGGCACCGCCGGGCAAAATCTACTAGTATGATTATAATGTCAAGATGGATGTACAGGAAAGGAGGGTGGACATGATGGAAGAGGCCATGAGAAAACAGAATTTGGTTATTAGAAAATTGTCAGAGAAAAAACCGGATTAGTTGAAAACTCGAGTTTTTGACTGGTTGAACAATCTTAGCATGGGTAAAAAAAAAATTTGGCCGAGGATATAATTAACATATTTCGATTGGGTTCAAAGAGAATGGGCAAAGTTCGGAATGTTTTAGTTAAGTTTGCAAATGCCGGTGATAAATTGAAGGTGATGGCACATGTAAAACAAAAGGGAACAGATGTTTTAAAAATTGATGGTGATGATGTCGAGGTTTATAATGATATTTCTGTCGAGGAATGAAATTGGAGGTACAAAATGAAACAAAAATTCTTCGAGATCAAGAGATCAATTATTATTGGAGGTTCCCATTACAAGTGAGATTTTTTAATGCAAAAAATGGATACAATTGATTCGGGAATGGAGCCTCTGGAGTATTTTCGAATGATTGGTTTAATTAGAGGTGGTACACAGGAATGTTCATCTTTGAGGCAAGCATTGATGGAAACAAGGGCTATTGAGAAGACGCAGATCGAGGAAGAATCGGGTGGTGCGGCAGGAGGGAAGAGTTTGGGGAAATTGAGTGTGGTTGAAGTGACGGAGTCTGATGAGGGATGAATGTTTATAATCAATTATTGACATAGATACTCACTTGAAATTAATAGAGGGTATGTAGTTGGTACTTTAGGTACATTCCTGTGTCCCCACCCTCTCTTTGGGAAAATTTATTTTTCACGGAGGTGACTTTTTGGTAGGAAAGTAGAGAGGTGTAGAAGTCTAGATTTTTAATTTTTTAAGTTCTTTTTTCTTTTCCCCCTCTATTTTTCTTCTTTTTATATTTTTATTGTATTTTACTGTTTTTGAATGTTGGGTTTAATTGGTATAGAATGTTTAGTTAAATGTACAATCCATAAAGGTCATGAGAAAATAGAGGGTGTTTCTGTAGAAAATTCTCCATGAAGTTTATTAAAATATTGACATGGAATGTGAAAGGTACTGGCTCTCAAGTTAAACGCAAAAGATTGGAATCAGCTCTCAGAAAAGATCACCCAGATATAATTTTTTTGCAAGAAACACATCAAAAATCGGAAAGCACAAATAAATTATTTTTAGCCTGGACAAAAATTTATGAAAAAGCTTATGGAACCTCGAAAGCAAGAGGGGTCGCAATATTAATTTCGACTAGAATGGGTTTCACCATTACAAAAAGTATTTCCGATCCAGAAGGTAGATTTTTGATTGTAAAAGGTATGATTGATGATGAAGAAATAACTCTTGTTAAAATATGCCCCAAATGATCAACAAGACAAATTTTTAGATAAGTATATCATATTCTGAAAAAAGAGAAGACCGGAAAAATGATAGTAGCAGGTGATTTTAATTTAATTAGATCTAATATGGACTGTACTAGTGTATCAAGAGATAGAGTAAGATCAAAAATGAAAATATTAGATAATTGGATTAAACTTTTAGGTTTAAAAGATGTGTGGAGAGAAGTTAAAGGTTCAGAAAGAATTTACACATATCTCTCGCAAGTCCACAATTCCTATTCTAGAATAGATTATTTGTTTGTTACAGATAATATACTTAACAATATAGAGGAAATTGATGTTGGAATTTTTAAAGAGTCAGATCATGCAAAAATGTTAATGCAAATAGGAGCTGGAACGATGGCAGAGAAGTGAAATAGTTGGAGGTATGACCCAAAAATGTTTGGGGACCCCAAAAACAAAGAAAATATAGAAATGATTTGGAATCAATATTGGTGATGGAATGATACAGGTGAAGTGGCGTATAATATAGTCTGGGATACCATGAAGTCGGTTTTTAGAGGAGAATGTATCAAGTTGAATAGTATTAGAAATAAACAGTTAAAGGATAAATATGAAAAAATTGAGAAAGAAATTAAGCAGCTTCAAGAGGAGTATATAAAAACAGGGAAGAAAGAAACACTTGCAAATATACAGAGATTGAAAAGGGAATTAATAGGTAAAGATATAGAAAAGGTTAAAAAAGATTTGATATATTTAAAAAGGGAATACTTTGAGTATAGTAATAAAAATTCAAAGTTATTAGCTAGAGCTGCGAAAGAAAAAAGTATTAGGAGAGAAATAGGTGTTTTTACAAATCAAATGGAGTGAGGTGCAATAAAACAAAGGAAAAGGTAGAAATTGTTAAGGAGTTTTATCGAGAGTTGTATTCTGAGAAAAATATAAAAGTAGGGCGATTAAGGGAATATTTGGAAAATTGGAAGGGAATTAAAATTAGAGAAGATCATAAAGATAGAATGGAAGCTTTAATAACAGAGAAAGAGGTAAAAGAAGTGATACAGAAGTTGAAAATGAATAAAGCTCCGGGGGAAGATGGATTTACAGCGGAATTTTATAAACAATTTAAAGAATCGGTAGTGCCGAGAATTTTGAAGCTGTTTAATTATATACTAGATGGTGGACTATTACTGACTTGGTGGTATAGATCAGTAATTGCTTTGATTCCTAAGCCGGGAAAAGACTTAGACAAGATGGAGTCATATAGACCAATTTCATTGATAAATCAGGATGCAAAATTTTTTACAGCCATATTAGCAAATAGGTTAAACGAATTCATGAAGGAATATATAAATAAAGATCAAGTAGGATTTATGAAGGATAGATATATGGCGGATCTTACAAGAAGAGTAATTGACTTGGTAGATATTGCAGGGCAAAAAAGGGAAAGGATTGGATTATTTTCTTTAGATATTTTTAAAGCTTTTGATTCCTTGCAATGGATCACAATTAAAGAAATTGTAAGAAAATTTGGTTTTGGTACAAAATTTATAAATTTAATTGATCAGTTATATCAGAAAGGTACAACCAGGGTTAAAGTTAATGATGTATTAAGAGAGGATATTAAATTAGAAGCGGGGACTAGACAAGGATGTCCATTATCACCAATATTATTTGTGATGGCCATGGAATTATTAGCAACATTAATAAGAGATGATAAAAAGATTGAGGGAATTGAAGGAATAAAAATTAATTTATACGCAGATGACACAATGATTATAATGAGAAATCCCGTGAAGGCCATACCTGTCAACCTTCCTGATTTGGCCGGGATTACCATGTAAATTGACATCGATTGACGTCATAACCTGGCCCCCGCTGCCAAACCCCCGTAATTTGGCAGCGGGGGAAATGCTTTCCGCGCATGCGTGGAACGCAACCTGCGCACAAGCGATGTGCGCAGGTCCCATTTTTCCGGAGCCGCGGGTTGACAGGTATGCATGAAGGCAGTGGAACGAATCTATACACATCTGAGAGATTTTGAGGAAATGACAGAATTGAAAGTGAACTGGGATAAATCAGAAGCGATTCTTTGTAATGTGGGTGATGAAGAACAAAAAAAGATTAGGGAAAAATACAATATACAAATTAAAAACAGTGGGAAATATTTAGGAATAAACATTACAAATAAAATTGAGGACCTTAAGAAATTGAATTATGATAAACAAATAACAGAAATTAAAGGGAAAATAAAGCAATATAGTAACCTGAATTTGTCCTGGTTTGGTAGGATTGCGTTATGCAAGATGAAGTTGTTGTCAAAGATAATTTTTTTGTTTGATGTCCTCCCTATCCAATTAAAGGAAAAGGATTTAAAGGACTTTCAGATGGTAATAAACACTTTTTGTAATGGAGGAAAAAGACCAAGAATTACAAAAAATTTATGGTATGCATCACAAAAAGAAGGTGGTTTAGGCCTTCCAAATATTAAACATTATTACAGAGCTTTTCAATTAAAAAATATTGTTAAGATTATAGCCAGGTCAGAAGTTATCTGGGATGAGATAGAGATTAAGGAATTACAAGGAAGCGGCAATGCAATTTTTTTGGACAAAGATGTAAAGATAAAGACAAATAATCAACTGACAAAAGCAATGTTAGCAGTTTGGAGAAATATTAAAGAGAAACTTGCCCCAGGGGTCTCTCCAATAATGGACATGGATGATATAAATATGTTTCCTGTAAAAATTGATAAAAAATAAAAGATATAAT
Organism: Bradypodion ventrale; assembly: GCA_035047345.1. Lineage (NCBI taxonomy): Eukaryota > Metazoa > Chordata > Lepidosauria > Squamata > Chamaeleonidae > Bradypodion > Bradypodion ventrale. The sequence continues at coordinate 313,378,264 of JAWDJE010000001.1, read as the reverse complement.
GCTGAGGAATGATGTGTTTTTGTTGAAAGATTGGATAAAAATCTCTGACGATCTAGAACTGAGAGCAGAATATCTGAACAAATGAATCTGAATTGGCTACAAGTAATTTTAATAAATAAATGGGAGAAGAAATATAAGGATGAATTTAATTTACAGAGGGATAAAACGGAATTTGAAGAGATGATTTGTAAAATAAGAAAAGGAGAAATGGGGATAAAAGGGTTAGTAAGTAAAATATATAAGATTTTAAATAAGGATGAAAACTCACAAGAGGTTTTGAGAAAATTATGGGAAGAAGATTTGAATATAAAAATTTCAGAATCCCAATGGAAAAGCAAATGGAGGAGAAGAGTTATGAAGAATCTTTCAGTTAGACTAAAAGAACATAATTATAAAATATTGTGGAAGTGGTACCTGACTCCAGTTAAATTATTTCGAATGGATAATAGAAAAACAAAGAATTGTTGGAGATGTAAAAGCGATCTTGGAACATACGAACATATGTGGTGGAGTTGTAAAGTGGTAAATGCTTTTTGGAAAATATTTGAGAAAGAAATATCCGACATTTTTAGAATTGATTTCAAACTGGACTCAGGTATCGCCTTATTGACAGAAATGGATAATATAAGTATGAGTATAAATAATAAAGAGTTGCTATCTATAATGTTAACAGCTTTAAGATTATGTATAGCTAGGAAATGGAAGAGTGATTCAATATTGAAAATACTGTATTTTCTGGCGTATAAGACTACTTTTTAACCCCGAAAAATCTGTGCCAAAGTCGGGGGTCGTCTTATAGGACAGGTACATAACTGCAGCTTGTTTCCCCTTGCTTCATATGTCAGGTGCATATGGTGGTGGTGGGGTGTGTGTGTGCCGCGGCTGAGTCCCTGCTCTGTGCGGGGAGTATGAAGCAAGGGGAAGCAAGCTGCACACATCTTCCTGTACCTCGAGGAGGAGAACGTGAGCGTGGATTGGCTCTCCACCAGAACCTGCCCATTCGACTCGGAGGGCTGCGCGTCTTCGGGTTGAGTGTGGGTTAATTTTTATTTGGTGTGCATTGGAAGAGATGTAGTCTTATATGGCAAGTATATTCCAAACTCTATATTTTAACTGGAAAAGTTGGGGGTCATCTTATACGCCCAGTCGTCTTATACGCTGGAAAATACGGTAGATGAATGGTATAAAGAAATGTGGGAAATTGCCTTGAATGATAAATTGACATGTGAATTGAATGTGAAGAAAGGTATTTTGAAAGAAAACAAATTTTGGGAAATATGGAGACCTTTTGTGGAATATGTTTTAATATGTGATAAAGGAGATAAACCAGTACCACAACATTTGAATTTTTGGAGTGATTAAAACAAAACAATGATCTTCATGGCATGTACATATCACTGGTGTTGTTGTTGTTGTTGTTGTTGTTGTTGTTGTTGTTGTTGTTTTTATTATTATTATTATTATTATTATTATTATTATTATTATTATTATTATTATTATTATTATTATTATTATTATTATTATTATTATTATTATTATTATTATTATAAGTTGTACCTTATAAAGCTTTGGAATTTTAGACATAACGTAAAATATTTGATAAATACAAGTAATAAATACAAGGTTCTAGAGTAATATTGTTTTACGATATTATTACTATGGAATTTAAATACTTTAATGAAAAAATGTGTTTTATATGTTTATGTATGCCTTTTTTGCAATTTTGTTCTTTTTTTCTTTCTTTAAAATTAATAAAAAAATATTTTAAAAAAATGCACACAATTGATTCGGGAATGGACCCTCTGGAGTATTTTCGAATGATTGGTTTAATTAGAGGTGGTACACAGGAATGGTCATCTTTGAGGCAAGCATTGATGGAAACAGGGGCTATTGAGAAGACACAGATTGAGGAAGAATTGGGTGCTGCGGCAGGAGGGAAGTTACATACATTTGAGAGATTTTGAGGAATTGACAGGATTGAAAGTGAACTGGAATAAATCAGAAGCGATTCTTTGTAATGTTTGTGATGAAGAACAAAAAAAGATTAGGGAAAAATATAATATACAAATTAAAAATAGTGTGAAATAAACATTACAAATAAAATTGAGGACCTTAAGAAATTGAATTATGATAAACAAATAACAGAAATTAAAGGGAAAATAAAGCAATGTAGTAACCTGGATTTGTCCTGGTTTGGTAGGATTGCGTTATGCAAGATGAAGTTGTTGCCAAGGATAAATTTTTTGTTTGATGTCCTCCCTATTCAATTAAAGGAAAAAGATTTAAAGGACTTTCAGAATATATTAAATACTTTTTGTAATGGAGATAAAAGATTAAGAATTACAAAAAGTTTATGATATGCATCACAAAAAGAAGGTGGGTTAGGCCTTCCAAATATTAAACATTATTATAGAGCTTTTCAATTAAAAAATATTGTTAAGATTATAGCCAGGTCAGAAGTTATTTGGGATGAGATAGAGATTAAGGAATTACAAGGAAGCGGTAATGCAATTTTTTTGGACAAAGATGTAAAGATAAAGACGAATAATCAATTGTAGATAAAATATGTGACATACTGTAAAATATTTGATAAACATAGGGTTCTAGAGTAATATTGTTTTACAATACTATTATAGCGGAATTTAAGTATTTTAATGAAATAATTTGTTTTATATGTTTATGTATGTTTTTTGTAATTTTGTTCTTTTTTCTTTCTTTAAAATTAATAAAAAATATATAAATAAGAAAGAGTAACTGCAGCAGAGTAACTGCTGGCTCAGCCTCACCCCACTCTGGGTGCCCGGACCCAGCAGCAAGGATGTTGGAGTCGCGTCCAGAGTGGGGTGAGAGGAGGAGGAGGTGGTGGGCAGGGCAGTAGGCAGGGCCAGCCAGTTTTACTACAGGTTTTCCTGAACCTGTCTGAACCTGCTGGAGCCCACCGTGGTGTACCATCACTAAGGCCAAATTGAATGCCATCTTTTTGCTAGTCAAGGAAGAGTCAACTAATAAGGTGGAATTGGAGAGGGGGGTTGCATTTTAGCAGGTACAGATCATCTACAATACCGTCTAGCCATCTTATTTTTGGCCACCCCCTTCTTTTGTCCTCCACCTTTCCCAGCATCAAGGCCTTCTCAGGTGAATCCTCTCTTCTCATTTGATGTCCAAAGTACTTTAGCGTAATTTTTACTCTTTGACCTTTAATGAGCAGAAATTTTGGCCACAGCCCTCTGTGGGTGTGGCCAAATCTTTGGGCATGGCCAAATCTGGCCATGTGACTTGCTGGGCTCTAGTCATGCCTGCCACATGGCAATGAAAATGTCTGTAAACACAGACAGCACTGGCTCTGGCTGTAAATGGAGATGAGCACTGCACCCTAGAGTTGGATATGACTGGCAGATTTTACTTTCTTAGGATCAAAGATCTGATGCTTGGGAAACAAGCTATGAGAAACCTGGGGAACATAGTTAAAAGTAGAGGCATCACCTTGCAAACAAAAAATTGCATAGTCAAAGCAATGGTATTCCTGGTGGTAATGTATGGGTGTGAGAGCTGGACCATTAGGAAAGCTGAGCGCAGAAAAATAGATGCCTTTGAAATGTGGTGTTAGAAATAGGTCGATCCTAGAAGAAATCAACCTTGACTGCTCATTAAAGGTCAAATAGTAAAGATGACGCTAAAGTACTTTGGACATCAAATGAGAAGAGAGGATTCACTTGAGAAAGCCTTGATGCTGGGAAAGGTGGAGGACAAAAGAAGGGGGTGGCCAAAAATAAGATGGCTAGATGGTATTGTAGATGCAATGGACACAAAGCTGTGTGGGCCAAAGAACCCTTTCCCCATTTTCTTGGGGAACTTTTGTTTTGTTTTCTTTCCTGTTTGCTCAGTGGCTTAAGTGACTAAGATGCTGACTGGGAGGCAGAAGATCAGCAGTTCGATTCCCGAGTACTGCAGGACGGAATGAGCTCCCGTCTTTGTCCCAGCTCCTGCCATCCTAGCAGTTCGAAAGCAAGAAATTGCAAGTAGATAAATAGGGACCACTTTGGTGGGAAGGTAACAGCGTTCCGTGCGCTCTGGTGTCTAGTCATGCCTGCCACATGACCACAGAAATGTCTGCAGACGCAGACAACGCTGGCTCTTCGGCTTTGAAACAGAGATGAGCACTGAACCCTAGAGTCAGATACAATTGGCTTTTGAGCAAGGGTGACCCTTTACCTTTACCTAACTCAGATCCCCTTACACAACCGTGCAAGCACACACACACACACACCCCTCCCAAGTTAACTCTAGAACAGAAATGGAACACACATACCCTCTCTCACTCATATAGTATTGTAGATGCAATGGGCACACAGCTGTGATGGCTAACCTTGGCACTCCAGAAACAACTGTCTTTCGAGCAAGGGAAACTTTTACCTTTAGCATATAGAGTGAGCAAGCACTCCCCCCCTCCCAAGTTAACTCTAGAACAGAAACGGAACACACACACCCTTTCTCATATAGTATTGTAGCTGCAATAGGCACAAAGGTGTGATGGCTAACCTTGGCACTCCAGAAATGACTGTCTTTCGAGCAAAGGAAACCTTTAGCATATAGAGTGAGCAAGCACTTCCCCCCTCCCAAGTTAACTCTAGAACAGAAACGGAAGGCAGGGGGCAGAAACAGCTCAATAAAGCATGAGAGTGAGAGAGAAGTCTCTGCCCCCAGACCAAGAGCTGATTTGCCCCTGCATATATGAAATATTGCTCACCTCTAGACTCCTGTCCCTAGTCCTAGCATGAAACGAAGCGCCATCTTGGCCATGTGGCTGGCAGGAAAATGAAAGAGAAACTAACCACAGAACGCCCCCCCCCCCACCTTCTCTCTCTCCCCTTCCACTTGCGAAAAGCCACACAGCGACCTCTGGTGGCCATAAAAAATACTGCAGCTTATTTCTTTTTAAAAAAATAAGTGAAAATACGGGGAAATCAATTAAACGGGAGAGGGGTGGGAAGAGGGGTAAAAATAAGGGAGTTTCCCGGGTAAAACGGGATGGTTGACAGGTATGATCTGGAGAAGAGGAGTGGGATCTAATATGGATGAACAAAGGAATAACATTTCTTGCAAACCATGTTTACAGATATTTGCATCAGAGATATGCTGTTTGTTATGCTAACATCCCTATCCTCCTCTGAAAGCAAGCTTAACAGGACAGATTGATGGGGTTGATTCCATTGATACCGATGGCAAGGATCCAGTTAAATTCAAGGGAATCACAACTAAATTACAATGTTGTTTACTGTATCAGAAAAACGTTCTCAGGTTTAATAGTTTTAGCACGTCTTCTCAGTGACTCATTGGGTTCTTTTCTACTGGCAAGCTGTCATATTAAATAACATTGCTATAGCCCAATTTTAGTCTGTACCATTTACACTGGTGAAATTCACTGACGAAAGCAATTCAACTCATGACCACTGCCATTGTGTCAGCTCATCAGCTGGCCTTTCATCTTCTGTATAACTAAAGATAAACCCATCACTTCCCCCAAGAATGCTGAGCCTGAGCCTAAGTATTAGGAGAAGAACAAGGATGGATAACCTCTGGACTGCAAGCCATGGAATTCAGAATGTGTACAAGTTTAAAATGATAAGTGAGTGAATTTGAGTCTAAATCATAAAAGACCATTTCAGGCTCTCCTTCAAGGCTACATACTTTGACCCTTTGCTAGCTCTTGTGAGGCTACCAGAGGTGGGTCTATCGGTGTTTTTGGACTCTAATGCTCAGAAATCCTCAATCAACAGGATTCCTGAAGTTGTAGTCCAAAAGCCACAAATAGGCACACCTCTAGTGGCCATACATCCTCAGACAACTCTGTGAAGATGTCCAGATGACAAGATTTTACCAGATCATAGTAACTTGATACTGCAATGGCTCAAGTGGATAAGATGCTGACTGGGAGGCGGAAGGTCAGCAGTTCGATTCCCGAGTACTGCAGGATGGAATGAGCTCCCGTCTTTGTCCCAGCTCCTGCCAACCTACCAGATCAAAAGCAAGACATTGCAAGTAGATAAATAGGGACCACTTTGGTGGGAAGGTAACAGCGTTCCATGTGCTCCGGTGTCTAGTCGTGCCTGCCACATGACCATGGAAACATCTGCAGAAGCAGACAGCGCTGGCTCTTCGGCTTTGAAACAGAGATGAGCACTGTACCCTAGAGTCGGATACGACTGGCTTTCATGCAAGGGAAACCTTTATCTAGTAACTTGATAATATTTATAAGAAAAAATCTGACTAACAAGTCTACCATTCAAAGATGTTTTTGACAATAGACACATATATTTGTGAGTAACATATTTCTGCAAACAAAAACTACACAGGGATCAATAGTTCATACTTTCATGCATCCAAATAACCCAACAGAGTGTGGGTCCATTATTCCAGCACTGTGTGTGTATGTCATGTGTTTTTGTAGCTCTGTGGAAAGCATCACTGCGACCTAGGCTAATGCTGGATTTTGAGGCTCCTTACCTGTGCATTTGTCCTCCTGCCCTCAACTGAGGGCCAAGCAACCATTCCATTCAGAAAATTGCTTCACCATCTATGAGTTATTATGAGTGATTAGCAATAGTACCAATAATTGGTACTGCTATATATGGAGGATACAGTTAATTACCAAAATCCATTGTTGTTACATGTCATACAGCTTCACTGCACAGATCTACGACTGAAGGTCCTCTTGAGCTTAAGGCCTGGCCCAAAAGTTTCTGTTAGCTCCTTCTCTCATAGGACTTGTTTGATTGTGTGAAATAATATGTTAGCCACACCTGAGGTTATGGAAGCCTTGTTTTGGGTAATTGTTCTCTTTCCAAATAGAGAGGAAAGAAAGAAACTATGCCTCTGGGGTGTCTTCTAAAATTTGGTGTACATGTACAGAACGTATCTTACAGTTTCTCTCATGTAGCTGGCTGTATGCTGGAATGTTCTTAAGGAAAGCTATTGGAACTGTATATTATGTTTATACAGTTGGGCCCTAAAGTAATATTAAGGTACATTTCCTCAGTCCTTCAAAATTCCTACCATTTTTGTGGCTTGGAAACAAATTACTTTTCTGTCAGCCGAAGCTCACTCTCCTGCTCTTGAGAAAGAACAGGTGGCCAAGACCAGTAAAATCCGACTGAAAGCAATAATGACTCTTACTGAAAAGCAGTAGTATGATTATTGTGATCAGTAAACAGTAATCTAGCAGTACCACAAATCATCACTATTTCTTCATTTGTTATGGAGAGGCTCTGTCTGGAGTGATTTCTGAATGTCTCTTAGCCACCAAAGTTATGTGCCTCACTTTCCATGGGTAATTATGTGCCATCAAATCAATTCTATCTTATGGCGGTCCTTTCCAAGCCTTTTCGGTATTGAGTACTCAGAAATAGTTTGCCATTCCTTTCTTCTTGGATGCTCTTGGAATGTGTAGCTTGCCCAAGGCCACAGCAGCCAGCTCTTCTCCTACAAGGCACAGCGGGGAATAGACCTCCCAGTCCCACTCCTATCTAGCTTAGGAGATAACGATAGCTTCAGAAATCAATTCTCTTCAGCTATCCTCCATTGCATCTTAAATGTCCTCTATTCATCATTTGATGGATCTGCTAGACACTCTTCCTCAAACTGAGAAGCATTTTTTTCTGACAAGATGATGGCCTACTCTCACTAGACCCAGTGATGTAGCAGCCTGTTTTCTCTATGGAAAAGATTGAAAAGTTACTTCCAAAACCTAATTTATTGTTGAAAACATTATTTTCAAAGGAGTAAAAGAAGTATTACTATTCTATAATTTTCTAAGAGGAAAAACATTCTGATCTGCATTCTCCATCCTTCCCATTGGGATTTACAAGGACACATTTGCGTTCATATGTGGCTTTATTGTTTCAGATTTGGCTGTTTGAATTTTGTTTTGAAAGACAAAGCCAATGAGAAAATCCCTTTAGAAAGAGAAAATGGTATCAAAGGAATAGAGCATTTCCAGCTTATATTATCTTGTCATAGGATTTGAAATGATCCTAATTTTCATCAAAGAAAAAAAGACACACTGTTTTTTTAAAAATGTAAGTTTTCATCCCTCCTTTTTATAGTATTTCTCTGGGGGAAGAGACTCTGTAACTGTCCTTAAACCTACTCCTGGTAATCATTTGGAGAACAAATCCAGAGAACTGTACAAAAAGCTTATTGGTTTGGCCAGTTCTTTTGAGGCGGCAAAGTAATCAACTTAACATACTTTTCTGTATTTCCCTTGGTAGCATTTCTCATTCTTACTGCGTCTTGACTGTCAATGCAGTATTAACCATGTCTACTTGGATGAAACATCAATTGTATTTTAGGACTTGCTCCTAGGTAAGTGGATTTAGGATTTTCAGTTGATGAGCTGATCTCCTTTATGAATAGAAGGGCTATGTTATTGGAATGTATTTTTGCCCAGTACTGAAGTATTCCAGTCCTCCCATTGCTATAGCGTACATTGTTCAACAGAACCTTCAAACTTATTGTGAACTATTCCTAGGGGAATAAAATGGTCATCATGGATGGGAGAGAAGGATAGGGGTCTGCTTTCATCAATCCAGCTGCATAATTTTAGATCTGGATCCTGCCCTAAATTTGTAGATAAAAATATGTTAACTTGAAAATGACGACTATTTGATTTTGTTTTAAAACATGTTGAAAAAAGTGTTCAAGTTTAATTTTACATACTGAATTTATTATAGCGCCAGAAACATGAAAATACATATTGACAAAATGCTGTTCATTGTTGAGTTCTGCCTCCCTTCATGGGGCTGGTAGTTCAGTCCCCCCCCCTGATTTTGCTCTAGAATCCTGTTTTCATTCTAGGATGTTTTGACCCCTTCATCCCAAAATGTTATTACTATGGTAGTTGAACAGCAAAAAGATAATCAATACAAAATCGTGGTATGATTATTGGGAGCAAATTTTTCTGCTATAAATAAAAAGTAAGTAAAAATAAGAATTGAAAATTCATCTACATTGACTATAATGGCTAGTTTCAAAAGGAGTTTCAACTGAACAATATCCAAAGAGTCACAGGATCCTAACCCTTGGTACATATAAACTGCGACCATAGTGAGTCCAAGACCAATTAATGTAGTAGGTCTTTCTTCTGAGGAAATACATATATTGCTCAGCATGTCACAACACACTCAAAGCCATAAATACTTAAGGATACTTAAGAGACCGCATCACCCCAAGGATATCTGCCCCTCCCACTAGAGTGGACCGGAGGGGCTCTCTGATAGTTCCATCTGCTAGAGAGGCTTGCCTCTCAAGCACAAGAAAGAGGGCCTTCTCTGTGTCTGCTCCAGCCCTGTGGAACCTCCTACCTACTGAACTTGGTCTCCAGGCAGAGCTTTTACCCTTTAGGGGCATGAAGACCTGGCTGGCGCAGCAGGTGTGGGGGGCGGCCGGGGAAATAGCCACTGTGGGCTGGCAAGTCTTAGTAGCTGTCCCTTGAAGCTCGGGATGTGGTTTTGGTGGTGTTATTTTTTTAAAAAAGAAATTTTAAAAAAGAAAATTGTAAGATATTTTTAAAGATTTTAATTTGTTTTAAATGTCGATGTGTTTTACTTTTTATTGTAAGTCTCCCAGAGTCGCCTCGGCGAGTGGGGCGGTGTTAGAAATAAATAAATAAATCCAATCTAATTTCTCTTTAACATTTCTCTACATTAAAGTTCTGTTCCTTTTATCAGGGACGTAGGGGGAGGAACATGCCTCACAAAGGCTCCGATGGGCACCCAGAATTTTTCTTTTTGGGAACACCCGGCAGGGCGGACTTTAAGATCCAGCATCCTGCTGCCTTAATGAGCATTCCTCTCCCTAGCCCAATTCGCTGGGGTCAGGGACAGAGTAGCCTTCTGCATATGGCAGGTAATATTAATCACTTGGCAGAAGCTAGGCTTCTTAGAGCTGCTACTCCTCCCCTCCCTTTTATAGACAGAGCTATCCCTCTCACCTCCTTCCGTCTTTCGAAGCGGTGAGGACAAATTGAAGCCACTTCTGCTCTGCTGGTTTTCCTTCTTCTTCTTTACAAAGGCAGGCAACACACGACTGACTTTTGAAGATTTATTGAAGAAACACAATACTGGATACAGATCTTAAAATAATCTACACTATAAAACACAATCTAATAAAACAAATAAATGAAATAAAATCTTGCTCGCTTCCTAGCAGGTTCAGCTTTACTGGTTTAGGGGCGGTTCTGCCCCTCATGGCATTGCATTAGCCCCAAAGAGTCATTTTGGGGAGCTGTCCGACAAGGGCTCCTGCTGAAATCAAGATCATGGTGATAAGAGACAAGGGTTCCCCCTTGTCTCAGGAATGGCTCCCGAATGATCAAATTGGCCTCCTTTTTATAGAGAAAAAGAGCTTGGGAATGTGGTGATCTAATGAGAAAGTACCTTTGGTTCCCATGAGAAAGAGTGATGTCTCCAAGGACCTTTGCAGGTGCAGGTGCCATCTGCTTAGCATGTGGCCCCCACCTTTGCTTTCTCTGGGAAAGTTCTGTTCTAACAGGTGTCCTGGCAATTAGTTTGATTGACAGGAAAGGAGACGTCATCTCCCTCGTGGTATAGTCAGCTGACCTAGCTGTCACTCTGCTCCCTTGTGGGTACTGCAGGTGTGTTTCTTGGAATGTGTCCAGTCTTGGACACTCACTTTTTCCTCCTCCCTTTGGAGAAGGCAACTATTCTAACTATACATCATTGTCATGTCAGACTAACAGCCTGGCATTGCAATGTGTTTCTAAAATGAAAACTGGCATTTCTAAGCCTAAGAAAACTACAAAATGTATCTTAACACCACATGGATCAAATGTCACCTTAAAATCAAGACAAGGTCGCATGTGGAAACCATAACGCCTTTTAATAAAATCAACACTCCTAAGCAATATGTCCAGAGTTCATTAGCAGCCTAGATATTAGTGCTATCTCTTTGCCAGTCCCCCCCCAAACAACAACAACAACAACAACAGCTTTTTCTGGAGAGAGAAAAAGACCAGGTGGAGGGCTTCTACTTTTTTCATTCCAGAAGAATTCAGAAGGGTTTTATTCCCATGAGGATATTGATGGGAGGTGTTTCTGTAGGTGGCACTTGGAGAGTGAGAAATCAGCAGAAGTACTGGTGTTGACAAAGACAGTGAAGAAAGGAGGAACAACTGGTGGGAGAAGGCAAGAGAGAGAGATTAGAAGAAGCACTGTTAGTGGAAGAAGAACCAACAACAGTGGAGAATATTGAGTGGCAGAAGAGGAGAGGAAGACAAAATCTACCCAAGGCAGAAAGGAATACAGAGGTCTCATTTTGCCAGTTTAAACTGACAAACAGGTTGACTTTGGGCACCTCACACTTTTTGGTTCTGAAGAGAAAGGAGGCAGAAGCTGACGGCTGGTGGAGCTTGTGTTTGTAACACCACTCCCTTTGTTGCTTCTGGCTGGAGTGGGCCTGTCTGCAGTTTGTGTTGAATCATTCAGCTAGGCTGCCTGCATTCTGGGTGATTCACCTCTGGCTGTAATTGCTCCTGTTGGCTTTGTAGAACGTGTGGACACTGAAGCCTAATTCAATCCTCACACACAGTTATGAGCAACTGTTATGCTTTCAAACATGATTGAGGCTGTGAATCAAAGCACAGCAGAGCTGATCTTTCCAATTCTGCTTCCCAATGTAGTCATACCTTTCCTGAGGTGTTAGTGACTTCTCCTTGCCTCACTACCAACAAGCCTATTTCTATTTTCTTCTTGTTGTTGTGCCATATCCGATTCAGAATATCAGCGATCATCATGGACATCAGCCATGAAAATTGTCCTGAACACAGTGGTCTTCCATTTGCCTTCCATATCGCAGTATGACATCCATATCACTGATCCAGTCACTTTCTGGTCCTGAGACACTTTCTGGTCTTGAGCCCTTTTGGCACACAAAGTCCTCATCAGCCCCAGGCCATTATTGACAAAGCTGCTGCCCTCCATTAAGATGGATTCAAGTGGGATTTAATCCATTTGGAGACCATCACCCTTCACCACCCAAGGCCGTTAGTTCTCAGGGTTGTCAGATTAGTTAACCACTGCCTGATAATGGGCGTTGAGTTGCTGGAAGTATGGTCTACTCTATTACCATAGCACAGTGTTTCCCAACCTTTTGTTTTTGGATTTCAATTCCCAGAAGCCTAGGTCAATTCCTCAAAGCACTGATAAACCAATGTAGTGATTTAGGCTTATGGGAATTGAAATCCCCCTGTGGAGCATGGGTCCCACATTGGGAACCACTGCATGGCATAGCAGGATGATCTGGCCAGACTGGCATTTCTATTTTGCAGTTGTTAATTTTCATTTGCACCATTCAAACTTCACCTTCTATCTCTCCAGATTTTAGAAGCCAGCCACCCCCACCCCTGTTTCAGTAATAAACTATCTATTAAAACACTACTAATTTAAAGCAAAAGCCATAGAAACAATGGAGTAACAGCTCACTCGGTTTACTTTGTTGCTGTTTTGAGGTCTCCAGATGCCAAAGGAGGTAGTATTCCTCCACTTTCCACTGTTGAGCAGGAAAGGGATTATCTACAGTAGTCATGCTCAAACTTTTTTTTTGTGGGCCAGTCCCACTCCTGACACACAGCTGCGGGCTCCCGCTGCTGACAGTTTTGATGGCGGCGGCGGCCACGCTTTGTCCAGGCTGCTCTGAGCAGCATCTTGCTCAGCCCCACCCCCTCTGCAGCCTTTGCCAAAGCTGACTGCGTTGGGAGGTTTTTTGGAGCCTCCTGTGTTTCAAAATCCACGGCACTGGAAGGGTAAATCTGGTGCGCTGCGGTGACATCATCCTGGGCACACCAGGGGGCTCTCCTAGTGCCGCAAATTTTGAAACTCTTTTGTTGATTTGTGTCAGTTGTTTAGATTCTGTTGATCTGCTCAGTTGGTCCAGCATGCATGCAGTATAGAAAGCATCATGCACACATCTGAAATACCTATTAAGTTTTAGATTCTTTCCCCTACAAATGTCTTGAAGTGAGTTATGGAGACTTTAAGTGCCAGTAAATGAGAAAGGGGGAGGACTCCGGGAGACTTGTAGCTATTTTTCTCTGTAGCTATTTTTACAGTATCTGTATTTCTATTGTGCTGCTTAGAGGAATTTTACCAGAACCTCAAACCTCTGTAACATATATTGCATATTCCCAACTTGCTATAGCTTCAAGTTTTGAATGAGATGGGCTGAGGAAGATGACTAGTGCTGGAGATCAGCATGGAAAAAGGTAAGAGCACATAGCATTTGAAGTGGTAGCCATGTTAGTCTGTGTTGTGTTCTAAGGGTTTTACCTTCCACATGGATTACAATGTATCTGAACCAATGTAACCTTGCCTATAGCAACAATGTAACCTTCAGCTGTATCATATGAACCCTGCATGAGGACGCGAGCTAATGTCCACCAGCTGGCAGCAGCGAGCGTCCAAGCTCTCTTGGTCCGATCTCATCAAAGGCAGCAGCGCGGGAAGCTTTCCCGCCACTACCTACACCTGGACAAGAAGGGCGTGACTCGCAATGACGTCACGCAGGCAGTAGCCAATGGGCTACTATGGCACCACGTTCAAATGTATTACCACTGTATATAAAGAGCTATCGATCCGCCATTACCTCATGTTCCCTCTGTCCACGATGCAATAAACCTGAGTTAACCCAGCCTGAGGCTGTGTCCTGTGTCTTGGTTTGCATACACCAAATTGGCGACGAAGGTGGGATCATGGATTCCCAAAGTGCCAGGACACAGAGCGGGTTCAATATTACCAAGCCGCAAGACTGGACCATCTTTAACATGGATTTCAAGGCGGCATTGGTGGAACTCAAAGTCAAAGACGACGAGGAAAGGAAGAGGGCCATCCTCACCCGAATGCTGGGTGCAGAAACCAAGCGGACGCTGGTGGGCATGATCGAACCGAAGACGTTGGATGACTTCAAAACCGACGACATACTGAAGTTGCTGCGTGAGCGTTTCCAACCCTCGAAAGCAATGTTTCCCGCTAGAAGTGCGTTTTGGAGGCGAGTCCAAGCGCCGGATGAGTCGGTAGAGGCTTTCGTGGAGGCCCTGAGGGTAGCCGCCGTTCCCTGCAAGTGGGACAACCTGGAAATGATCATGAGGGACGTCGTGCTGTGTGGCCTGAAGGACAAGGAAGTGCAGCGCCGCCTGATGAACAGGGAGCCGCCACCCACGCTGGCCGAGGTCGTAGAGACCGCGGAATCCGCGGAGTCCACGAATGCGGGAGTGGACGAAATACACGAGTGGCGTGAGTGGTGTCCTAGGGCCAGCAAAGCGGAAAGTTCGGTGCGTGGCAAGTCAGGACAGCCGGTGCACGCGACCCGACGAACCTCGAGATCCTCTACAGATGGCAGCGACGGCGAAGAGGTACAGAAGGTCCGGAAAGGGGGGCGCCGCTGCGATGGTTGTGGGGCGGCCCACGAGCGTGCGAAGTGCCCTTTCAAGAAAGCCGAATGTTACGGCTGTGGCAGGCGCGGGCACATCGCCAGGGCATGCAGGAATCGGAGAGAGGGCCGGAGGCAGTCGAAAGACCGTTCGGCCAGACCGGACCGTCCAGCGAGACCCCAAGATGGCGCCCGAACCACGAGGAAGCAGGACGGCGTGGGCCGCGTCTCGGACGGCAGTGAGGACGACGCCCCCGTGTTCAGCGTGTCCACGGGACAAAACCATTACTTCATTGAGGTAATAGTACAAGGGGCCCCTGTTAGGATGGAGATTGACTCGGGGTCCTATTATTCCATAATTCCCCAGAAAGAGTTCTTGAAGATCGACCCCCAAGCGCGGCCCAAACTTAAGACTCTGAGGTCCACGCTGCGAGACGTACAAGGGAACAGCATTCCAGTGCTGGGGGTCGGGAAATTTCGGGTTCGTTATAAAAGACATTCCGCAGAACTCCCGTTAGTCGTTCTCAAAGGGGGGAATTGTAGCCTCCTAGGGACGCAGTGGTTTCAGCCCTTGGGTTTGTTCATAGGGGGGGTGCATGCCGTGGGCGCGGATCCGATACAAGCGGTGTGTGACGCGCACCCCACCGTGTTTGAAAAAGGACTTGGAAAGTTCAAGGGACCCCCTGTAGCCTTCGACCTAGACCCGGAGGTCCGCCCGATAAGGCTCAAACCGCGCAGGGTGCCTTTCGCACTAAAGGACAAAATAGAGGCGGAACTGGACAAATTGGTGGGCCAGGGGATTCTTATTCCTGTTGATTCCGCGGAGTGGGAAACTCCAATCGTAACAGCCCTGAAGGCTAACGGGGAGGTGCGCATTTGCGCTGATTATAAGTGTACAATTAACAAGGCGATTCGCCCTAATGCATATCCGGTGCCAGTGGTCAGCCACCTTTTGGCCAGGCTAAATGGGGGAAAGTGTTTCGCTAAGCTCGACCTGGCACAAGCCTATCAACAACTCCCCGTAACTCCCGCCACGGCCGCGGCACAAACGATAGTCACACATAAAGGAGCGTTCCAGGTGTCGCGTTTACAGTTCGGCGTGAACTCGGCACCCGGCCTTTTTCAGTCGCTTGTGGAACGCCTCCTGAAGGGGCTGGAGGGGGTGTTACCTTATTTTGATGACGTATTGATAACAGGGGGGAGTGAGGCCGAACTGGCAAAGAGATTGGATAAAGTGCTAACGGTGTTCGAGAAAGCGGGGTTGAGACTGAGGAAGGACAAATGTGTTTTTTTCGAAACCGAGGTCGAATTTTTAGGGTTTCGGATCACACCCGAGGGTATTAAGCCGTCCAAATCCAAGGTAGCAGCCATTAAGAAGGCCCCTCGCCCCACATCCAAAACCGAACTTCAGTCATTCCTGGGGCTCCTCAATTTCTACCATACATTCCTTCCGCGGAAAGCCTCCGTGGCCGAACCGCTTCATCGGTTACTTAAGAAGGAGGAGACATGGATGTGGGGTGACGAGCACGAGAAGGCGTTCAACGAACTAAAGCAACTTTTAACATCGGACGCAATCCTTACGCACTTCGACCCCAAACGGCCGGTGGTCTTAGTCTGTGATGCATCACCGGTGGGGGTGGGGGCGGTGCTTTGCCACGTGTTGGATGACGGTCGGGAGGCCCCAGTGGCGTTTTACTCAAGGTCCCTGTCCCAAGCAGAGCGAAATTACGCACAAACCGACAGGGAGGCATTGGCAATAGTAGCGGGGACCAAAAAGTTTCACGATTTTCTGTATGGCCGCCCATTCAAAATCGTGACGGATCACAAGCCCCTGTTAGGAATTTTCACGGCAGGCAAGCCCACGCCGCAGATACTGTCCCCGAGAATGTTGCGTTGGGCCATTTTTCTTAACGCATACCAACACGAGTTGGAGTACCGGCCCGGAAAGGAGATCAGCCATGCTGATGCGCTGTCGAGATCCCCTTTGCCCTTGTCGGACGACCAAAAAGCAAGAATAGGAAGAGACCGCCAGGTGTTGCTAATCGAGGTTTTAGACGAACCCCCAATAGTACCGGCCGATATAGCCAGGGCGACAGGCAAGGACAGAACGCTGGAGAAAGTCAGCTCATGGGTGCAGAAAGGGTGGCCAGCATCGTCCCCAAGCAAGGAATTCGACCCATTCTTTCGGAAGAAGCTAGAGTTGTCCCTAGAAAGGGGGTGCCTGTTGTGGGGCCAACGGGTGGTGGTCCCAACACCCATGCGGCCGAGGGTTCTCAAACTGCTGCACGTCAGCCACCCGGGCATCGTTCGCTCAAAAGCGCTGGCCCGCAGTTACTTTTGGTGGCCACAGCTGGACGAGGACATTGAGCACATGGTCGGCACTTGTGAGGCGTGCCAGGGGTCCCGACCAGAGGAGGCCCGGCTTCCGCATAGGGAATGGGACACGGCAAGGGGGCCATGGTCCAGAGTGCACGTAGATTTCGCTGGCCCTTTCCGAGGAACCATGTTTCTCCTGGTGGTGGATGCATTCTCAAAGTGGCTGGAGGTCATTCCGGTAAAGAGCACATCCTCCACCACTACAATTAACCAACTACGGAGAGTCTTTTCAACGTTCGGTTTACCCGACACTTTAGTCAGCGATAACGCGAGTTGCTTCACCTCCTCAGAGTTCGGGGCATTCATGGAGGCGAATGCCATTCGGCATGTCACGTCCGCGCCGTTTCACCCGGCCACGAATGGCCAAGTGGAACGGTTGGTGCGTACAACAAAGGAGGCGCTTCGGCGCATGGGCCCCGGGGACCTGAACCACCAAGTATGTCAGTTCTTATTAGCGTATAGGGTGACCCCCTTAGCGTCAGGTTACTCGCCGGCAGAGCTATTGATGCGGCGGAAACTGACTACACTCCTGTCCAGGCTGGACCCCACAAGAATTGAGGATAAAGGAAAAAACGTGGGGCTGGCAGTCTCGAAAGGTTTCGCCGCCGGCGACCCTGTCCATTGCAGGAACTATGCCAGCGCGGGGCCAGCCTGGGTGCCGGGGACGGTTGTAGAACAGACGGGGCCAGTGTCGTACCGGGTCGAGACCCACGCTGGTCTCCTCTGGAGGAGGCACGCAGACCAACTGAGGCACCGAGTAAGTGGGCCTGTCAGTGAGGATCAGCAACAAGATTCAGCGTTAGGGTTCTCCCCCACCCGCTTAACCCAAGGGGGAGACAGCAGCGGACAACAGTCCCAAGCAAGGGGGGAAGGAAGAAGCAGCGGCCCCGACTCATATCCTTTTGATAAACCAATCCTATCAGAAGCCGGGGAGAGGAGTTCGCGACCGCTGCCCCCGAATGGACTTTAGATTTTGATTTAGCGAGCCGGGGGGGTTTTCAGGAGTGTTCCCCCACCCATCCAAGCGAGAAGAGGGGTTTTTCGTTAGCCCCCAGTGCCCCCGGTTCCTCCCCAAGTAAGAGCACACCTCCCAACAACGCCGCAGAGCCGCGGCAAGTCACTAACGAGTCTCCCTCTCAAATTACAGGACAGGAAACCAGGGGACAAAGAGAAGGTAGCAAACCCGGGGAGAGGCAGCCCGCATCGAGACCCCAGCGTGTTCGAAACAAGCCATCTTGGCTGAGAGATTTTGTCTCCTAGGGGGGGGAGTGTCTAGAAGCATGGGCTCGAGACGTTGTCTCGTCCTAGGGGGGAGGGATGTTGTGTTCTAAGGGTTTTACCTTCCACATGGATTACAATGTATCTGAACCAATGTAACCTTGCCTATAGCAACAATGTAACCTTCAGCTGTATCATATGAACCCTGCATGAGGACGCGAGCTAATGTCCACCAGCTGGCAGCAGCGAGCGTCCAAGCTCTCTTGGTCCGATCTCATCAAAGGCAGCAGCGCGGGAAGCTTTCCCGCCACTACCTACACCTGGACAAGAAGGGCGTGACTCGCAATGACGTCACGCAGGCAGTAGCCAATGGGCTACTATGGCACCACGTTCAAATGTATTACCACTGTATATAAAGAGCTATCGATCCGCCATTACCTCATGTTCCCTCTGTCCACGATGCAATAAACCTGAGTTAACCCAGCCTGAGGCTGTGTCCTGTGTCTTGGTTTGCATACACCAAAGTCTGTACAAGCATATCTGAGAGTAAACAGAACAGAAATAAATGAATAAATGCACACACCCACACACCCACACACACAGAGAGAAATGTTGTGGCATCTTAAAGACTAACTCCTGTATTTTAAATGTGAGCTTTCATGGACCAAGTCGACTTCATCAGACATAAGAATCAGGCCTAATGGCATCAATTTATACACAATTTGTGTGTGCCTGTGTACCTGATGTGTGTATAAATTGATGCCACGAGGCCTCACTCTTATGTCAGATGAAGTGGACTTGATCCACGAAAGCTCACAATTTAATGCAGGAGTTAGTCTTTAAGGTGCCACAACATTTTTTGTCTTCTTTTTTTGCTGTTCTGTTTTGTTTACTCTCAGATATAATTTAGAAGCACAAAGTGATGGGGGGAGAAATGAATCAACTGAATCTTGTTTTTAGTTCCACATGTCACACTCAGTGAACACCATAAAAGCAGGCAGTGAATTTCTAGATGCTAATGTGGCCAGACACCTAGTTACTTCAAAGACTGTCTGACGGTGAAGTGAAGAGGAAAAAGAACGAGAAATGCTGCAAGCAGCTCCAAATGCCAAATGGGCACAGGATGAAGGATCAATAATTAGAACTGGCAGAGTTCTTTTCTTTCCCTTTCTTTTGTTCAGCGACGGAGTATCAAGCAAGGAGTCCAATTTTGCCACATTGGTAGAGAACTGGGTGCAAAGGTGAAATTGTCCTTCACCAATGATACATCTATGATTCACCAAGTTGCTGGTACTGATGCTGCTCTTGTAAAATCAAATGTAGATAAGGTGGGGGTAAAATGGAAGGAATTCTGAGAAAGCTCTGAATATAATCCTAGTAAAGGTAAAGGTCGCTCTTGCTCGAAAGCTAGTTGTATCCGACTCTAGGGTTCAGTGCTCATCTCTGTTTATAGCTGCATCACCCCAAGGACATCAGCCCGTCCCACCAGAGCAGATCTGAGGGGCTCCCTAAGGGCATAGCTGTCAAATATCCCTTATTGGCCGGGAAAACCCCTTATTTTACCCTCTTTCCCACCATCATCCCTTATTAATTAGACTGCAATGCCCTATTGCCACCATCGGAGGGCAGCACAGGATAAGCATAGCTGTCAAGTATCCCTTATTTGCCAGGAAATTTCCCTTATTTCCAAATCCAAAACTTGACAGGTATGCCTAAGGGTTCCATCTGCCAGAGAGGCTCGTCTCTTTGGCACTAGAAGGAGAGCCTTCTCTGTAGCTGCTCTTGCCCTGTTTTACCTCTTACCGACCGAGTTGCACCTCCAGACAGAGCCATGTTTAAAAACATGGCTAGCTGGTGAGGTGTGGGGTGCTGTCGGTGGGGCAGCCCCCCCCCCCCCCGGTTGGTTGATAAAATGGCCATCCGGGGTGGTTTTTAGCTTTTTAATTTTATTTTAGTTTTAGCTAGTCATATGTGAATTGGGGCAGAGGATTTTTAGGTTTTGATGATTTTAACTTGAGGTTTTATGTCTTTTATCGTGGGGATGTTTTTATGTTAGGATTGTGATTTGTTGTAAGCTGCCCAGAGTCGCCCTGGTGATGGGGCGGTGATACAAATCTAATAAATGAATGAATGAATGAATGAATGAATGAATGAATGGATGGATGGATGAATAGCCAAACGTCTACAGACATTTCCATGGACAAGTGGCAGGCATGCCTCAACACCAGAGGGCATGGAAACCTGTTTAGCTTCCCACCACTGTTTACCTTCCAATCTACTTGCAATTTCTTGCTTTTGAATTGCTAGGTTGGCAGGAGCTGGGACTGAGGCAGAAGCTCACTCCGTCATGCAGTACCTGGGAATCGAACTCCGACCTTCCAGTCAGCGATTTCAGCATCTTAACCATTTGAGCCACTGCTGTCCCTGAATATAATTCTACTCCTCCCCAATAGGTTGTCACATTGTTGTATTTGGCCCTTATAAGCAACAGTCCAGACAACGATGAACAGAACAGCAACAAGTATTTATTCAACAGTCTTTTAGGATATGCTTACAAGGTGCTCCAGACACAGAGATGGCTATACAATCCCACTGGAATCAGTCCCTCTGGAATCTGCCGTGTAGACGGCAAGGACTCAGACCTGTCAAGTATCCCTTATTGGCCAGGAAAACCCCGTATTTTAACCCCTCTTCCCGCTGCCTCCTGTTTTATTAATTTTCCCATAATGTCACATTTAAAAAAAAAATCCCAAAGCTTCAGTTTTTTCCCTGCCACCAGAGGTCGCTGTGGCTTTTTCCTTGTGAAAGGGGAGAGAGAAGGTGGTTTGGGGCGGGGTTTTCATCTCTCTGCTTCCGTTCCTTTGACTCCTCCTTTGGCCCATGCGAGGGGAGGGGGAAAGGAAGAAAAGTGCTGCCCGATGTGGCTGGCCCTGGGCCAGGGAGGGCCAGCATGGATGCCCTGGCACTTGCCCCTTCTGGGTAAGTCTATGTCTTTTTGTTTTGTTTACTTTCCTGTGTGTGTATGTGTGTGTGTGTGAGAGAGAGAGAGACTCGCCTTTGTGTGTGTGGGTGTGGAGAGCGATGTGTGTGTGTTTGTGTGTGTGTTGTGGGTGAGGGGCCAGGGTCCGGACCAGGTTAAACAGAAATGAGCACTGAACCCTAGAGTCAGATATGACTGGCTTTCAAGCATGGGATACCTTTACCTTTACCTTGCTTGAAAGCCAGTTGTATCTGACTCTAGGGTTCAGTGCTCATCTTTGTTTCAAAGCCAAAGTGCCAGCGTTGTCTGCTTCTGCAGACGTTTCCATGGTCATGTGGCAGGCATGACTTAGACACAGGAGCACACGGAATGCTGTTTACCTTCCCACCAAAGTGTTCCCTATTTATCTACTTGCAATTATATAAAGTGGAATGGGAGACATGGTTTGAATGCATTTTGTATAGATTAATCATCACTCAAACAGACACATTTCAATATAATACAGGTAACATGTCTTCAGAACTGCAAAAATAACAAAGTACAAATAATGACATCATGAGGTGGTGGTCTGATAAACATAAGGTAGACCCTAGGGAAAGAGATGCCTGAGGGTGAAAAAATAAGGCCCTAGATGGGAGGAAAGAAGCAGAAGAAGATGAACCACTTCTGTGTGGTGGGATGGAGGCCCCACTAGGTTGATGGGGCTCAAGCTTAAACAAACAGGAAGATGAGGGGAAGGGGCTTGGACTAATCCAGATACCCTATTTGTTTCCTTAAATTTTCTTCCTTTGAACTGCTAGGTTGGCAGGAGCTGGGACAGAGGCAGAAGCTCACTCCATCCTGCAGTACTCGGGTATCAAGCTGCTGACCTGCCACCTTCCAGTCAGCACCTTAGCCAATTGAGCCACTGCAGCTCAGTGGTTAAGAAGCTTGCCTTGTTAGCTGGAAGGCCGACATGACGGTTTGAGCTCCCATCTCTGTCCCAGCTCCTGGTAACCTAGCAGTTCAAAAGCAATAAATTACAAGTAGATAAATAGAGACAACTTTGGTGGGAAAGGTAACAACATTCTGGTGTCTAGTCATGCCTGCCACATGTCCACATAAACATCTACAAACAGCCAGTGCTGGCTCTTTGGCTATAAACAGAAATGAGCACGGAACCCTAGAGTCAGATATGACAGGCAGCATTGGATCTAACAATAGGTAAAGGTAAAGGTTGCCCTTACTGGAAACCAGTCGTATCTGACTCTAGGTTGCAGTGCTCATCTCCATTTACAGCCAAAGAGTCAGTGCTGTCTGTGTTTGCAGATGTTTTCATGGTTATGTGGCAGGCATGACTAGAGCCCAGCAAGTCACATGGCCAGATTTGGCCATGCCCACAGATTTGGCGACACCCACAGAGGGGTGTGGCCAAAATTTCCCTTATTTTTAAATCCCAAACTTGACAAGTATGCAAGGACTAGCTACATCTGGAGTGGTAGCATAGTGGAGGAGACTCAGGCTTAGCATGTTGCTGGCTACCTGGGCGGAATGGGTCTGGCCCCACCCTTGTTTACTCGTGGGGCTTATATAGTGTCTCCCTGGTGGTGGCTCCTTTATACAAAGTAGTGACCCACCGGATAACCGTAACCAACCAATCATAACAGGGTATATATGTAATTAACCAATGGGGAACAGGATCCAAAACTGTAACCAATCACAGGGCTAGGATTAGCATAATGAGCGTACCCTGGAACGGGGATTTCGTGCCCTTTTTCGCTCCTAATTGGGATGGCAGGAAACCGCCATTTTCTTCCTTGCAAGGCGCTACTCGTGCAACTTGCAATAGTGCCTCAATACACAACACACATGCTCTTGGATCTGATAAACAGAAACAGTGGCATGCAAAAGTGTAATTTGTTTCAGAAAA
Source organism: Bradypodion ventrale (assembly GCA_035047345.1). Classification (NCBI taxonomy): domain Eukaryota; kingdom Metazoa; phylum Chordata; class Lepidosauria; order Squamata; family Chamaeleonidae; genus Bradypodion; species Bradypodion ventrale. The sequence goes on along the minus strand of JAWDJE010000001.1, from coordinate 313,355,342 downwards.
TGGATGATTGGCCTATATTTCAGCCCCAAAGTGGAAGGGATAGAGATGAGTGGGCTTATTTTCTGAACCACAGCTTGAAAACTGTCTGCCTGATTTATTTCTTTGCCATCTTTCTCCCCATCGGGAACCCAAGGTGGCTCGCAACAATTAAAATCAGACAATACTAAGTTAAAATACAACACAAAATTTCAAAATAAACTTTAAGCATGATTAAGATCTATTTTACTCTTTCTTTCAACCAGGCTCCCACCATTGGTCTGCCATTAGTTATTGGAGATGATGTATGGCACCATGACCTATTTAATGAGTGGCTCCAAGAAGCATAACATGTTTTCTGTATATGTACAGATACATAGAAATTATCTTGTACTTTTTTCTTAATTTCTATTCTGAAAGCAGCCAAGCCAAGTCTCTGGCAAAAGTATTATTGGAAAGAACACACAATCTCTTTAGGATAAACATATCCTTTCGCAGCCACATCCCCAACGCCCAGATAAGAGAACAAAGCGGAATCAACGAAGATGTTGCAGAATACCACAAATGGAAATTTCACTGGGAAGGACATGTCTCTCAAATGACAGATGGGTGTTGGACAGCAGCAGTCACCGAGTGGTATCCAGAGGAGTAAAAAGACCCCTTGGCAGGCCCCCCAAAAGATGGGAAGACCCAATCATGAAAAGTTTTGGTCGAACCTGGAAAAGAAGAGCACGGCAGCAAAACGAATGGAAAATGAGTTGCAACCAGCAGGAACTTATTCCTTAATAGTCTGGTCAATCAAGGAATCAAGAAAAAAAGAAATATCAGAGAATAAACCAAACCAAACCAAAAACATTGTGGCACTTAAAAGCTCTGATATGCTTGAAACATACACTAACATGGCTACTCTTTAAAAATATCTTTAGATTGGGCTGGAATATGACTGTGTAACAAAGGATTTGGAAAAATTCATTTTGCATTCAAACAACTACCCAGAAACATTGTTACAGCCTATATGCATTTAATTAGACATCAGTTGTCTAATTAAATAGTGCCACCCCGCCTTTGTCTCGAGTCTTTGTTTGATGCTGGATGTAATGTTCCCCAGAGAAAGATAAAGCAACCATAATTATTTCAGTGATTTACAGAGAAATTAAAACAATCATCTGATTAAATTAAATAATCAGCTGCTGGATAGCTCAGTGGTTTAGAGGTTGAGAGTTCAGTTCCCCACAGTGCCTCCTTGACAGGGTCTTGACTTGTTGATTCATAGGATCCCTTCCAGCTCTGCAACTCTATTATTAATTTTTTGTTGAACTTTAGCTAAGATGGAAAACTTCTTAAGGGGAAAAAGGTACCTTATTGTTAAGATGGGAGAATGTTGGGTGTAATTACCAATCAAGATTGGAGGTGGCCAAATGGGGAAGTCACATGCGCATTTACACCAAAAGTGGCACTTGCTAGGAAAAACAAGTGCCACCTCCACACAGATGTGGGGATAAATAAATTGCTGATTCTTTGATTTGAATGGCTCCCTTCCAAGCAAGGGCAGCAATGATGACTGGAACACCTGGATGATAGGAAATAGGACATACCATCACTGTGATTCCTAAGTATTTTCCTTCTCCTGCAGTTAAATATTCACAGGAGAAAAATATAAGGGCATAAATTGTAAACTCTCCAGCCTGATGAGTAGACAAATCTCTTTAAGAAAGCCAAGTGTAACTTTGGCTACACAAGATCAAATAACACATTAATAGCTATAGCAATTACACTTATATACCACCCCATAGTCCTTACTCTCTGGGTGGTTTACAAGGTAATTAGTATTTTTCTCCCAACACCCTGGATACTCATTTTACCAACCTTTGAAGGAAGGAAGGCTGAGTCAACCTTGAGTCCAGTCTGAATCGAATTCACAATGTTAGCAGTATAACCGCTGCACCACCAGGGCTCTTACAGAAAGTGGGTACAGTATTTCCTATTATTACAGCATTTTCCTTACAGGCACATAATGTGTTCTGAGTTTGATGCCTAAGTGATCTGACTTGTAAATAGAGACTATCTTTACTTTCCAACAAGTGTAAAACAAAATAAAGCTAATTTGCAAAATTTAGGGCCAGAGAAATCTTAGGCTAGATAAGCACATGTCTTCTAACTCTTAACTAAGCTCTACTTCTAATGTTATGGTAACAGTATTGTCTTGTTTAAGGCTCATGTTGCAGTGAGAAAGACTTGTAAATAGTGATGCACTGCAGCAGGTTCTGTCAGGTTCTGCAGAACTGGTAGAAGAAATTCCCCCAGGTCATGCCCACTTGGTTGTCCGCGCCCACCTCCATAGCCCATAATGCAGGATGTTTTGCCATGCCCACAGACTTGGCCCCGTCCACAGATTAGGCCAGCCCACAGAGTAGGAATTTTTTTGCAGTGCATCACTGCTTGTAAACTATTTCTGAGTCTTCTGTACAAGAAAATCCTCAAAAGAGTTCCAGTTGGGAAATGTAGCTATTTATTATTAGTTGATCCTTAGCCACTCATACTGGCTCTTCTCCTTACCCAAAAAAGCCCTGTGAACAGTCACCATAAGTCAGAATAAGCTTGAGGGTACATGGTTATTATTTGTTGTTGTTCAGTCGCACAGTCGATTCTGACCCTTTGCGACCCTATGGACCATTGGCCGCCAGGTACCTCTGTCCTCCACCATTCTCCTCAGCCCGCCTAGCTCTGTGCCCATTGCATCTACAATACCATCTAGCCATCTCCTTTTTGGCCGCCCCCTTCTTCTTTTGCCCTCCACCTTTCCTAGCATCAAGGCTTTCTCAAGTGAATCCTCTCTTCTCATTTAATATCCAAAGTACTGTAGCTTCATATTTACTATTTGACCTTCTAATGAGCAGACAGGGTTGATTTCTTCTAGGATTGACCTATTTGTTCTCTTTGCTGTCCAGTGGACTCTCAAAATTCTCCTCCAACACCACATTTCAAAGGCATCTATTCTTCTGCGCTCAGCTTTCCTAATGGTCCAGCTCTCACAACCATACATTACCACTGGGAATACCATTGCTTTGACTATGCAATTATTTGTTTGCAAGGTGATGTGTCAAAAATTTGCAATTTTTTTTGCAAGTTGCCATTATCTTGGTTTTCTTGATGTTGAGTCTCAAGCCAGCTTTTGTGCTCTCTTCTTTCAACCTAATCAGAAGCTTCTCTAGGTCTTCCTAACTTTCTGCCATTAGGGTAGTATCATCTGCGTATCTCAAGTTGTTGATGTTTCTCCCAGCAATTTTGATCCCAACTTGTGATTTGTCCAACGTTGCATTGCACATTATGTGTTCTGTGTATAAGATGAATAAGCAGGATGACAAAATGCAACCTTGTCTTACTCCTTTTCCTATTCCAAACCACTCTGTCATTCTGTAGTCTGTCCTAACTTTTGTTTCTTGACTCATGTACAGATTTCTTATGTTCTGGTATTCCCATCTCTTTAATTATTTGCACATTTTGTTGTGGTCCACACAGTCAAAGGCCTTAGTGTAGTCAATGAAACAGAGGTAGACTTGTTTCTGATATTCCTTTGTTTTCTCCATGATCCAACATATGTTGGCAATGTGGTCTCTTGTTCCCCTGCCTCTTCGGAACCCAACCTGCACTTCTGGTACAGTAATTCTCTCTCCATATGCTGCTGAAGTCTATCCTGTATTATTAGTAATTAACAACTAAAACAAGTGGGTGGTGAGAGATTTATTTTGATAAAATGCACTGGGTTGTCATTACAGGAAGTGGGATACAACATTTCTCTTCCATTTTTAAAAACTGTTGGGAAATGTGCACAGATGTTTAACACAAAAATTCATGTTGTACAATTGCAGAAATTCTTCAAGCATTCAAAATGCTTCACATGCAAGAATGTAGTTGTAACCCTCATATGAGACCAAAGGGGTTTGTGCCACTCAATGTGCAGAACCTGCTGGTGAGAGAGGTGAGTTAAAGCCTATTCAAACATCCAGAAAACAGGGTTAACTCTACATATAGCAGAAGCTCTCTCTTTTTGGATTGTCCTTCTTCATGTAGAGATGGTGTCAGGAAAGGAGGTAGGCTAGAGCAATCACTTTGCCCATGCTTACAAAGTAGCCCTTTTACAAACACTTGAATAGGGTTTTAATCCATGGGAAATGAATTCCTGGAGCACTACAATATATGATGCACTGCATGTGGGTGATAGAAGGATTCTCCCTCTTCTATTCCTAATTCTACAGTCTTAACAACCGGCAAAAAGCAAAGGTGGACAATCTGTATTCCTCCGCGGGCTTCTGGATTGCAACTCCCATCAGCCTCCACAAGTGCAGCCGTTGGGAGGGAGCTTGACCCACGTTGGGCTACCACCTGATGTAATGGAGGCCTCACACCGGCCCCTGTAACATTCACACACACAGTCACCCAAAGACACACAGAGACAGAGCTTCTTGCTGAAGCCAAAGCTGAGAGGGAACTTCTGAGACAATGAACCCAGCTGGTTTTTATTAATTGCACAAGATCAAACACAGGAAATGGGGTGGAGAGATGCTGATTGGTGCAAACAGTCATGTGGGATTACATACTGGGTTGGGGTGGGCCGGTGAAAGTAATGAGGAATGACATAAGCTGTATAAGCTGGGCAGGTGATCAGTTGTTTGCAATAACAGGATGTTAGGTGTGCTTCTTTTTAGGGAAGATGAGTCATAGTGCTGGTCCTCTGCCAGATCTCACACCAGCCCCACCTTCAAAAGCCACTGTGAGATCCTTTTGAAGACAGCTAAGGATTCCTACAACAGCCAATTATGAAGAATGATTGCAGTTGATGTCCTACCATATCTGGCTCATCCCAAACTATACCTATCAAAATTAGTGAGATGCCCAGTTTTGGGGCTTCAGGTAAGTGTAAACTGGTCCAATGTCTCAATGTACTGACTCATATACAGTATTCAGAGGTGGGGTTCAGCAGGTTTGCCCCAGTTTGCCAGAAATTCTGGCTGGCCCTGCCCATCTAAGCTTTGACATAAAGTAGTTCTAATTCAGGTGCAATGCAGGGCTTTTCCCCTGGCCATGCCCGCCATACCATGCCCACAGAGTAAGTAGTAAAAAAATGAATCCCACCACTGCATATGTGTCTCTGTCTGCTATATTATATTGTCATTTCCTATCCCAGAAATTAATTAATTTTTCAGCTTTCCTTATACTTGGTATCTTTCCCTTCCTCCTTTCCTGATTCTGGAAGATTTACTCTGCTTTGGACTATGACTCTTAGAATCGCTCAGTCAACATGAGAGGGGGAAAAAACAATCAGCCATGGCGTCTGGAGAATTTTGGGAGATGTTCAACAAAGAGATGTGTCCAAGCTTTGCTCCCGTTCTCTATCCCTTCACTAGACATTTCACATCTGCCCTAGAAAATTCCATTGTCTTATTAGTAATGCAATTTTTATGCCTCAGAGAAGTCCCAAATCTTGTGCTGGTGTTGTAATTGAGCTGCCTACTGGTTCACTCACCAGAAGGGATTTCCTGTTTTTTGAGGCACAATCTTAATTATAAATGTAATCAAGGCATTCAAGCATGTGATGAAGGAGAGCTTGCCTGATACACAAACATTTCATGTATTTTACCATCTTTTGCCAGTGGATGAAATAAATCCAGCATGCTAGTGGTACACATTTGAGTAAATTATTCCTATTAATTACTGAATTGGCTGAAGAGGTACGAAAGTTGGCAGGCAAACAATCAATTAGCCATTGACTGTCCTTGGAATTGTCTTCTCTTGGGTTTGTAACTTATCCATGATATCCTGACTGTTGAGGCCAAAATAAATGTGACACTTCTTGCTTAGCTGATTTTCAGAACTGTAAACAGCAGATATAAATGATCTTTTCTCTATTATGAATAACAAGACTGGGCATTCAGTCAATCCAGTGACAGCAGCCAATATTTATAATTGTTTACCCAGGGTTTTGCCACACTTACTATTTTTATTCTTAATAGGCTATGCAGGGATAAACTGCGTAACAAACACCATATTTAATTTGCCATCTCCCTTTGGAATGCCTTTAAATCCAGAATTTTTGGGGAAAGTTTTTGGAGGATTTTTTTTTACAAAGATCTGACTTACTGAATGACAGAACAATTGACCAACCGACTGACTAAACACACAAATGCATGAATGCAGAAAAAAAAGTACAAATAAACACCAGGACCCCCTCTACCTGCTGGCTCTCCTGGGCCCTGCCCCTCTCTTGAAAAGGCCATTATGGTGGCAGGACCTCACCGCCACCGCCCTTGGAATTTGCCTGTGGTCAGGGTGGAAAGGCCATTATAGTATTGTATTGTGTTGCTGTATATTATTATAGGCTGTTTTTGTAGATTGAATTTTGTATATTGTATTACTGTGTATTTACTGTGTCATACCTGTCAAGTTTCAGGAAATTTCTGTCAAATAAGGGAAATTTCCCGGCCAAAACAGGAAACTGGGCAGCTATGCTTATCCTGTGCTGGCCTCCAGTCTAACTCCAGTCTAATTGCAGTCTAACTAATACGGGATGGCGGCAGGAAAGAGTGTAAAATACGGGGGGTTGACAGAAATTTCCCGAAACTTGACAGGTATGTACTGTGTATATTCTTTAATTATCATATGAGCTGCCCTGAGTCGGGTTCCTTGATTGGGCGGCATACAAGTGTGAAAATTAAATTAAATTATGTCCCTGGCCATTTTCCATTATTTCTCTGTCTCTCATTATTAACCTCCAGAAGAGCTCTGTCAGGGAGGTTTGGCTGAGAAGTACTGACTGACTAGCCAATTACTGATTATGCAGTATCCTTTGGGAGCAAACAAAGACTAAAATTTGGGTGTCTCTGTTCCAAGTCCAACACTTCAGCCACCATACTCTATTGGATCTCTCAGGTGAGTGCCAAGGTGGAAGCAGCATAATGAGGGGAGATAAACAACCATTTGTGCAGTTAATCTGCATAAAATACAACTCAAGCCACCTCAATTTAGGGAACCAAAATACTCTGCCACCCCTTTAGGGAAACTAGGTCAGCAGTGTCCCATTCCTTCAGATTTCAAGACAAAAACCGGAGCGCACAGGCGGGCTTTTGTAGTATCACAAAAGTTGTTGAGGCAACAGTCCCCAGACTTTGTAGCATTGTAGCCAAGCTTTAGGCAGTAATAAGGATTAGGGATTGCAAAACTTGTGCCTCACTCCCTGCCTTGCTCCAAATTGTACAGTGGGTACCAAGAAGCCAGGAAGGAGGGGAGGTGGCAGGGGAGAGAGCCACTGTGTATGTTTATTTGGCACTATCATTCCATGTGGACAAAACAGACAGACAGAGAACTGAAGGCTGAATAACTGAACCTTGGTGCTAGCTTGGAATGATTTAGTGAAGGGTACCCAAGATTTACCTTACACACACATACACAAAATCAAACTATCTTAGGCTCCCTTGTTCACCCTTAGATTTGTCTTCCTATTAGGAGACTCTGTGGAGTACAGTATAGCAATTCCCCAGGGCAGGGCCATGGCCAGGATTCTAGATGTGAGTGGGCAAATATTTTTTCAGGATGGGCAACAAAGCCTCTTTTCAATGCATTCCTATGGGAAGCCGTGCTTTGCCAGGGTAGGCAAACTGCAAACTCAGGGTGGGCTGAGCCCACCTTGAACATCCCCTGGCTACGGCCCTGCCCCAGGGACTTCAGTTAGCATCCTTTCAATCTGTTGATTGCACCTGCAGTAAATATAGCTAAAGCCACATTTTAACCTGTACATCTCTGCTTTCTCCTATTCTAAGAAAATGTATTGATCAAGGAAAAGCTAGGTAAGAAACTGCGAGCAGGGCATTCCAGCTGTCCCTGAAAACGCTCTCTTAACAGATCACTTAAAATCTGAAATGATACAAGACAGACTCTTACATTTTATAGTTCTATAGATCTAGTTTTAGAATGGAAATATTTGCAAAATAGCACTGTGAGTCTGCTTTTTTATTTATTTAAGTTTGTTCCCTTCTCTGCCTCCTGGGCTACTGCTAACAAGTATTTGCAGATTCTAATTCATGGTATGGTATGCCTAGAGACTCTAATGTTAATTTACTTTTCGGCAGACACAGAATAATTGAAAGAGATAATAGCCAAGTTATTCTCATTAGTAACCATCTCCCTTTGTCAGGTAATACTTTTTTCCATGTTTGGAAGCCTCTACCTCCTTTGTTCTGCACTCCTTCTGCCTCCCCTCCTCCTCTTCATCTCTCTGAATAATGGAATAATAATAATTTCATGTCAGAAATTATTCTGGGTTGAAAGGCTTTTTGTGGAAGAAACTCTGCTCAGGGAATGCCCAAATGAGGCTCCTTTCATGTCCCCAAGAGCTGGGACAGAGACGGGCATTCAATCTGTCCTGCAGTACCTGGATCTCAAACTGCCGACTTGCCAGCCTTCCAGCTAACAAGGTGAACTTCTTAACCACTGAGCCACCACAGCCTCTTAATAATGGAGTAAAAAACATGTTTCCAGGCTTTCCATTAAACTAAGGGTGTGACAAGACTGGCCCAGTGGTCTAAATTTGTGTGTGTGTGTGTGTGTGTGTGTGTGTGTGTGTGTGTGTGTGTGTGTGTGTGTGTGTGTGTGTGTGTGTGTGTGTGTGTGTGTGTGTGTGTGTGGTGATATGTCTTTTGGTGTGATCCTCATTTCCAAATAGCATATCGACCTCAAGCAATCCTGTTTTCAGTAGCTTAATAAATGAGCCACTTCGGGATATCAACAAATCGAACACTTTCCCTGCTTCTCTGCAAAGGAAAAAGGAAAGTGAAATTAATTTTTTTGAGTCCACTGAACCATCACTGAATCACTTAGATTATTTTTTTTAAAAAAAACAACACTTTTTTTTGCCTTTATGTGAAGTGCCAATTGAAGCTGCTGCTGTGGGTTGAAGAGCAGAGTTACCAGTACACATATATAATCTTCCCTTTTTCTTGGCAAAGAACTCAGACAATTGAGCCTGTTGCATGAAGGAGATGCTGCTGAGCTGTCTGGCTTGCCTTGTCATTCCCAGACACAATTTTCTGTTTGCACTTTATCAACACATATGGGCTGTATCAATAGGAGGAATGCAAGCCCTTCAATAAATGAAAATTGAGGAAGTATTCTTCACTGCAAAAGGAAAGTCCAAAATTCTTAAACTATTTTTTTATATCTTAACATATACTTTTAAAAAGAGGAAAAAAGTAATCTCACACCACTGTTTCATCCTCTGTCGCCTATTTGAAGAAAGAGAAATTGCTTAATGGGTTATTATTGAAATCCATCCAAAATACATGAAGAATATATTTACTAAAGAAATGTATATGTTTTATGCTTTTTGGGCCCATGGACTTCTGCAAAAGTAGGATAAACAAACACATTCTATTATGTTTAATTTGCTATATTAGAGTCAGTATATTAGCTCAATTCATTTGTGGCAGGTGTGAAGCAACTGGCTGAGTCCATTATGAGAACAGCTAGCGCAGAATTTAGAACAAAACTTGAAACTGTTACATTTTTTGGACTGCAACATCCAAAAAAATGTAAAACAAACCAAGCTATGCTCTGTGATTTAGACCAGTAAACTTTGGCAATTCTCCATCTTGCCCTTTGGTTTGATCTCAAGAACAAAGAAGGTTGTGGGGTAATGGCGGGGATAGGTGAAGGAACCTAAGATGTTTGCCTAAGACATATACTTAAGGCCCTTGGGACAAGGGATCAGGGCTATTTTATATATTGTATTTTATTGCTTTTAAAAACCTTTTTATCAAATTGTGATGTGATGTGAAAGGGCCATATGATCGATTAATAAATATATTATAAATTAAAAGACTCAAGCGATTTAAAAAATAAGCAGCACTATACTATTACTAGAAAACAGATACTGTATTAACACAATTATGAACACTACTATCACTGACTTATGCAATACATGTCCTTCAAGCAGCACTTCAAAGCGAGACATTTTCATTTTTTAAAGATTGCCCCTTCAGAAGTAGAAGATTTTGTACCTTATTAGGAAAGAAGAATAGAGCATGTGAGCAAGATGAACATTACTGAAGACTTTTAGTGTGTAAGTTCCCAGCTATTACCCTGCCAACCTCTGTCCTCATAATGCCCCCTCACCAAAGTTGGGGCGCTACGTCTTCTAAATGGCTTTTATTTGGGATTAAATAATGTCATGACTCATCTTCTTATGGGACTAAAATACCTCCCCATGTGTAGTCTTATGACAGTTCTTATGAACATAATGTTTGGTTTTGCTCACACCTCCAGGAGGTCTGAGGTGGCATGCACTGAACATTTAATTTATGGGAAACAGGGCTGTTCTTCATAGACACATGTCTACTCTAGGCTGAAGCATACTTCTGGGGGAAATGAGCAGGAAGGGGGTTGTGTACTCACAACTGTAGGAGGTCTTCCCAGTGGGCTTCTTCCAGCCATCTACATGGCTGCTGCGGAAACAAAAAGCTAAATTAGATAAACTACTATGACTCCCTTCATATTCTTAAATTAATTAGGCCCATTGGCAGGTGAACTAGAATGGGGGTAAACAGAGATGCTCTTTCTTCCAACAATGTCCTGGGAAAATCCCAGAAGGAGTGTGTACTTTCTCTGGCACCTTCTCCAACTTCATGCCCTCAAGATTTTGAGGCCCATTAATCTGTTGTGCTTTAGATAGCCTTAGTGCCCAGTTATTTACTTTCTACTTTCCTCTGTAATTGTAACATTTTTGAAATGATTACATCAATGTTTGCTCTCTCTTTTTTGAGCTTTCGTGTAACTTTTGTTACCTGCGTTGTTGATCTAGACACTTTTCTTTATACCGAAAGAGGGGAAAAAGAGCATTACAAAGAGATAGGTTTTTAAAAAGGAAGACAAAACCTTAACTGGAGCTATATCACCATGTCCAATTATTTCATGTTTAAAGACAGTATGTACAATGTACACAATTTTTAATCCACAGCTGTTCTGTTTTCTTAATTGTAGCATTGCATGGAGTGACCAGAGACTCAAATGTTACAAGCCCAACTGATAAATCAGTGGTGGCTGATCTTTGAGACAATTGTACCAGATATCAGATGGTAAGGGCAAGGCAGTGCCACTTTTTGATACAACTGTGTTGAACTCAATTCAAAACTGAGCTGTGCCAGTAATTACAACATTTCACAGTGAATGTTTGGGAGGGGCGGGGGGGGGGGAACTTTTCCCCAAGAGTTCTATCCTAGCTCAGATTATTGGCTGAAAAAGCCATCTCTTGTGTCCTCAACAGGTATGGGTAGTAAGACCAAGAGAGGTGCCTCCCCTACAAATCTTAAAGCCTGGGCAGGGCTCATAGGGGAAGATGGAACACTTCAGATAGCCCCAATCCTAGCCTTATAATGCTTGAAATCCTGGTGGTTTGTCTGAGCGTTTATCACAAAAGATATTGGAAACAATAGGCTAAAAAGATGACATTTTTCATAGATACTGCTGAGCTCTGAACTTAAGGAACTGTATGGGTTACTTCTCGAAATATTGTCCTCTGAAGCACCTTTGGTTGGTTGGCTCCAGAAGAGTTGTGAAATAGTAAGAATTAAAAACCTAACATTAAGCATAGCTGCTACAGAATTTCTAACTTGAAAAACCAGATTGGTTACATCTCAAAATTGTTTCCTTTTATTTTCTTCTTTCTTTGTCCTGAAAAATCTCCAAGCCAGTAAGAGTTAGAAACCTAAATAATACTGATTTCTTGGTTTAAATAATGGAATACCTGTCCAAATCTGGTCCCTAAGAGCTCCTTTTATTAGCTAGTTGGTTTGTCCGGGAAGACCTTTCAAATGGGAAGAAATACAAAATTTAGCATGACAATTACTATTTTCTAACTTTAAAGAACAGGTTTGCTTACAAATAAACAATCAGTTCTTTGAAAAACTCCTTTACTTGTCCTGAAAGAGCTCCCAAATGATCATTTAGAAACCTAGATACAGTGGAATCTCATACAACAATCGTCCTGTATAGCAATGAAATTGTATAACAATTAGGTTTTTTGGGGGGAAATGGAGTCCCGCATAACAATTTTCCCTATGGAAAAAAATCATACAACAATTTTTCAATTGGAAAACAATTTGGTGGAAAAAAAATCATTGTAAGATGCATCCCATAGGGAAAATCATTATATGATGCATGCATCGTATAGCAATTGTTTTGTACAACAACAAGTCCCGTTGAATGGATTACAATCGTCATATGAGGTACCACTGTACTACAATTTTCTTAACCCCAATGGCTGGATTGCTTATCTTTTGAAATTGGTTCCACCAAAGCCTCAATTGGCCTTACTAATAGTTTTTAGCAGTTCCTGATCACTGGCATTTATTGGGCTCTTTGGTTAAGGTGATACCCACTTAATGTGTACCAGGATTGAAAGGCGGTAGGTCTAGTATGGAAGAAAGTATTTGAAGAATAAAAGAGAAGGGAGAGGCACTAGGGTGATTTTTAACCCTGGCAAAGCTGGGCATATTAATTACTGATGGTTATATTTATTTTTCATTCAATACATACTTTTGGGCTCCTGCTGTGCTAGAAATCTTATTTCTCTAATAAATATTCTGATACCCCTGTGGCATATGAATGTCAAGATCAGAAAAGAATAAAGGCGCAACAAGCATAGGTCTAGATATAATGTCAAATGTTTTAACTCACTACAAAATACTGATGAAAGAAGATATTTTAAGAGTATACTTAAGGGACAATTGTAGCACAAAGAGAGCAATAAAAGAAACATTCAAAAATTAGAAGAGAGAAGAGGTTATATAAGAAACGAAACTCAGCAGGGAAATTCTTTTTTCAAAGTACTTGACAAGCAAGTAAGAAAAAACCAGAAATCAAGCAGTGGAAAAATATAATAGCAAAAGACAGAGCAAATTGAATAAAATGAACCAGCTGTTTAAATGGTTGGATATGGAATATACAGCCTTAGAGATGTTGATTAACTGTAAGTCCCATCATCTTTGACCAAGATGGTAGTGAAAGTCCAGGGCTGCAGGAGTGTAATAATGTCTGAACCAAAAGAGGTCTATCTACCCTGGGGCTTCTTCTTTTGTGTCTAGGCCAAATGTGGAATTACCAAAATGAAGCCACCATTGGGGAGCTTATTCTATAGTTCCTTTTGTCTGACCTAGTGTGAGAAAGATTAGCTAGCACAAGGTGGCTGTTGCTTGGGGTGCATCCGATTGTGGTTCAGAAATAACACAATCCTCAAGGAGACTTTTTCTGTGTACCCCACCTTGGGGCTGATGAACAAACTATAGGCTGTTCCCAACAGGTGAAGTCTAACAACGAACACATTATGAATGGATACAGTTTACTAGACTAGGCATTTTGAGATCCTCATTAGCACCTTGAATCCTCAGGTATGGTGGAATTATTCTAAACCAAAGATTCTCAACCTGTGGCCTGTGGGCTGAATGTAGCCCACAACACCATTTCATGTGCCCCTCCCCACCTCCACCACACCAGGAAGTGCCATGTGGTGGAGGAAGGGCAAAATGGCTGTCCGACCTCCGAAGCTGTCTGAAGGAGCATGACCTGGCCCCTGGCTTAAAAAGGTTGAGAACTCCTGTTCTAAACAATCATAGTCAGTAATCAGAAAGGGCAGCGGTTTTAGCGTAACAACTTGTGAAGATTCAGGATTGAGAAAGGTTATTTCTGAGTTTGAAAGCCAAAGTCATTTTCACTTTAAAAGCTTCTTATGGTGGCTTTTAGCCCAAATTTATCAGAGGCTTGTTCAGAGGGCAAAATGCAGCAGTTTTATACTGTATATGCTTCATTGGGGGGGGGGGGGGGGACTAGGATTATAATGTATACCTTAAGTAATGTTTATTACTAGATGAGTGAAGGAAGACATTGATTTTGAATTACAAAAACTCCTGAAAAGAGAGGAATACTAAGTATCTGCTTCTGCTCAATCCACAGTTTCATTGCAGCCCCTGAGTTGTTATAATCTGAATTGTTTTACAAGGATTTGGGTGGAAAGGACTATCTAAACACAGGGCCGCAATCAGGGGGGTACCAGGGGGACTGCAGTACTGGGCCTGGGAGCTGACGGGCCCTGTGGTGGGCAGCCCATAGATCAGCTTTGTGAATGTTTTTTTTAACTTTTTTTAAACCTTTCTTTTACTTATTTTAACTGCACCGTGTACTGTACGCCATGCGGCACCACTGCACATGCCCCGCCAGAGGGCTCCATCTCATCCTGGATATCCGGGGTCAAGGCTTCAGCCCACAAGGTGCGCCTGTCTGGCAGAGACCCCGCGCCGGGGCCAGAGGTGGCTGCTGCTGCTGCGGAGGAGGAGGAGGAGGAGGAGGAGGCAACTGCGCCCCTGGCAGCCCCCCAGCAGCTCTGAGCAGTGCGGGCAGTCACTGCAGGAGAAACCCGATGGCATCGCCAGAAGCGAGTTACCCAGGAACCACGGCCGCTCCCGGCTGTCATCACCCCGTGGCGGCGGCAGCAGCAGCACCGACGCCCCCACCAGCTCCCCCAGCATGGCTGCTGCCACCTCTTCGGCCACCACCAGCCTGATGGAACTTGCCGCCATCAGCCACAGCGCCCTGTTGAAGGTAAGGCACCGGTGAAGGGAGGCCCCCCTCTTCCCCCCCTCAAATCAGGCCCCAGGGAGAAGGCAGGTCAAGGCACCAGTCAGCTCCCAGGGAGCCTTTCCCCATCGCCTGGTAGGGAAGAAGGGGTGTCGGGGATCCCTGGCTTCCTTTGGCCCATCAGATTCTCCCTCCCCTTCCCATGCCGCTCTCTTCCCTGATCCGGGCTCTCCTCTCCGTTGAACTTAAATGACGGGAAGGTCGACAGGTCAGCAGTTTGAGCCCCGAGTGCTTGCAAGACAGACTCTCCTGCCATTTGTTCCAGCTCCTGCCAACCTCCTGCAGTTCGAAGGCAAGAAACTGCAAGTTAACAAAGGGGTGCCGCTCCAGTGGGGGAAGGCAACAGCGTACCGTGTGCTCCGGTGTCTAGTCATGCCTGCCACATGATCACAGAAATATGTGTAGAGCAGACAGCGCTGGCTCTTCATCTTTGAAACAGAGATGAACACTGAACCCTAGAGTTGGATACGACTGGCTTTTAAGCAAGGGAAACCTTTCCCTTTATGTGGCAGGCATGACACATGGCCAAATTTTGCCACGCCCACAGATTTGACCACACCCACATATTTGGCCACACCCACAGAGGGGCGTGGCCAAAATGTGTGTGTGTGGCCCAATAGGATTGCTCAGTCTGGGGCCCAGAGGTTTCTGATAGCGGCCCTGTCCAAACGATCAGCAAACCAAATAATAAATGCAGCAGTGTTGATAAGCTGATGGCTCTTACTAATTATGATCCCTCATATATCCCCATAATGAATGCAGTTGCAGGAGGACTGTGCTGCATCACTTTTAAAATTCTTTATCTCAAGAAACAAGATACATGGAAAAGTGAATATTGTGTCAAATCCAATCCAATGTTTCTAAGCTGGAGGAAATCATTTTTAATACAAGTGTCAACAGACATGCCAAATGCCATCCATCAATGGAAATTTCCACATAAAACCATTATTCATTATTTAGCAAATAATTAGCAGCAGAAGGCTAGTTCAGACAATTGACATATGTTTCAGCATAAGATGCTGTGTCCATTCTTGACCTTTCCAAATATTTGCATCTATATAAACAAGTGTGTAAATCTAGATTAGGGCCACAGTGTCTTAGTGGTTAAGATGCTGAGCATGGCACCTGGAAGGTTAGCAGGTCAGCATTTCAAGAATCCAGTGCTGTGCGATGGAGTAAGTTCTCATCATCTGCCGCAGCTCCTGCCAACCTAGCAGTTTGAAAGCAAGAAATGGCAAGTAGATAAATGGGTACCACTTCAGCGGGAAAGGTAACATTACAGTGTTCTGTGCACTCTGACATCTAGTCGTGCCTGCCACAAAACTACAGAAATGTCTGCAAATGCTTTTTGGCAGTAAACAGAGATGAGCGCCACTCCCTAGAATTAGACATGACTGGCTTTTGAGCAAGTCTTTTAAGTCTATATTAGGAATGCTGAGATATCAAAAGGACACCGCATTGTATGTCCAGGAGAAAATAAAGAGAAAGTAGAAACAGCATACTGAAGACTTACACTGAAGAGATGAAAGGACTACAGACTCATTTGAAGAAGAACCCTGCAGTTCTAGAAAATGAAATGAAAGCTATCTTGAAAGCACACGGAAAAAACAAATCACCAGGGATTGATGGAATACTGATAGAAATATTTCAAGTTACAGGAACCAAACTAGCACATTGGCAGTGTTTTTCATTATATTGTCTGTGGTAAGCTGCCAAAAGATAGGAACAGTTACAAACATAATTTTCTTGTGTTGCATGTTGTACCACAAGTGCTCAGAAAGTGTTGATACCTTCCTTTTATGTACTGATGTGGCTTTGGTAAGATAAGGATCTGTAATTGGTGAAAGAGTTATTGGTATGCATGATTGTCATAGAAGAGTTCCATCATTTTTTATCTGAATGAAGTCTTCAAAATCTGTTCTTATTGTGGGAATCCTACCACCATTCATGTAACTTGCTGTGACTCATACCTGTCAAGTTTTGGATTTGGAAATAAGGGAAACTTCCCAGCAAATACGGGATACTTGACAGCAATGCTTATCCTGTGCTGCCCTCCAATGGCGGCAATAGGGCATTGCAGTCTAATTAATAAGGGATGACGGTGGGAAAGAGGGTAAAATAAGGGGTTTTCCTGGCCAATAAGGGATACTTGACATCTATGCTGTGACTACTTGTGCCTAACTGATGAGGTACCAGAATGTGTCTCAGTTTCCTATCTGCTCATGCACCCAATTGAGCCAATTGGGTGCACTCAATCACATCATTCATTTACTGCCATTTATTGCAGCAAGTACAGAAACCTTATGCAAACACAAATAGTGCTCTGGCCAGTGAGATCTAGAAATACACTAATGAATCCATATGAAGTATTAATTTAGTTCTCATCTATGAAACCATATCACAGTGTGTTAAACTCCCGGAAGCCAGATCAAATGTGAGAGTTAGCATGTCCTTAGATGGGGGAAATAATGTGTTTTAATCATTGTCTTGCATCTAAGCCATGACAATGCAAGCTAAGAGGAGATTTAGCTCTGGATGAGCCATAACAAAAGAAAGAAAGCTAATCTGCACAGTACAGAAGATAAAAAAAACAACTAGTGGGATTACAACCACAAAGCTTTTAAGAAAATACCACTTCTAACAACGAGCTCTCTGTGGAGTCTAGCTTAAGAATTTAGATCTCAGAATCTTTATCTTCTTGTTTTTAATTTAAAATCAATTTTATTATCTGTTTGTTTTTCTTTCAAAGTTTAAATTAGGAATTCAATCTGTCGTTAAGTGAGTCAGTTGATAGTAAAGGAGAAGGTAGGGAAGTCTGAGAGTTTCCTAAACTTAGTAAATGGATATGGGACACCAAAACACTAAGAAAGCACTGCATCTGCACAGGACTCAATATGTCTCCAAAACATTAGATAACATTTCATAAGGTTATGCCATTCGCTGAAAGGGATCAGCAAGGGGTAAATGGTGCTGTCAATTCAATGTGATCACTATCGGGGCATTACCAGATTTTCTTCCAGAATTCAGCAGTTACTCCGATTTATTCAGAGGCAGCTCTTCAGTGACAGTGGGTAAGAACAATTGGAAATATATTAATTTTTCTTAAGGTGCCGTATCTGTTCCAGATATTGGCTATCATCATGGCAATAGCCTTCCTGTTCTTAACTCCTCGGAACAGTTCTTCCGAGGACATGCCACACTAGTCTCTCAGGTTCTTCAGCCATGGAGTCCATGTACATCCAGGGCCTCTCTTCCCAGGGATCTTTCCTTGCAGAGTGAGTTGGAGTATTCTCCAACTCAGTGGCTCAAGTGGCTAAGACGCTGGCTGGGAGGCGGAAGGTCAGCAGTTTGATTCCCGAGTACTGCAGGATGGAATGAGCTCCTGTCTTTGTCCCAGCTCTTGCCAACCTAGCAGTTTGAAAGCAAGAAATGGCAAGTAGATAAATAGGGACCACTTCGGTGGGAAGGTAACAGCGTCCATGTCTAGTCATGACCACGGAAATGTCTGCAGAAGCAGACAATGCTAGCTCTTCGGCTTTGAAACAGATGAGCACTGATCCCTAAAGTCGGATACGACTGGCTTTCGAGCAAGTCGTAACCTTTACCTTTACCTTTACCTATACTTTATGTTATTCCTCATGATATAGCCAATATTCATACTGTTACACTAAAATAAAATGAGTACAGCATTTAAAAACTTCTATTAAACTGTAGTTCTGCTGTTGTCAGAACAAGACAATACCTTCCATTTGCACATTAACATTTTTGTCTGTTAGCTCGAAAGACCACTAGTGGGAGCTAAAACAGCTAACAATTGTAAGAAACTTTCTCACATCACAAGATGACATATGGGATGAAGTTGTTTTAAAAAATCCAAGCTATAAAGAAATTGCCCAATTTTCTCTTTGACATTGTTACTTTGCAATTTTAATCACCCACTTCTGTTGACAGTTCTTTCCACCTAATTGTAATAGCAGCCTCATAAGAACATAAGAACAGCCTTGCTGGAACAGGCCACAGCCCATCCAGTCCAGCATTCTGTCTCACACAGTGGCTCACCATTTCCTTCAGGGTATTCCCAAGGAGATGCCTTCACCTGCTTAGGATTCCCTGGAAATGATATTGAGAGATATCCTGCCTATCTCTCCAACCCGGAGGTTGTCCTTAAGTATACATAATTATAGCCATTGATACTCTTGTCCTCCATGAACTTGTCTAATCCTTTCTTAAAGCTGTCAAGACTGACAGCTGTCACCACTTCTTCTGGCAGGGAGTTCCATAGACCAGTTCCATAGCCTCAGGCAGGTGCTGGCAACACATTGTACCCCCAGTCAGGTCATTATTCAGACTTCCTTGATTTGCTTCAAAGAAGTAAATGCGGGGGAAGGCTGCAATGGATGATCTCAAATATTGCTCTTGAAGTTGAACAATCACCAGGACAACGACACAACTTCTGAACCTAAGTGAGTCCAAAATGTACAATAATTTGATAGAAGTTGTACTGTAGCCTTTGTTCTTTATTATGATCAAAGTACTGTCTCCCTGGCATGAGAACATAGGGTGGCAATTGACAAAGTTTGTTCCAGGGATTGCTTTGAAGTGCATCAGGTTAGTAATGGTACACAATAACCCTTAAAGTATAGGTTGTTTTTTTTTTTGCTATCTGCCAAGCTTTCCCCCAAGTCTGTAGCTTCATTGAGTGTTGCATGCAGGACTCTTCTCACTGCCTGTAGTGTAACAATAATCCAACAGTGCTACCAGCATGCCAGTAAATTGTGTCTTCACTCTACATTGTTCTGCAGGATTGACTGTAAAGTATGTGATCATTTGTCTAATTCAGTGTTTCCCAACTTTTGGTTTTTGGACTTCAATTCCCAGAAGCCTAAGTCAATTCGCCAAAGCACTGATCATCCAATGTACTGACAGGCTGCTGGGAACTGAAGTCCCCTTGTGGAGCATGGGCCCCATGTTGGGAAACACTGATCTATTGCATACTTACAAACAAGATATGAGGTCAGGTTGCTCCTCAGAAACTTCATTTTTTGTGTACATGTACACAACTTTTGTGCTCCTTTGTATCCTTATTTGAGTAGTAATTTCACTTTCTATACAAAGCCTTCTTACTTTAACAGCTTCCGTGACTACACAGTCTTTATCATTAGGTTAAACAACAATTTGTAACAATAGAATACTAGAAAAGGGAATGTCTTCTTGTGGAAAATATGTTATAAACAGAGCATACACTCATCAACTTCCTGTAGTTTTAAAATATGATTGCTTTGTTTTGTGATTGGGTATCAGAAGTGAACAGGGGCTTAATTTGTAAGTACAGTAAAACCTCGCATAAAGAGCGCCTTGCTCAGAGACTAACTTGCTTAAAGAGCAGAATTTTCTCTGAATGGTCACCTCGCTTATCAAATAAAACCAACCAAAAACTCACTTAACAACTAAACCCGGGTTCACAATCACCGCGCCAGAAGTCACAATTGGCCACTTACAATGGTGTTTCACTTAAAGACAAACTCACTTAAAGAGCAATCCCATGGAAACCATTATGCTCTTTAAGTAAGGTACCACTGTATCTTTATACAGACATTAAGGTCTGCTAGAAATCTACCTGGAGAGAGATTTCTGCTGATTCTCCTATCAACCCTATCCAAGTTTTGTGAAGTTTGTATAGTACTGTACATACATACCAAAATGATAAATAAGTGAAAGATGAATATTTAAGTATGAGAGAAACAAAACACTCAACAATGCAAGTCTACCATCATTCACCAACAATGCACACACAATTCACATTCTGAAGGCACTAAAGATACATCAGTTTCATTTTTCAGCATGGTTCCAAACCCCGTTTTAATTTTAAATGGTCACCAAGGCTATAACTACAAGGTCAAATACTGTGGGATTTGTTATGGGTGTAAAATTGAGCTGGGACAGAGATGGGACCTTACTCTGTCATGCAGCCCTCAGGTCTCAAACTGCTGACCTGCCAACCTTCCAGTCATCAAGTTCAGTGTCTTAACCACTAAGCCACTACATTCACTTACCAAAAGAATGCACAGGAGCATAAAATAGGCTGTGATTCAAGATGACAACCCAAATTGGAGCCATTTGGCTTGCTGGTGTTTTGTCACAAGAGTTACATCTGTTTTGTAATCCACTAATAAGGAATTTATATGAATAGGGATGTGAAATTCTCTATAGTGTCATTTATTTATAAAACTTCCTCGTTCCTTAGCTTTATGTGACTGTGTAAAACTTGAAAGAAGGCAGAAAAGAAGCTGCCTGGAGCAAGCAGCTGATACCATCCTCTTCTTTATATACCACGAGTGGGTCCTCCTCTGTTGACAGATGAAGCAGCCTTTGAAGCCTCTCTCTCAAATGGCATCCTAAGTGTTCAGAGGCATTTGGGATGACATATTTTTCATTGAAGCAAAAAAGCAGAATCCCCTAATGGAGGTTCAAAAAGAAGTGCTGGTAGAGGGGCAGAGGCAGGAGACTGGGGCACTCCAGCATCGATAAAATGTGTATGTATCATACTCAAACCAACCCCCAAGTACAGTACTGGAAAGTACTCATCTAGACATGCTGTAAGTGGTAGTATCTTCTCAAGCAACTGTTTCTGAGTGAATGGCTGCCCTATTCCAAGACCAGCAAAGGGAGTTGTAGTGTTGGGTAGCCATTTTGTAACAGATAGTTCTAAGGAACTGAACTGAAAAGTTCAAACAAACAAAGGGTGTTTAAAAAACTACATAAAACATTACTATGGTAGGTTGTTATATCCGGCCCTTATAAGCAACAGTTCAGACAACAATGAACAGAACAGCAACAAGTATTTATTCAACAGTCTTTTAGGTTATGCTTACAAGGTGTTCCGGACACAGAGATGACTATACAATCCCATGTAATCAGTCCTCCGGAATCTGCCGTGTAGGAGGCAAGGACTAGCTACACCAGAAGTGGTAGCATAGTGGAGGAGACCCAGGCTTATCATGTTGCTGGCTACCTGTGCGGAATGGGTAGTATAGGTCCAGTCTGGCCCCACCCTTGTTTGCTCATGGGGCTTATATAGTGTCTCTCCGGCAGTGGCTCCTTGATACAAAGTACCGACCCACCAGATAACCGTAACCAACCAATCATAACAGGGTATATATGTAATTAACCAATGGGGAACAGGATCCAAACTGTAACCAATCACAGGGCTTGGATTAGCATAATGAGTGCGCCCTGGAATGGGGATTTTGCACTCTTTTTGGCTCCCAATTTGGATGGTGGGAAACCGCCATTTTCTTCCTTGCAAGGCGCTACCCACGCAACTTGCAATAGTGCCTCAACACACAACATAGGTGGAGTGCACTTTCCTCCCTAAAAGGACAGTTTTGCCAACAGTTTTTTTTAGTGTCTAGCATATTTCCCAATGATTACTTAATACTTTCTCAATCTTATAGTACCAAACCAACAAAAAAAATGAAGGGTTTTCGTTGGTGTAGGCATTCATGGACTATAGTCCATTTCTTCAGATGCAACAATTTTTTCACAGTTCTAGTATACTCTTTGTTGACGCAAGAACATTCTAATCTAAGCAATCACTTCAATGTTTTGAAGTCAAATCCTCCCTCTTAATTTTAAGACAACCAAATTTTAAAATCAAGAATGTCCTTTGGTTAAGGCATGTTCTTTATGTTTGGATCTTTAAGATATTGATGCCTCTGTGTGTGCCACCATTGAGCCCATTAAGCAGAGATGTAAGGGAAGACTTTATCTTCTGTAACACCTTGGTTATGAAATGCTCTGCCCTTGAAAGCCTGGCTAGCACAAAATCTACCTCCCTTTTGGTGCCAAATCCAACCCATCTACTCATTTTTTTGGTAATTAGAAAAAAAATTAAGCCTTGGTCTCAAATCTTTCAGTTTTCTGTTTTTTGTCTTAATTGATGTGTCTTGAAGTGTTTGAAGTATTTGATTCTTTTAAAGGACTCAGTTTGTTTTACTCTTCCAATGTCATTTTACTGAATGTCCCACCCTAATATCTCTTGATGTAAGGAAAATATTTGAATAAATGAACTTATAAATAAAATAAAATCATAAGCTTTATATTTGGAAATCTCTTCCTTTAAATGTCTTGGAGAAGCATCCTTCATTTATTGGAGGGAAAGGAAGAGATAAGGTTAGATCAGGAGTTCTCATTCTTTATAAGCCAGGGGCTGGGTCATGCTCCTTCAAACAGCTTCGGGGGCTGGATGGCCATTTTGCCCTTCCTCCACCACATGGCACTTCCAGGTGTGGTGGAGGCAGTGGTGGCCTGGATGAAATGGCTTTGAGGCCTGTAAACTTTAACATTTCCATATTTTCCCCCTACTTGCTTATTAAATATACTTAGTGATTCCTTTTGCTAGCCTGCCATGTGTATGTTACCTTGGAACTGACAGCAAAGTTATAGTCTAAAAAGCAGGATTTTTTTTAAAAATTTTTTTTAATTACCCTGCTTGAAAGATGCAGAGTGACCTAGAAAATAAGCACAGAACAAAAGACTTTGATCAAATATGGTCTTCATTTAGGAACCCATGTGGTTGGAATTTCTATGTAATTAGAGGTAATCCTAAAGTACACAGTTTATTATTTCGTCTGGGTCTTTTAGGCTTCACCCTATGTATTCTATTCTGTAAGAAATATCTACCAGCTTTTCCCATCATCTGAAAATTTGGCATTAAATATGTAAGAAATACGTCTTGGTTTTTAAAAGTGAGGGGTTGTCTTTTCTTATTTTGGAGAACTTGATAGAAGTCCTTTAGAAGGTTTTTTTCCCCCATTTTGTAACTGTTACACCGTTTTTCTGAGTTCTTCAAGCAAATTTTTAATGTGCTTTATCACTGCAAAAATTTCCCTGAAAAAAATAGCTATAAAGAAATCATGACTAAGGCACAACAGTGCTTATATTTCGCAATTCATATGGGCTGTGTCATTAAGGTTGAATTATATTGGCTGAAGAAGCTTTTTTCATTTCAACGGTGCCTGAAGTATGGAAAATGAACTATGGCTGTAGAAACAGTGCCTGTAACAGATGTGCACAAATGAGATAGCATTACCTATCATTGTATTCTCTGAGAGTTGCTAAAATGACATTTTTTTCCTCGAGGTTAAAACTAATTGAAAGCAAGGCAAAAAAAAAAAAAAGAACAAAGTCAAAATACATACATAAAGAATTGAGGTTACAGACAGAATTGCTGCCCTTCAGGAAAGGTCTGAAAACCTGGCTGGCAGGGCAGGTGTGGGGCCTTAATGGGAATATGGCCCCAGCCTGTTGGCTCATCTCCAGTTGGTGTCCAGTTAGTGTCCCTCCCTCTGTGTTGTTGTATCCCTCCGATTCCCTTTTATTCTTTTTAAATGGGGTGGGGGTAGGAGGGTGGGTGGGTGACTTGGGATTTTTAATCTGCTTTTATATGTTTTTAATTGCTGTACGCCGCCCTGAGTCGGGTTCGCCTGAGTGGGCGGCATAAAAATTAAATTAAATTAAATTAAATTAAAGGTAAAGGTCGCCCTTGCTCGAAAGCCAGTCATATCTGACTCCAGGGTTCAGTGCTCATCTCTGTTTATAGCCAAAGAGGCAGTGCTGTCTGTGTCTGCAGAGGTTTCCGTGGACATGTGGCAGGCATGACTAGACACGGGAGGGCACGGAACGCTATGTACCTTCCCAACGGAGTGGTATCTATTTATCTACTTGCACTTTTTTTGCTTTCGAACTGCTAGCTTGGCAGGAGCTGGGATCGAGACGGGAGCTCACTTCATTGTGCAGTACATACTTACTTACAGTATTTTTACTTGACCCAAGATGACTTACAGTACATCGTTACAAAAGTACAATATAAAAATTATTATTACAATATTAAAAGAGAATTAAACAAATACATGTGAAACTTGGAAAATTAGAATAGTGTGTAAATGTTCATTCATTTCACTTAAAAGGTGAAACAAACATATGAGATAGACTCACACTACATGCAAAGTGAGAGATGTCATGCCTTAATTCGTTATGATTGTGATGATCATGGTATACAGTGTACATGAGATTATGTGATTATTATGGGGTACATGAAATGGGGGAATGGGGTTTTCATATGCTATAAGCTATAAGCACCAATATTATAACAAAGTAAGGCTTGAACAATCTCACTTTGTATGTAATGAGTCTATCTCATATACAGTGATACCTCATACAACGTGCAAACTTGGTTCCACAAGTTTGGACTTTATACGGATTTGGACTTTGTATGAGGCATGGAAAATCCTAGCTGCGATGTCTCATACAACGTCCAAATCCTAGCTGCGATGCCTCATACAACGTCCAAATCCTAGCCGCGATGCCTCATACAACGTCCAAATCCTAGCCGCGATGCCTCGTACAATGTCGTTTCCATAGAGATACATTGTACTGTAACAGCACAGACTTCAGGGCAAAGCCAAGGAAACTGACAGAACTTTAAGAAGTCATTGTCTAAAGGCTAAATACATTACAAAAACCTGTCAAACAACCCTGGTTTTAGGGAACAAACAATACAACAAGTTTTTAACTTTTGAAAACTTTATGAAGTGCAGGTTTAAAAGTTAACATGTCCCATCATGTGGCACAGTGTTAATCTGCAGCCATGTGGATGATCATCCATTTTGTACAAGCTACTGTAAACAATTACTGGATGGAAGCAAGGACAAAATGGATGCCAACCTGTCCCATCATGCAGCACAGTGTTAATCATCCAAACAGCAGCAAACACCAAACAATTGCCCACCCCACCAAAGAGTGCCCTCCCAAAAGACCAACAATCTGTTTTTTAGAAACCACAGCAGCAAACACCAAACAATTGCCCACCCCTCCAAAAAATTGACCTCCCCCATCCACCTCCCCACCCCAAGCCAATCGGAAACAGCAAACCTCATTTACCTACCTTTCCACTGTGCCAAAGAATGGTCCAAGAACCTGAAGAATGCTGCAAAAATCCCAGGAATGCTTCCAAAAAGTCAGACGAAAAAATCCAAAAAAAAAAAAACAAAAAAAAAAACCAGAGTCGCACTGAAAACCACTCTTAAACACTCTTCGCCATGTGCAAAACCCACAAGAGCAATGCACGCATGCATCCTGCCTTTTATACTGCCCAGGCACAATGCAACCTGGGAAAAACCCCAATACCTCATACAAAGTCGCACCACTTTGTATGAGGCAACTTTTTTCAAGGAATTAGGCGGTGTTGTATGAATTGGATGTTGAACAAAGCAGACTTTGAGGTATTACTGTATTTGTTTCACCTTTTAAGTTGCATTACTCAACTGAATGAACATTTGCACGATATTCTAATTTTCCAAGTTTCACCTGTATATTAAAATAGTAGATAAAACAATGCTAAAATCTCACTTAAAAGCAACAAGGCACAGACAATCCCATTTTAAGACAGCCAGTCACTGAGGGAAAGCGTGCCTGAAGAGAACGGTCTTTAGCCTTGCAGAAAGACAGCAAAGATGGGGTCAACCTGGCATCCTGTGGGAGGGACTTCCAGAGTCTGGGAGAAGTGACAGAGAAAATATTTCCCCATATACAGTGGTGGGCTCCAGCAGGTTCGGACAGATTCAGGAGAACCGTTAGTAAAACTGGCTGGCCCCGCCCACCTCCTCCTCCTCCTCTCACCCCACTCTGGACGTGACTCCAACATCCTTGCTGCTGGGTCCGGGCGCCTGGAGTGAGGTGAAGCTGAGCCAGCAGTTACTCTGCTGCAGTTACTCTTTAAAGGAAAATTAGAGCATCGAAGTCTAATTGCTAACTAATCGTCTGATTAGGTGGATTCGATCCACAAAAGCTCACACCAGTTTAATCATGCCCACCCAGTCACCTGGCCATGCCCACAGAGTCGGCAACTCCCGCAGAGTTGGCCACACCCACAGTGTGCTAGTAAAAAAATTTTAAGCCCACCACTGCCCATATCCCTAATTAATTACAAGCAACTCCTTAGAGAACCACAGATGAGATATTTTTTACCTGTTCTTGCTGAGATCCTCCTCTTTCTACTATCAATGTTGTTCTTCCATCAGCATACATGCTACTTTACAGAATAAGCAAAATTTGAGTAAAGAATATTTTCCTTTTTCCTCCTATCTCTTAAGTTAGAAATCAGTGAGGGTATTAAAGATGAGAACAAAATAATTTGTATCATTGTAATTTGTATTCTTGTATAAACCACTTAGAGTAGCGATTTATGCTAATTATGGTGGGTTATAAATGAATGAACTAATAAATAAATAAAGTAACAAATAAAGCAATTTGCAAAATGATCCCCCCCTGCATGCTCATAGGGAAAACCTATGCCTAAAGGATCTAACAGTGTATGTCTACTGGATTACATTGCTTCCACCAGAATCAACCCCATTCTTCCTATAGCCAGGGTTGGCAGGACCAGAGCACTCTGTTTTGTGAGAATCAGGACCCAAACCTGTGATGCATGCATGCATGGCCTCGCCTTAGGGATGTCACAGAGTCAGGACAGGCAAGGCCCTGAGCAATTTCTGGGTCAGAAAACACAGATGAATCTGAATCAAACAACACATAATCAAATTGAAATCTGGCTAACCAGATAACGTAGAACCAAGAGCTGGGGTGGGGAGTGGGGGTACTACTGCTTCCAGGGCTTGCTCAATAGGAAGGCTCACAAATCCTAACACTGGTAGTTGATTTCCAAATGGTGGGATAGGCCAGGTCCTCTCTACCCAGTAGTTTGTCTTCACTCCTGGCTATGACACACTGGGATGGCACAAACACAACACACATACAGACACCTTTCAGCTAAACCTTGTGCCAAGTTTTCAAATAGGTAGAGAGGTGTTCAAGACATCACCTTGCAAACAAAAATTCGCATAGTCAAAGCAATGGTATTCCCAGTGGTAATGTATGGGTGTGAGAGCTGGACCATTAGGAAGGCTGAGCGCAGAAGAACAGATGCCTTTGAGATGTGGTGTTGGAAGAGAGTCCTGAGAGTCCCTTGGACAGCAAAGAGAACAAATAGGTCAATATTGGAAGAAATCAATCCTGACTGTTTATTGGAGGGACAAATAGTGAAGATGAAGCTAAAGTACTTTGGACATCAAATGAGAAGGGAGGACTCACTTGAGAAGGCCTTGATGCTGGGAAAGGTGGAGGGAAAGAGAAGAAGGGGGCGTCCAAGGATGAGATGAATAGATGATATTGTGGACACAGTGGGCGCAGAGCTTAGTGGGCTGAGGAGAATGGTGGAGGATAGAGGTGCCTGGAGGAAAATGGTCCATGGGGTCGCAAAGGGTCGGAATCGACTGTGCGACTGAACAACAACAACAACAACAGAGAGGTGTCCAGGGATTAAATGCCCTAAACCGGGGTGGCCAACCTTGGTGTCCCTGATCAGACCTGCTGATCAGGGCTTCTGGAAATTGAAGTCCAAGAACACCTGGGTCAACGAGGTTTGCCAAAATCTTCAACAAATAGAATTTTTTAAATTAAAAAACCCCGCTTCCCTGTTTACCAGTGGAACATTTTGTACTCTTCTTGGTTGCCATCATTCTTACCTCAAGTAGTAGCTTTGCTTGATGATAAGACCATAGAAGATTCCTCCTTTAGAACCACTCACCCGCAGAACTATTTTCTTACCCAGAAAGCCAGGGAAGCAGAGCAGCTTCCTGAGACTGCAGGTGGTACCCTGAGACCTCGGAATCCAACTTGCAGCACTTCGTACCCTCTTAAAAAGAAAAAAAAAGCCTGACTTGAGAAATAATGCCCCCCCTTTTCATTATGCTATGCCAAGAGGATATGCAGATTCCGACATCATTAGTATTGGATGCTGAAGTATGCTTTTGGATCTTGGCCATTGTGAAGATAGCAGACATTGTTCGAAGGCAGAGTGTCTGTGAACAATGACTGCTGCCTGCACTCTGGGGTCAGCTCTTGGGATCTAGGGTTGGAAAAGACCTCATCTGAAGTCTTGGAGAAAAGGCTCCTGTGCTAAATGGAGCAATTTTCTGTCTTAGTATGTTTCCTGCATTCCTGTGTTTAACCTTCAAACCAAACCATGGTTACCATGTTAGGTCCAGGAAACATGGCTAATCCTATTTGGGGCATTCAGGTTGTTGTACTTCAAAATGCACACATCAGCAGCTCTTTAATGTCTCTTGGAAGTGCTGCAAAATTCTCACTTTTATTTTGATATTGTGTGATCTTCCTGTGAATTAGCTCTGGTGCCACCATGTGGCATCTCCACACACACAGGCGAAGATCCACACCACCCATGAAGCCAGAGATGGGGGATTGAAAAGACTGCACTTTGAATTGTGCTGGAAATCCAGTTCTATCGACCAACCAAATGGTTGCCCTTGTAGATGTTGAAATCTGAAGATGCCAAAGATGGTTGTGAGCCCAGATCTCCCTTATGAAAAGGAGTTCAATGTAGCTTCTAATATCAAATAACTTTAAATTATGTGATACTAGCATATTTTGCCCAGCGGTGCCGGGCTTTTTAAAATTGTTTTGGATAGTAAAGGGTTTCGTTTTTTTCCTTGAACTAATGGTGCTGGGCTGTTTTAAATGGTGTTGTAAGGTTTAGTGATTTTGTGGCTTCAAGGTGCTGCGTCCGCCTGCGGCGGACTTGCGCTCCCAGTGGTTTTTTTGTTTGTTTGTTGTTATTTTTTGCGTGCTGGCTTCCTCAGTGCCGGGCTCTTTTAATTGGTTTTTGAACGTTTTTGTTTTATGTTTATGCAAATTTTATTTTATTTTAATTTATTTTATTTAATTTAATATTATTTAGTTTAAAATTTAATTATGGTTTTTAAAATGTTTATTTTTACGCATTTATTTTTTTTTGGAGTGAAAAGTGATTTCTGTTTTTTTAGTAATTTTTGAGATTAGTGTGTTTATTTTTGAATGTTTTTATAACTTATTTGATTAATTTTGGAATTAATCTTATTAATTGTAATATTTTTGAATGGTTTTTTCTTTTGGCCTCTGGGTGGGGGTGGTGAGCTTTTCTGTCTCTCTTCAATTGTTGCCTCTCTACAATTGTTCTCTTCTGTCCTCTGGGTGTCGCTTCCGGTAAGTTTTCTCTTCCTTTTCTCATTTGAGTTCCGGTCCTCATGGATGGAAGACGTCTTTTGGTAAGTTCTCTGGGGGTTTTTGGGGGGTGGGGATTTTTTTTGGGAGGGGGTGTCTGTGTGTTTTTTCTTGTTTCTTTTTTATTGTTTTTGTGATTCTTTTTTGGATTTTTGTGTGGTTTTGAATGTTTTTGGTTTGTGTTTATTTTTTCAGTGTGTGTGTGTGGGGTGGCTTTCTTTCCTGCGGGCCATGCTGGCTGGCCCGTGGGAAGGAAGGGCAATGGCAGGGAGGCTTTCTTTCCCACGGGCCATGCTGGCTGGCCTGTGGGAAGGAAGAGCATTGGCGGTGGGGGCTTTCCTTTTTTTCCCCATGGGCCATGCTGGTTGGCCCGTGGGGAAGAAGGGAAGTTGCGGGGGGGGGGTGTTCTTGTATTTTTTGCGCACCGGCTGGCCCTTCAAACGGAAGGGCAGTGGCAGCGGGGGGTTTCTTTTTTTCCCCCACAGGCCATGCTGGCTGGCCCATGGGGAAGAATGGCAGCGGCGGCGGGCATTGTTTTTTAAGTTTTATTTTTCGTGCGCCGGCCGCCTCAGCGTTCTGTGCGCTAATGGCGCACAGGATGCTGGAGCTTGTAGTTTTGCCTGCGCTTGTTTGCATACTTTAGCGGTTTGTTTCTGCGGCTTTTTTTGATTGGCCGCAGCGCGTTTTCGAACGTTCCTTTTGCCGCGCCGCTCAGCCTGATTGGCTCTGGCGCGGCGTGGCGCAAGGAACGTTGGGAATTGAAGTTCCCTTTTTTTGTTTGCGACTGGGGGGCTCCTGCCCCCGGGTCGAAAATTTCAACCTTACAGTTACCTGCGAACCGGGTTCGGGCGAGTGAACGGAGGCCCATTACGGGCTAGTGGGGCCTGGTGCAACATCCTTTGTCACATTCCAACGGTTAACGCACCATTTTATAGGTATAGATTCTGTCGATTGACCATATGTTGGACCTTCCTATGATCAGTGCTTGGGAAAGTTATATTTTTGAACTACAACTCCCCGCCAGCATAAATACTAGTTTCTGCGAGCTGTAGTTAAATATAAAGGTAGTTTCTCTCTAAAATGATTGGAAACTAGAGAAGTCATGCAGACAAAAAGAAAAGAGTGGGGGGGGGGAGGAGAGAGAGGGAGAATATAATGAAAGCACCCAGTTAATCAGTTTTATTGATCTAACATGAGGAGCATCATTAACTCCGCCGTGTGGCATTTTCCTATAGATCTCAAAAATTGTTTCCCCTTTATTGAGATGAATTGAACCACAGGCAGCATTGTTTCTCATGTGCTTATGTGGAAAGTAGTTCATTACGGTGTGTTTCACAGCTCCCACCCGCTTAAATCTAATCTTAAAAAGCTAAAGACAGGCAAGGTTTGTTGGGTGAGGAATTTTAATCCTTTTGACACAACTATGTGTGGTATTTGACCTCATAGGGTGATCTGATCTTTGCTCCAAACACGCACACATACACAGCTTTTACGTGTGCATCTGAGTCCTCTCACGTCTTCACTATTCAGCAAAGGCAACATTTTGAGTGGCAAAATTCCCATAACGGAAAACAACATAGTGGAGATTTCAGAAAAAGCGGTGCTAATCACTTCCCCTCTCTCCTTCCCCTCTTCCGTTGCTTCTGCAGCATTGCACAATAAAGTGTCTGCAGGGATTTTTCTGGGTAGAGAAGGGCGAGGCTGCATAGTAATATGCCAGCATAATTCATGTGCCTAATGCCCTCTAAGACAACACCAAGCAATTAAAGTAACAAATGAAGTGAAGATTCTGGAAGGGAATAAAACAGTCTTCTTGATTATTATGATGTGTTGAAACCGTTTCCCCAAATAAATCGGTTTTCATTCTTTTCCTAATGTAATGACAACTGGTGGTGAAAATTTTGTTATTGGGCCTGATCTTTGTAGAGTCTGTGACCAAATGTGAGCAAAATCTGAATTCTGTTTACAAGTTCTGTGTGATGTTGCATTTACTAATACAAA
Organism: Bradypodion ventrale; assembly: GCA_035047345.1. Classification (NCBI taxonomy): domain Eukaryota; kingdom Metazoa; phylum Chordata; class Lepidosauria; order Squamata; family Chamaeleonidae; genus Bradypodion; species Bradypodion ventrale. The sequence goes on along the minus strand of JAWDJE010000001.1, from coordinate 313,323,572 downwards.
GAAGATTGAGCAGTGTTATCAGAAGAGTGGAGGATTCTCTTAAATCAAACAAACGACTGCAGACTGAGCTATTTGGTGAATGATCCAAACCACCTATAACTCTGCAGCATAATAATAATAATAATATAAGTAAGCAAATCTCACCTTCTTGGTTAGATTCTTGCATTGATCATGCAGGGTATATTTGCCACAAATATAGCAAAAATTGTCTGGTTCAATAACACAGCTGTGCCTACTCATCTTTAGCTTTAAACAGAGTCACTATGCCCTAGTTGTACTATACAGTATATTAAGATGGTTTTGCACTAGAGACAAGCCCTTGGTCCATCTTGCCTTGTATACCTATTTCTGACGTCAGCTCACTGACTTGCCCAGACATGCCCGGCCACTGCTAGAGCATGCATGCCACCAGGGGGCATGATTCAGCTGAGGCAGCAGCAGGCATAGTGGTAGCTGCAACGGTTATAATGTTCCCATGTAAAAATGCATTACCCAATACCATTTGAACAGTTATAACATGCCTATAACTTAAAATCTCTATATGATAGGCAAATCCTGATTTCAGATTTGAAATCAGCACACTTGATATCATATAAATCACATGTGTTATTCTCAGTAGTAAAATTGTTGTTGTGCAGTGTAATAGTTTTCGGCACTAATTAGGGCGGGGTGCTAAACAAACAAACTTTTATTGCATCTTTCTGATGGAGTTTCTGTGTGCCATTTCTCCACCCTCTAGTCCAGGGGTTCTCAACCTACAGGCCATGGGCTAGATTTGGCCCACACAGGACAATTCTACATGGCCTGCACCCTCGCTCCCGCCTCCATCGCTGCCATCCTTTCCCCCTCTGCCTGGCTTGGCATGTCCCTAACTCTGCTCCATAGCAGGGCAGATGTTGTAAGATGGTGACACCAGCAGGAAAGCAGAAGCAGCAGACACAAGTGGCCACCTGTGTCTTTCCTGGGTGCTGCTGTGGCTGAGCGTGGGGCTTCACCCATGGCAGGCCAGTAAGCAGGGAAGCGTCAGTGGTGTAGGAGTGAGTGTTTGTGGGCCGGACTGGTGGTGCAGGGTGAAGTGTTGGCGGCAGCAGTGGCAGTGGTGATGGTATGGGGGTGGTGGTGTTGGCAGGCCAGACTGGTGTCCCCCTTACCCTGCCAGCATTGGTGGTGGCAGGGGGAATGGTGGGGGCTCACGGTGGACCCGCCAACAATCTAAGGGGGTGTGATCCGTCCCCTGGCTTTAAAAGGTTGAGAACCCCTGCTCTAGTCAAACACCAAATATGTATTTCAAAATCAGGCAATGGATGTTTGTGTGGGAGAGAGGTAATGCAGATTGACTCATTGGCTTCTGTCTGAATAACTGGGTGGAAAATTCCAACCATGTTCCACTAGGATAGAGCATTAGGCTCCCAAGCCTATTTGGAACCAGTTCTGGTGTACCTCTGGTATATATACTGTATTTTCTGGCATATAAGACTACTTTTTAACCCTGAAAAATCTGTGCCAAAGTCGGGGGTCGTCTTATAGGACAGGTACTTAACTGCAGCTTGTTTCCCCTTGCTTCATATGTCCGGCGCATATGGTGGGGGGTGCCGCAGCCGAGTCCCTGCTCTGTGCGGGGAGTATGAAGCAAGGGGAAGCAAGCTGCACACATCTTCCTGTACCTCGAGGAGGAGAACGTGAGCGTGGATTGGCTCTCCACCAGAACCTGCCCATTCGACTCGGAGGGCTGTGCGTCTTCGGGTTGAGTGTGGGTTAATTTTTATTTGGTGTGCATTGGAAGAGAGGTAGTCTTATACGGCAAGTATATTCCAAACTCTATATTTTAACTGGAAAAGTTGGGGGTCGTCTTATATGTCCAGTCGTCTTATACGTCGGAAAATACGGTACATGCCTGGTATACTTCTGCCATAGATTTTGGGGACATTCATTTATAAATATTTTTGCACTGTTTGAATTCAAAGTATGAATGATTTCTATATCCATGAAGTAAATCTGAATCATGTAATCATAAAAGAGAAGAGGATATGGAAGAAGAAACCAAGATAATGATTGAGTACAGAAGGGCTGCGACAATGGTGTTTTCTTTAATCAGCTCCCTTTTACAACACGAATGGCAATACAGTAAAATCATTTTTCATTCACAATCAGCCGGGCATTCTGATTAGTCAGATTCACTTGTGGAAGTGTGTGTACTGCTTGTCAATACAGGGTCTTTTAACTAAGGAAGCTTCTGCATTGTTAGATTCTCACAAGCCCCAGAATATTGGTATAGTCAGGATATAGCACAAAATTAGCTGTTAGAGTGACACTGCCATTAAGCTTCACAGGGCTAAAGAGTGTGCTATGATACTGTATTCTTGAAATTAGCCTTTAGCTGTATAAATGTACAGAATAGAAGAATGTCGGTAAAGGTTTCCCTTGCTCAAAAGCCAGTCGTATCCTACTCTAGGGTTCAGTGCTCATCTCTGTTTAAAAGCCGAAGAGCCAGCATTGTCTGCTTCTGCAGATGTTTCCGTGGTCATGTGGCAGGCATGACTAGACACCGGAGCGCACAGAATGCTGTTACCTTCCCACCGAAGTGGTCCCTATTTATCTACTTGCAATTTCTTGCTTTCGAACTGCTAGGTTGGGCAGGAGCTGGGACAAAGACGCGAGCTCATTCTGTCCTACAGTACTCGGGAATCGAACTGCTGACCTTCCACCTCCCAGTCAGCGTCTTAGTCACTTGTACATGTAATATATTAACACCAGTTTGGCCAGGTTATCCTGTTATGGTAATAGAGTAGACCATACTGCCAGTGACTCAATGCCAATCATCAAGCTGAATTTAACTAACCTGGCAACCCTGGGTAGTCTTGGGTGGCAATGACCACAGGGAAGGGTGATGGTCCCTAAATGGATTAAATCCCACTTGAATCCATCTTGATGAAGGGCAGCAGCTTCATCAATATTGGGGCTGATGAGGACTTTGTGTGCCAAAAGGGCTCAGGGCCAGAAAGTGACTCATGGAACTGGAACATTGGTACAGGTGTAACGCTGCAATGCAGAAGGCAAATGGAAGGCCACTGCATTATATTCTCAGGACAATCTTAATGGCTGATCATCAATATTCAGAATTGGATATGGAAGGAGGAGGAGAAAAATAAGAAGGAAAAGAAGAAGAGAAAGAGGAGGAAGAGGAAGAAGAAAAGAAGAAGAAAAAGAAAAAGAAAAGGAAGAGGCTATTAACACACACATATAAGAACATAAGAACAGCCTTGCTGGAACAGGCCACAGCCCATCCAGTCCAGCATTCTGTCTCACACAGTGGCTCACCATTTCCTTCAGAGTATTCCCAAGCAGATGCCTTCACCTGCTTAGGATTCCCTGGAAATGGCATTGAGAGATATCCTGCCTATCTCTCCAACCCAGAGGTTGTCCTTAAGTATCCATAATTATAGCCATTGATACCCTTGTCCTCCATGAACTTGTCTAATCCCTTCTTAAAGCTGTCAAGACTGACAGCTGTCACCACTTCTTCTGGCAGGGAGTTCCATAGACCAGTAATCCTCTGGGTGAAAAAGTACTTTCTCTTATTTGTTTGAGAACTAGTACCCAAAAGTTTCCACATACCACTTGAAATAAAATTGGTCCAATAATGGGAAACTTCTAGGAATCATTTTATTTTGGAGATTAAGGAAGAACAGCTGCATTTCAAGGCAATTAAGATGAGGGGGGATGTGGCCAAAGCAAACTATGACACAGTTCTGTTTAGTTTGTCAGGGTTTGTGCAGTCAGGTGTGCATGCAGGAATAGGAAAAATGACAAAATTAAGGGTAATTATCCCCTTTATTTACAATCCACAAAGGTGGACAAAAGACATGACTATGGCTACCTTCTTATTCTTATAGTGACACAGTGTTATAACTTACATAACACGTAAATGGTGTCATATGAACAACATGTTACTTCCAAATTTTATCATGAAAGCCAATGGAGAACTATTCCTTGTCTTGGTTACAATGTTGGACTGGATCAATGCATCCCTTCTGGTCTTTCCTGGATTGGCATTTACTCCAGATCCAGCCTGTACCTGGTCAGCTCTACATCTCAGACCAAAGAAGTGACTATGGATTTGGGGAGAAATGGGTGTTTATGTATGGATCTAGTTTTGGACTGTGACTTGGGAGAACTAATGTTCCAGTTCTTAGTGCTGAACTAATGTTCAGCCATTCTCTCACAGTCTGTTCTGCCTCATGGTTTATTATAAGGATAAAGTAGTGAGCAGGACATGTACATTGTCTTCAGTTTATTGGGGAAAAGTAACATAAGATATAAATGTAACTAATAAATCAAACAAATGAAATTGCTCCAAGCCTAGAATGTGGCTGTCAATTAAACAATTTCTACTTTCAAGGCAGGGTATTAGCCAGGGGGTGGCCAGGGTGGGCTTTGCCCACTCTGAGTTAGCAGTTTGCCCACCCTCAAAATCCCGGCTGCTTACATATATGACATTGTTGCCCATCCTGAAAAAATATTTGCCCACCCACATCTAGAATCCTGGCTATGGCCCTGTTTCAAGGGTGGTCATGCCAGCCCTTCTACTGTTCATTAACATATCTCAAAAATCAGTGGAATAGATATGATTTCTTTACTTGCTCTATATAAAAGCTTCTACACTGAATTCACACATGCCTATTATTTAAAGTAGTGGATCTTGGAGTCGCATATACACATTACCACTTCAATCTTCAGCAGTTGCTGGAGGGGGCAGTGGTGGGCCTTGGAGGACATTCAGGTTTCTTGATCCAACAGATTCAGTTCCCCAATACTGGGGAACCAAAGCTGTAACCAGAATATTGTGGCCTTTTCTGCTCCAAAAGGGTAGATGGTCTGAAGACCTAGGCTAACAATTGGAATACAGTAATACCTCATACAAAGTCCACTTCGTACAACATCGGATTTATACAACATCACCAAATTCGTTGAAAAAAGTTGCCTCATACAAAGTCGCTGCATTGTGCCTGGGCAGTATAAAAGGCAGGACGCATGCATGCATTGCTCCTGTGGGTTTTGCACGAGGCAAAGAGTGTTTTGGAGTAGTTTTGAGCGCGATTTTGAATTTTTTTGAAATTTTTCATCACAATTTTTGGAAGCATTCCTGGGATTTTTGCAGCATTCTTCAGGTTCTTGGACAACCAGGGTTGTTTGACATGTTTTTGTAATGTTTTTAGCCTTTAGACAATGATTTCTTAAAGTTCTGTCAGTTTCCTGTCTGTTTCCTTGACTTTGCCCTGAAGTCTGTGCTGTTACAGTACAATGTATCTCTATGGAAATGACGTTGTACGAGGCATCACAGCAAGGATTTGGACGTTGCATGGGGCATCGCGGCTAGGATTTTGCATGCCTCATACAAAGTCCAAATCCGTTTAAAGTCCAAACATGTGGAACCAAGTTTAGACGTTGTATGAGGTATCACTGTATATCACAATGTGTACATTGTTTCTTAGTGTATAGAGACATCTGCATGCCATACCACTCATGATGGGATATCCACTTGTGCATTTTTGTTACAAGATTAAAGAAGGAAAGCTTTTAACTACTAATTCAGGGAAATCCAAGTTTTCAAGCACCTAAGTGTTTTTTAAAAAATATTATGTTGCTATAGGTGTGTGTGATAATTTCTGTACACAGAGTGTCCATTTAGAAAGCTATTCAGACTTTAACAACAAGAATTTTCCATTTGTTTTAAAAATGAATCTAATAAGATATGAAATCTTTCTTGCTTGCTGACTATTTATGGACTTTTTCAAAGGCTTCATGCTCAGTTCCATCCTTTCACAATCCAAAGGGGGAATAGCTCTTGGTTTTTCTAAATTACTACTTCAGTGCTTTTAGGACAACAGTTATTGTCATTGTGGTGGGAATGATGGGACAGAGACTGTTGGCTGGGATTCAGTAAGACCACAACTTTATTCACATGACATGGTCAGTAACAACCAGCACATAATCTTTCTTGTAGGGAAGGGGAAGAATCTATATGCTAGCAAGATTTACTGGTCCCTGGGTCTGATGGGCTCATGCAGGAAATACTCATGGTTCAACCTGATCTGACATTCAGAGGCTCACCCTCTAGCTTGAGCTCCATGTGCCACCAATCCCAGTGGATGCTAGAATGTTGAGTTGTTATATACCAGTGATGGTGAACCTTGGCACTCCAGATGTTCTTGGACTTCAATTCCCAGAAGCCCAAGTACCCTGTGAATCCAGGGTGCTTGGGCTTCTGGGAATTGAAGTCCAAGAACATCTGGAGTGCCAAGGTTTGCCATCACAGTTATATACCATTTCTTTAGCATCTTAGTTGTGCAATGATGCTACCCCAACCTGCCCCTCTATTTAGAGCTGCCATATCACCCTCATCCAGATTTTACAGGTGCCACCTGGTGCCTGTTTCACTGATGCAGTGAGACTCCAGTTGGAAGGGATTATCAGCATGGACTTTATTAGATGTTGGCCATTGTCTTCATAAGACCTGTATTCCATTTGGCACTGATTTTGTAATCTAGTCCATGCTACTATAGGTCAGGAGTTCCCAACCTTTGTAAGCCAGGGGCCGGGTCACGCTCCCTCAGACAGCTTCAGGGGCCAGACAGCCATTTTGCCCTTCCTCCATCACATGGCACTTCCTGGTGTGGTGGAGGCGGTGGGGAACCACATGAAATGGTGCTGTGGGCCACATCTGGCCCACGGGCTGCAGGTCGAGAATCCCTGCTATAGGTAGTTAAATAGAAGAAATTAAATAGAATGAAGATGTTGTCTCAGCTTCCAAATGCTGGGTGGTAGAAGCCAGGAGTTTCCTGGCTGTACAAAGAGAGAGCTATATCTTGTACCTTGCTAATCTAACTTGCTATCTTTGGCTGTAAACAGAGATAAGCACCGAACCCTATAGTTGGATAAGAACTGGCTTTCAAGCAAGGGCAACCTATATATGAAAAAGGACCATTTTCTGTTTCTCAATGTCTTCTGGAGTGTTGGGTTTAGGAGAAAACAGGTGGAAGGATCCTCAAGTCCCCACAGTCCAAAACTCAAATGAGAAGGGGATTATTTTTTTTAGCAACACTACATTTTGATGCTTCACATTATTTACTCTTTTCCAGGAGTGGTAGAGCCTTTGTGGTCTTGGGAGTAGAAAATTGGCCAGGAAGCCTCTTACGTTTCCCACCTGTGGTTGAGAAGGAAAGATAGCATGACATCCAGTGATGCGCTGCTCCTGGTGCCCACAGGTGTGCGGGTATCGGTAGCAGAAATTCCCCCAGGCCATGCCCATTTGGCTGGCCATGCCCACCTCCCTACCCCAGGCCATGGTATGGCCAGCCAAGTGGGTGTGACCCACAGAGTTAGCCACACCCACAGAATTAGCCACACCCAGGGTGGGGGTAGTAAAAAAAATTGCACACATCACTGATGACATCTCATTTTGAGCAACCTAATGTCCCTGTATCAAAGGCAGGCAAACAATAAACCTGTTTCCACAAACAGTTGCAGTGTAGAAAAAAACCATCAGCATAACTGAGGAAGGAAGCAGAAGTGCCTCTGTTGACCTGGACCCTCCCAGAAGCTGCTTATGCTCTGGGGGAATTCTTCACCACATGAGATTCCATCCCTTGTTTATTTCCCTCTTTGGCCTGAAGATTGTGCAATTTTTACCACATATTTTTTTCCCCTGGCCAGCAGAAAATGTGCTGACTTTCTCCAGGAATAGACCTCTGAACAATAGTCATCTAGCAGCTCCTGATTAGCATGGGCATTAGCAGAAGCAGATCTGCCTTTGAAAGAAATCCATGCCTCCCCCCAATTAAATGCTTCAAATTTGTTTCTAATCTGTTCAAAGCACACATGACGCTTAAGGAAAGAGCGAGATGAAATAACTCTAAGCTCCGCTGGGCTGTGGATACAAATGTCGCGGCTTTCGGCAACCAAGCAAAGCTTGCCTCAGCAACACCTTTGCCAGCTTTCTGTTTATCAGGGGGATAAAGCCGGAAAGTATTCAGACTGTAAGAAATGTGATGTTGTTTTTGAGGGAAAGAATTAATTGACTATCTGGAGTATGAGTTATATAAACTGAGCCTCTCAGGCAACTTTCAAGCCACACAAAATGCTTCAGAAGCCTCTCCAAATAATTGTGGTGTTGCAGCATCAGCGAGATCTCGGCTGCCTTTCTCCCTGCTGTTCCTTTGGGCACTTCTCATTATTTATTCCTCAGCATCTACCTGCCTCATTCTTTTATTGGCGACAAGCAGAAAGATAGCAAAACAACCATTATATTTCCTTTACAGCTGCTGCATTGTTTGGCTACCCAGTTACATTTAGGGGCCATTGTGGTCAGATCCATGCAATATGGGTTAATGGCTCTGGGTAGGGGAAAGAAGGAGAGGGTGCGGGGGAGAGAGTTAATCCAGCCAGGTACACAGATCCCAGAGGAGCACAGGTCTCAGCCTCCACATTAGTTTCATGATTAGCAGCTGCTCTGAAGCCACTTTATGGACAAGGCCATCGATTTGTAAATGTTACTTTTGTGGACACCAGCTGCTCCCAGATGGCACAATCACTCGACTCACTGGACGGGCCGTCCTGGGAGGTGGAGTCCAAATGGTAGCTTTCCAGAGCTAGACCGTGTCTCATGTCAAGTTGCATTTGACTTATGACAACTGGGTTAGAATTTTTAAGATGAGATATTTCAGTAGTATCTACTCCACCCCCATGAGTTTCCATGGCCAAGTGGGAATTCTGAGTCCTACTCCATCATTCTATCCATGACACCACAAGGGGTAATGGAGTACAGAGTTGTAAATATGGACTTCAGATACCACAGGATTCTATATTGTATTCATAATACCTACATCAAGAGTGTGGAAGCTTTTCCAGTCTGGAGTCCATTTTCCCCCCTGATCTCATTTCTTAAACACACTTATATGATAGCTAGGTATTAAAACTCACTGGGTCACCGATCTCACAGAGTTATTGTGAAGATAAATCAGGAAGAAAGGGCATGTATATAGCCTTGAGTTCAACGAGTAAAAAAAGGGGGATATAAATGTAACTCATCAGAAAGGTGCCATGGAGCCACATTCTTCTCTCTGATGAAGTGGACTTGATCCACAAAAGCTAACATTAAAAATAGAGCAGTTAGTCTTTAAAATGCCACAAAGTTTTTTTTGTCTTTTTGTTTACTCTCTGATATGCTTTGCACACAGACTCACATGCTACCATTTCAAATGTTTCATCAGAAAGGGTTACAAATGGGTTCCTCTAGTCTTACATAACCGATGTAACTAGACTGCTACTCTTAAGATTGTTGCATTTCCTCTGTCTCTCAGTCCAAAGAGTCCCTTTCTCAGAATCAAACTAAATGTTAAAAGAAGTACACATTGCACACTGATAACTCATTTCCCCTACCACAGTAGAATTTCCTCAAGGAGATGTACCTCAGCAATCATATTTTCAAGCTAAACCTTGTTTACTTTGTAAAACAAAGCATGCTAATACATATAAGTGAGGAAAATCCACATGCTTTGACAAATCTTTTACCTCTTGGGAAGCACCTCAGCAAAAAATGTGATACATGTGTTTCCCCCTCTTTATATGACTAACCCATGGCATCCCAGCCTTATCCTTTAGTTTTTCTTTTTTAAAAAAAATCACCTTAAAATGTTGCTGTACATGGCAAGCACCAACAGGGATGCCAGAGAAACAAGACTGTATTTTAGCATTAGCAGCACATAGCTGCTGCCACCAGCAATTCAAAGTAACATTAAAATATATATATTTAAAAACATACCCAAATACCACAGAGAGTTGTAATAATAACAGTGAATGTGAAGCAAAATTGTTTTCCATATTATATAAACATATTGGGTGATGTTTAACAATGTGTTGTTTTGCAAGAGCTCCAGGCCTGACCTCTGACTTATGAGTTTTTTGCAGCTTAGGCTTAAAACCATCTGTCATCATTTAGTTAATCAACTCTGCACCATGGTGGGCCTGGTGGGTTTTACAATTATCAGCTGTTATAGTTCCATTTAAAATGCAGAAAAACCTCAGGAGAAAACCCCTTAGAATAAACTCCTGTTTGCATCTTTACCAAAAAATATCTCTCAGTTTTAAACTTTAGCACATAAGGCCAATCAGTCTTCACATCCCTTTGAAAATACAGCAACAAACCATATAATCTGATAGGTTTACATTGTTAGTTACTTAGATTCCTGATTTTTTTAAACAACACTTAGGTAAAGGTAAAGGTTTCCCTTGCTCAAAAGCCAGTCGTATCTGACTCTAGGGTTCAGTGCTCATCTTGTTTCAAAGCCAAAGAGCCAGTGCTGTCTGCTTCTGCAGTCGTTTCCATGGTCATGTGGCAGGCATGACTAGACACTGGAGAGCACGGAACACTGTTTACCTTCCCACCGAAGTGATCCCTATTTTTCTACTTGCAATTTCTTGCTTTCAAATTGCTGGGTTGGCAGGAGTTGGGACAAACACGGGAGCTCATTCCGTCCTGCAGTGCTCGGGAATCGAACTGCTGACCTTCTGCCTCCCAGTCTACATAAGGCATAAAACTTGAAAAGTTCCAATAAAAAGCTATTTAAATACAACTTATAAATGACTATAAAAATAATTAAAATTATTACTGATGACACCAGTAAAGTAATACAGTTCCCACTTTTTGACTGAAATCCTGTTGCTTAATGTAGTGAATTGCATTGTAGCAACTGAATCCCTGAACTTAGAGAGCAGGTTGTTCATCAAATGCCCACTGATTCAAGGGGCCTACTCTAGTGTAACTCACTACAGTAAGCAACAGGATTCCAGTCACTTCATTATTTTTCAAACATAACCTCATTACGTTATCGTTATCCAAAAAACCCTAGCTTATTATTGGGAAAGGAATGGGCTAGTTCCCCCCAAAATTTGACAGAGAGGTGAGTGCAAGTTTCACATTAGGTATTCACAGCTAAAACCTCAGGGAAATTCATCACAGATGTTTCCCATTGATGAGCTAGGAGTTAAAACCAAGCAAATAAATCCATCTGGAGGCAGACTTAAACTGGATATAAAGTGAGCGTACTATACAATACAAGTCAATTCCGAGTGTAAGGCTGCAACCCTATACACAAGGTATGGGCAAAATATGACCTTCCTGGTGTTGCAGGATTGCAACTCTTTTAACCCTACCTGAATTGGGTGATAGTGAGCAGTGCTGAGAGTCACAGTCTGAGAGCATCTGAAGGGCCGCAGTTTGACTATACACATTTCCGTGTAATTCAGGCTGTGTCTACATTGACAAAGCCTTCAGGATTTGCTTTGCAATTAGCATGGATGAATTCAAAACATTTTGCAATAATCACTTGATGCAAAGGCCAATGCAAATCAGGCTGGCCCTTTTTACTTCTGATCTGGAGCTTTTTCGCTTGCTGCTGAGGGCTTCTACTTTTTAAAAAGCTAAAACACTTTGAATGGTGTTTTACCTTTGTGGTCATTTTTTGTTCTAAAAAGGATGGTGGGGGTGATGCTAGGTGGTGTTCTGGTCAGTAAAAAAATTATTACCACACTGTGGGCATGGCCAACTCTGTGGGCGTGGCCATGTGACTGGGTGGGTGTGGCCAGGGGACTGGGTGGGCGTGGTTAAACTGTTGTATTTTAATGTGAGCCTTCGTGGATCAAGTCCACATTGTCAGACTATTAGTTAGCAATTACACTTCAATGCTCTAACTTTAAAGAATAACTGCAGCAGTTACTCTTTAAAGAAAAACTAGAGCATCGAAGTGTAATTACTAGCTAATGGTCTGACGAGGTGAACTCGATCCACAAAAGCTCACATTAAAATACAGCATGAAAAAAGCTCACATTAAAATACAGCATTAAAATAAATTAAAAATTAAACACATTAAAATACATTAAAACTAAATACAATAAAACACATTAAAACTAAATACAATAAAACACATTAAAATTAAATACATTAAGATACATTAAAACTAACTTTAAAATACAACAGTCTGCTCCCCCCCCCCCGGCCGGGCAGGTGCCTACTTTCCAGGCAGAATGGACGACCTGCTGCACCGCTCTGGCGCCCTGCCTCCCTGCGGTGAAACATTGCCCCCAGAAAGTCCAGAGTCACCAGATAGTGATCCGAACATGGCACAGGAGTTATGTCTAGTTGCTGTAATCTCAGATCACTCTGCCACCGCTCTGACAAGAAGACTAGATCCGGTGTGTGGCCAATGCTCCTGATTGGGCCCTGAATTAGCTGAGTCTGTAGGAGTTATCTGTGAATGTCATACATACTGGGATCAAGTGGTATAATTGTTAGATGAGGGCCAAGGAGACCTGGGTTAAAAAAAACATTTGGCCAACATATGGAGAGCCACAAGTTGCCTTCTTCTACTCAAGGTCATTCAGTTCTCTGGCAGGTGCTCTCATGTACAAAAAGCATGCTCACCCTGGTTATGACCCAGGATGTTTGATATTGTGTTACTGTAGTACACAAAAGAGATACATACCTGTCAACCTTCCCAGCTTGGCTGGGATTTCCCGATTTTTGACGCAGATTTGCGCCATTTCCGGCCCACAGCTGCCAAAACCCCGGAATTGGCAGCAGGGGAAAAAGAGGTACTGCGCATCCCTTCTGCGCAGATCACCTTCTACGCATGCGTAGAAGGCTTTTACGCTTGCGTAGAACCCTTCTACACTTGCATAGAACCCCTCTATGAATGCATAGAAGGCGACCTGCGCAGAACGGTTCTGCGCAGGTCCCGTATTTTCTGGACCGTGGTTGACAGGTATACATACAGTATACATAGTCCTTTAGGGTTGCAATAAAACCCTTAATTCATGACTAGAATGACATAGGTAAAAGAGTTGCTAAAGCACAAGAATATCTGGGTGGCCTGATCTATATTTAAATAATATAATTATGATCTATATTTAAGTTTATAATTATTTGATGGATCAGTTAGAAAGCTGATATGCATCCAGCATACCTTCCCACATTGTATGTTAAACATGGGAATACACAAGTTAGCCATGAGGACAAACATACGAAACTGTAACACTCTTAAGTGCAGAAATCTTTGAATTTGTGTGCTTAGTTTAGGTAGGCTTAAGGTGAAAAAAGGGAGGGAATTCACATTTGTACTGTACTTTCTGAAAATGCAAAGCACATCACAGGCCCACTTTATAATCTGCTGTTGCACCGAAAGAGATGGGCCAGATGACATAGGAGGGTAAAACAGAAGGCCATCAAGCACATACATGTACACAAAACAAGGAACCTCCCTGAAGGGGAAAGGGAGAGAAATTGTAGGCATGAAGCCCTGGAAATGTCCTGAGGGCACTGTTGGACAGGAGGCATCAACCGGTGGGATCTTATGTTCTAGCTTCTGCCACTGACAGTCTACAAGCAGTCAGGCAGGCAGACCCCAGCTACATGTTCACAACACAAGCTGAAGCCCAGAGACTGCTGCAGGAATTTAAGGTCATTGCTTCATTGTTTTTTCTGGAACAGACTATGTTTTCTGCTCACATCCATCTAACCTTTAGAAAAAATTAAAGCAACCCTGGAAAACCCCCTGCATATAATAATCCTGGCTTTCACTTGGGGAATACAGATAACAGCCAAGTAAAATACACCACTGCTCTGAATAGACCAGATGTGACCGGATGATGACATAGAGAGAACATTGGAGTGTACTGGAAAGGGTTGCTTCTGGGTTGCTTCTGGGGTGAGACCCTTCCATCCAGTCCAGATCACACCAGTTCACTCCAAACAAACAGAACAACCATATCATGTGGTCAAAAGATCTGCATTGGGCATGATGGGCATGAGGTAGGGTTAGACTGGTTGGTGATCTGGAACACATTGTCTGGCTGATGGCAAGATTGGATTGCCGCAAAGCAGAGAAGAACTCAAACATAGCAATATGAGGCTATGGTCTATGAAAGCTTGTGAAAAATTATATTTGTTCTTCTTTAAAATGATAGCGGACCCTTTGGTTTGGAGGCAGTTGGGTTGCTTTTTGACATAAATCCTTTTTACACTCGCTCCTACAGTAGTTATTGTTTTGTTTTGTTTGCTAAATATTATATGGCAGCAGGGAATCAGCTTCCTGATAAATATAACATACTATCCGAGTGTCTGGCTTTGCTCAGGTGGGTTTATCGCTGTTGATGAGGGAATTCCAGGGACGATTGCCTTTGTCATCCTGGCCTGAAGAAAATACCCGGCTGTTGCCCCGGTATTTCTTGGGTTCACACAGACACACAAACACAGACACAGACAAAGTCACGCACACGCATGCACACGTGCACACACGGGCCTCACCAACCATTTCACCAGGGAGAGCGATGCGCATTTCCTCAGGGGCCGTTAGCTGGGTTGCTGTTGGGGCAAGGCCACACAGGGAGCGGCCGCACCAGGGTCAACATGGGCCTTGCTTCTCGTCTCTCCCCTCCCAGGCTTCTCTACCTCAGCCTGTTATGTCTCCTTACTGGGGGTGAGAAAAGAGCCTCGCTACCTGAGGGGCTCCCTCGAGTCTCCCCCTGTGCCACTTCCTGACCTGACTCCGGGCCCCATCTCTCCTGCGGCGCTGGGGGCACTGCTGGAAGTGGGCCATGCTTCCCTTCTCTCCCCTTCTGGGCTTCTCTTCTTCTGGCTCCACACCCTCTTTTCCATGGGTGGTAAAAGAGCCGCGCTTCCTGATGGTCTCCCTCAAGTCTCCCCCGGTGCCACTTCCTGATCTGACTCTGTATCCCATTTATCCAGTGGCAGTGGCAGAGGTGCTGTGTGGGGATCCCGGTGGCGTGTGTTGAGATCTGAAGCAGGTCCATGCTCTCTGACACTGACGCAACATGCTCGATCTGCCCCATCAGTTTCCACTCCCAGCGCCATTGTCACCATCGGAGAGTTCAGGACCAGACTTGGAGCAGGTAGCGGCACTGGGGGAGACTCGCCCACCTTACCTGCCAATTGCTCTTCCTCCTCCTTCACCGCCTCTGCCACCCTGGCTGCCACTAAGGCCTCCCTGGTTTGACCCATTGCCCGGGCTGCTGTTCCTGCCAGCTGGGGGTTTGCCGCATCCTCAGCCGTCGGGCGGCTGGGCCGCCCTGTGACCATTGGGCACGGGTCAGGCTCTGGTCAGCCAGTCTATGGGTGCGGGGCAGCTGTGTTGAGTGCACACACCCTCTTCTGTGTACCTTCACCCACACGGCCATTTCTCTCTGGCCATGTTGTAATTAGTTGCACCTTTTATCTTCCTTCATCCTCTTTTATTTTTATTCTTTCTTCCTCTGTGTTTTGTAATTTTCAATAAAATTTAAAAAAATTTTAAAAAAAATTCTTGTGCGAAGTGACCTTTGTTCTATTACCAATTTCGCATTTGTGAGTTGAGCAGGAGCCCAGAGGCTTGGAGAGTACATCTACCTGTCTGAGTCACCCCAGTTGCTGGGCTTCCACCAAATCATCTCTATTAGAACCCCTAGATTCTTCCTCCACTTTTTGTAGAAGAAAATTATCAGCCAGGCAAGCTAGGAATTTCATGGAAGGACCATATTTGGCAGAATTTATCTCCCAACAGATATCAGATAACTGAAATCTCTCATTACTACTATGCCATATCTCTTTAACATCCCTGCAATTTGTTTTTCGAAGGTTTTTATCCACATCTTCATAATTTGGCAGTTGATAGTAAACTCAATCACCATTTTCCTTTTGTTTCCCTCCAGTCATGTTAACTCAGATGCAGTAATACTGAATATAGTTGAGATCTTATTCTTCTATGAAAATCATCATCGCTGTGAAATAAAATTGGCACCACACAACATGAAGGAATAAAAACAATTCACACAATCCAATAGAGCTAAAAGTACAAAAACTAATCACCATAGTTGTACTAAAATGAGGAAAGCAGAAGTAACATCACATAAATGGAGACAACAGATTAAAAACTCAAGTGAATTTTAAAAGGCTTGTATGAGGCACTAAAAGGGACTGCGGAAGTTTAGTGGTGAAGACATTGAACTTTACGACTGGAAGGTTGCCAGGTCAGCAGTTTGAGACCCAAGTTCTGCATGATGGAGGGAGCTTCTGTCTCTGTTCCAGCTCCTGTCACAGAAAGCAAGAAATTGCAGGTAGATAAATAGGTACTGCTTCTTTGCAAAAGGTAACAGTGTTCCATGCACTCCAGTGACTAGTCATGCCTGCCACATGACCACGGAAATGTCTGCAGATGCAGACAGCACTGGCTCTGTGGCGATCTTTAACTTTTATGATCCACTAAAGCCCTGAGAAAGTACATCTGACAAAGCTCCATAACCTGTGTGCCAATACTAAGAAGGTATTTTGTCTTATGTCCTTCTGCATGATGGTGAGATGGCAAACAGGTCCTCCAAGCTTTATATAGGAGAAGGTGGTTTCAAAAAACACTTGGATTTAGTCTGCGACGCAGAAGGCAGATGAAAGGTCACTGCCTTATATTCTCGGGACAGTCTTCATGGCTGATCACCATGAAGATCACCAATATCTAGATTAGGATATGGCAGAACAACAAGAAGAAGGGTCTTTGAAAGCCAATACCACTACAGTGAAATCACGGTTAACTAATGGCTTGGTTAATGTAATAATCACATAACAAAAGGAAATCCATAGAAAATAGTGGCTCGGTTTATGGATTTTTTTTTAGAACACATTAATTGGTTTTCAATTCATTCCTATGGAAAACTGCATTTCAGTTAATGTATTTTGGTTTTCAATGCATTCCTATGGGAAATTGCATTCAATGCATTCCTATAGGAAATTTGATTTAAGTAATTTTTGTTGTACGAAATGTCCCAGAGAATGCATTAATTCCATTAACCGAGGTTCCACTGTATTTTGAACATACAAAGAGTAACTGAAAAGAGTAACATGTGCTAGTCTTCAAATGACAGACCATAGATGCAGCAGCGTCTGCATGGATTAATGTTTCTGGATTGTTTTTTAAGCAGTTCCATGAACTCTCTAATAATCCAATTATCTGTTGGATAATTTATTTTCTGTTTCATCTTTTGCGATTGGGAAAAATCATACTGATTTATTACTCACAAAGCTGAGAGAGTGGAGAAGGTCAGTGGATATATTTATCCAGACTGAGAGTGTTTCAGGTCATCATAAACCCTTTGGATGTGATGCTGTTGGCAAATGGCTGCACCCTTTCATGTGGGGTGAAATGTTTAGCTGCCAGATGTAAGTTTCACAGTTTTATTTGAGGAGTTAAATACACTGATAGAGTTTTGGATGCAGATGTGATTTTTTTGGAGGCCTGCAATGGGCAACCCAATTTTTGGAAATGGCCTATTTTCTTAATGCTGTAAACAGGCAGAAACCTCCTTGCAAATTAAGTCACTGCTCCTCAATTATCCTTCCCTCTGAAGTGTAATATAAAGTAACATTTTTTTACCTTCCTTTACCCTCTGAAATTCTAATTGTTCACAGAAAACTTGGCTCAAAGGAGCACTTTAATGTAGGCAAAGAATAATTCCAGACATAATTCTGGTGGTGCTGTATAACACCTCCCCCCCCCACCATTTGTGTGTGTGTGTGTGTCAAATATCAACACAGACATTGACAATTGAGCCCAATATCTCCACAAGGGCATAGGGCAATGATGGCTAACCTTGGCACTTCAGGTGTTCTTGGACTTCAGAGACATTTAACTTGTATTTTTTCCTATGCCCCAACTAGGTAAGAGCCTTGTAAGAGTGCGGGGGCTTGAGTAGTCTAACTAGGCAGTGTTGCCCATCTCTTGTCAATGATGTTAGGCCAGGATTAAAACTCACCAAAGCATCCTCTGTCAGATCCATTGGGCAAGGTGAAAGCAGAGGGCACATGCCGTGGTCAGCCTAGCCAGCAGATGACATGATATCCAAATGGCTAAAAAAACAAAACAAAACAACCGTATGTAAATGGACTTAATTCCTCAGGTCCATTTGCATGTGTGAAATGTCATCTCGGAGATGTCTACCAATGCGTGGACTCCTCACTGAATTATGACTCCAAGATATACAAGGTAAAGTGTTTCCTCCTGAGAGAAATTGGGGGTGGGGAACTGCTTGGAGAATAGATTTTGAGTAGAAAAATGGTATGAAGTTGGGGTGGTGATTCTTTGATCCCCTCAGTATCTTTGAGTCCAGTGCCCGCCCACCCCTCCTGCAAGCCATGTTTCCTGGGCTTTCAAGGAACTGAGGTCCAAATTCAATGAAGGGAGCAAAGTTTCCCCATCCTTTGTCCAAAGAAAAGAGGTCAGTGGCATGCATCTCTGCTGTTGCTCCATTCAAGAGACCAGCCTTTTATGGTTTCTTTTCATTCAAGGGGGAAGACCCCTGTGCAAACCTAGTTGTAACTGATCATTAGGTGTAGTTTGAGCCTAGCCTCCCACCCAGTGCTTGCGGGCCCATTAGATAGCCCTTTTCATGCCAAAGGAAGCAGAGGCATTGATCGCCTTCTGACTCTCTTGCTTAGGGCTAGTAATTGTTAGGGAAGAAAGGGGAAAAAAGGCCATTAGGGTTTTTCAGGGGACCCTGATCAAATCAAATCAAGCTGCACTTTTCTAAGCCACAACACCTTCCAGATACTGTACTGAGAGCAGAGCACAGAAGCAGAGAATGACAGCCTTTGGAAGCCTCCTACAGGAACAATCAGAGAGCTGTACACACAGA
The DNA here is from genome assembly GCA_035047345.1 of Bradypodion ventrale. NCBI lineage: Eukaryota > Metazoa > Chordata > Lepidosauria > Squamata > Chamaeleonidae > Bradypodion > Bradypodion ventrale. The sequence goes on along the minus strand of JAWDJE010000001.1, from coordinate 313,304,843 downwards.
CAATGAAAAAATCCTGCTGCTGTCAAGGTTATCTGGACATGATCTGCTTGAGAGGAAGGAAGGAAGGAAGGAAAAGAAAGGCCTAATGAAAATGGATGTTACATTAGTATTTGCTCAAAAGGCCCAAGGCCAATGTGCAACATCACAAGAGCCAATTCCACTAGCATAGGGTTCAGCTGTTCTTTTTAAAGTGAAGGACCTGACCTCTTTGGGGAATCAGGACTTTAATAGGTCAGTGTTGTAGGAGAGGACATGCTGAGAATACTGGCTGACAAAGGTTACTGTCTATTTTGCTTGCTTGCTTTATACCAGAGGTTCCCAAACTTTTTACGCCACGGGCCTGACCATGCCGCCAAGACATCTGAGTGGGCCAGACCACACACCCCGAAAGTGGAAGTGGGCATATTTACAGCTGTGGTAAATGCAGCCACTACCATGTTTATGACAGTTACGGGCACGTTCGTGCAAATGTGGGTGCATTTTACGGCTGATGTAAATGCATCTGCTTCCACTTTTGGGTGTGGTGGCGGCAGCGTGGGCCACATGAAATGGTGCCATGGGCCAGGTCTGGCCATAGGCCATAGTTTGGGAACCCCTGCTTTATACTTACATGCGTACATGCGTACATAAAGCATGTGCTTTCGGGTTTGTTATCAATGTATTGATATAGTAATAAAAATCAATAAATCACTGAATTATCCAAATCCAATTGCAGTGTAGCTCACTGCAAGCAGAAGACAGGCAAAAGGAGTATGGTTCACACTATACTTCGTTTCGTATTATCATCAGTGATATTATCTGGACAAACACAACAATGACACAAACTAAATTGAAGGAAAATAATATGTACAGAAACACTAGAAAGAAACACAAGACCAACCTGCTGAACAAAATATTTTTCATACTCATGTTGTAAGACTGGCTGGTGCTAGCATGTTGTAGTTGATGGAACAAATAGAGAAAGAAACAGTGGGGAAGAGTGGGGCAAATACCTCTTGAGAAGCTCCCTTAATTGGCGTTTCTTATGATATTCACAATGGGAAAGGAAATGGATTTGGAATTGAAGGACCCAGATAGAAGCCATTTTTGCCTCAGATGCTGTCAGATGTAATGCCAACTGACAGAAGGGCTCAAATGAATTGAACCTGTCAGCAGAATTAATGGAATGAACCTATTTCTCTTCTCTTCCTCCTCCACACCCACCATTAAAGGGTGCAGATAAGAGGAATTGCTGCTGTCAGTTGACAAGGTAGGAAGGCTTGACAGGAAACTCCAAACTAGCTAGAGTAACCAGGGCGAGAAGAAAAGAAGTCTGTTTGCAAGTGGTAAACTGCATTTGGACTCTGCACTCACACATTTGACATTTGTGAGGCCAACTATATCCACATCTGTATCTATGAGTATATCTATATCTGGCGCATATATAGTAATAGCAATTGCAGTTATATACTGCCCCACAGCAATTAGAGCACACTTCACAATATAATTAGCACTTTTACCCCAGCATGCTGGGTACTCATTTTACCAACCTTAGAAGGGTGGAAGGCTGAGTCAACCTTTTGTCCATCAGGATCGAACACACAATGTGAGCAGCTTCAGCTGCAGTTCTGTAACATAACCGCTGCACCATAAGGGCAGGTATGTAGTATCTTCAAACAAATGTGCAAAACCAGACCAATTCAGGGATGTTTGTTTAATTTGGGGGCAATTACCAGCTCCTGCCAACCTAGCAGTTTGAAAGCAAGAAAATGCAAGTAGAACCACTTCGGTGGGAAGGTAACAGCGTTCCATGCACTCCGGTGTCTAGTCATGCCTTCCACATGACCACGGAAACGTCTGCAGAAGCAGACAGCGCTGGTTTTGAAACAGAGATGAGCACTGAACCCTAGAGTCGGATACGACTGGCTTTCAAGCAAGGGAAACCTTTACCTTTAAAGATCCAAACAAAGAATTGCTACTTTACTACAATATTAGCACTGAGTTTTGCGAGTGACAGTCAGAGGCTGATTGGTTTGCATCACCTGTGATTGGAAAAGTAACACAATTTTAGCATTGGGTCTTTTGTTCCTTCTCTAGTACCATTTTTCTTCTTTTTTAAAAAAGGTTTTGGTGTGGTGATGTAAATACCGAATGCTGCCTCCTGGGATTCTGGTTGCACTCTTACCAACAGAAATAGATGGTAGTTCATACTGTCCAAGTAATAGTTGCTTTTACTCCCCTCTCCTATTCATTGTTTCTTTTTCTTAAGAAAAATTCTGAATCAGAAAGATAACAACACAATCTACGCGGGTATCTCTTAGAGGGCTCAGGTCAGGTTGGTCCCAATTTGTGTGGCAGCTATTCAGGCGCAGAGCAGATAAGGGGCTTTTAACATATGTCTAAACTAGATCTGCCCTTGCATATCTATTACATTTTTTTATCTCCCTATCCAGAGACAAGCTTGCAAAGTGCAGTGAATGCCTCTCATGGGAGTTAAAGTGCACCAGTTTATTTGGCCAGAGCCTCCAATTTATATAGGATCTGGATATCCTTTATCTTAGAAATGTCTGTCTTCATCTTGCATATACACACAAGCAATCCAAGAACAAATATTTCATTAAAGAAACATATTTGCATATAGATTGCTTATAACCTCAGGTGAAATCTTTTTCACACCCCATATGGTTCTTGTGTTTCCTGCATGCATACTCCAAAGCCTAGTTTGTGGTTTATAAGTCATGGACATCTGGGATCAAACCATTTTTCTTTTGCATTATGCTAAATTGCAGGCAAAGAGATTAAAAGGATGAAGACAGGTCATCTACCCTAACACTTTTTTTGGTTGGTCTCTGATTTCAGCAATTTTGAAAGAGACCCTCTATATTGCAGTGGTATTGCCAATTTGTCTAAGTTGTCAGAGTGGAAAGAATGCAAAAGAAAGGTGGCATTAACAATGTTATACAACCCCATCTTTTCCTACCACCTCTGGCCTTCTCAAATTGGGAAGCCATCTGGAAACCAGGCACAGTGCCATCTTGACAGATGGGCATGAGCGTAGGAAGCTATAAGACCTTGTATGATTATCAAATGTGTCGTTCGGCAAGAATTTCCAGCCAGGAATATCAAAACAACTTTTTTGCTGGGTTCCTGGTCTCTCGATACTCTGAACTAGGTATTAGTATATATAGAGAACAGCAGGACAGAGTATGTCAGATACATGGGTCCAAGTATCAGGGATTTTGTCTTGATGGTGTCATCTAACAGCACAGGTCTATCCAAACTGCCTGCCAAACCCTTCCAGCAGTTTGGATGCTGATTGGAATCAAATCACATTCTTCTGGCCTCAAAACAGGTCTAGTGCCATGAAACCATTTAAGAAGAAGAAAAATGGGCTTACAACCCCAGACCAAAGGGAATTTGTATTTTAAAATGAGATGACAATAATGTATTGAGTATAAAGATCTTTTTATGGCATTTAAAATAGATCAGTAACTAAACCAATCTCACAACCAGCTTGTGCATGATTGCTGGAGCAAAAATAATTCTGTTCTTTCCCAAGCTGCATTCTTCAAGGCTCAGATTGGCATCTATTCCATTTTACATATCGGTATGTAAAATATATACTAATGTTTAAATATATCCTACCCATGGTTGTTAGCTGTCATAATTATGACACAATTCCATGCTGAGATTTAGTGTTAGAGATTCTGAGCTCCAACATACCATTCCTACTTTTATGAAAACATTTGGTTAAAATATCAAGATGTCTCATGAGCAATGTGGCAGCCAATGGCATGGACAAGAACTAAAAGGGCTTGGACCAAATTGTTTGCTCAGTTCAGTCCTGTAGCTTTGCACTGTCATCAAGCTGTTCAGTTTGTACGGAGTCACATTGTCAGGCCTTGGCATTTCAAGGTTTTCTCAGCAATATCTATGAAAAGTGCCCAGAGCAAGCTATCTTTTATTTGTTGTTGTGTCTGTGGTACAGACATATTTGGGAGTTGAGAAGGCCCAAAGATTCTTGGGTGGGCCCAAATTTGCCTTCATGCTCTTAGAAGGTATGACGGGACATATTTAGCACACACACAAAAAGCTCTATCTCCCTCTCATGTCACAGAGAGTAGCTGCAGCTACTCTCTGTGACAGGGAAATCAGCTCTGGAGAGGGCAGATCCAGTAACTCCAGTAACTCTCCTCCCACAATGATAGCATTTCTAGATCAGGAGTTCTCAACCTTTTAAAGACAGGGGCCAGGTCACACTCCCTCAGACAGCTGTGGGGGCTGTATGGCCATTTTGCCCTTCCTCCACCACATGGCACTTCCTGGTGTGGTAGAGGCTGTGGAGGGCCACATGAAATGGTGCCAAGAACTGCATCTAGCATGTGGGCCGCAGGTTGAGAACCCCTTTTCTAGATTAACATTTGAGTGATCTTTGGGAGATATCTTTATTGGGATTCCAGACCTTTCACAGATCTTTTTGTTGTATAATTTTCATAGATTAGTGCATCTAGCATGTCCCTAAGGTGCAAGCCCCCCTCAATTCTCTTTTTCCTTTCTCTTAGTTCCTGTTGAACAAATACTCAGGCACAGCTTTAGGAGAAGGAAAAACAATGTTTACTTCTAAGACTTATGTTAAAATAGTGTTATCAGATAGCAAAAATATAATATATCAGTTCACTTCGTCTTTGTTGCAAAAGAAGGAAGAATAAATCTTGATGGCTGCCAGAGAGTACAGTAAAACCCTGACTTACATATGCCTCGAGTTACATAAAATTCGACTTACATAATGATTTTATGCTAAAACCATGTCCCAATTTACATGGTTTAATTCAAGTTACATAAAGATTCTTTTCCCTATGGGTTTGCTTCGAGTTACGTAAAAAATCATTTCCCTATGGGTTTGCTTCGATTTACATAAAAAACCAATTTAAGCAAAAGCCTACGGAACAGACTTTATTTTGTAAGTAGGGGTTTTACTGTACAGTGGATCCTCAATTAACGACGCGTTTGAATAGCATCATTTCCGCTTAACGATGCGTCATCACTCGCATGTGACTATCCGCACAATGACGAAAAACCGCCGTTGTGCTGATAAACAATGTTTTTTTAATGTCGTTGTGTGGCTAATGATAGCTTTTTGCCGCTAGTTGGCGCAGCTGCCATTGAAAACCGCACAACGAAGTTTCCCCTATAGAGACGCTACTTGGGGAACCAAGTAGTGTCGTTATTCAAGGGTCTACTGTACTCTGTTATTAACTTTCTAAAATTAAAACATTTTGAGTCAGAAACAGCTAGGCTGAACAACTGGACACTCAGAACAGACAAACACAACTAAACTACTACACCCAAACACAGAGATCAGAGTGAAAAACAAAAGAAACATTTAGCCTGCTGATTGACTGTTTAGATTTAAAACAGACCATGGCTATGTATGATAAATGCTGCCCCTTTTCATCTTCATGTTAGTGTTCAAAACAAACACAAAGCATGATTGGTACCGGAGGGCGGGTACTGGAGGGCAGGCTGCACTCGGGAAATGAGGGACCTATGTTTAGTATCTGTCCCCCATTCTGGCCCCTCAGTTATGTCTCTGGTTCCTGGACAGCCGGCTACTGCTGGTGAATGCCAGATCGATCTGTAATAAAGCACCTCTGCTTTTGGATATAGATTGGCGGGCGAGCCGATCTGGCATGCATCACCGAAAATTGGCTGACACTGGAGGATGGCATTCCCCTATCAGATATGTGTCCAGTCGGGTTCAGTATTTGGCATCAACCTAGGGGTAAGGGGAGGGGCAGTGGTGTTGCCATAATAGCAACAGAGTCATTGGGAGTTGCGAGGGTCACGGCTCTGTAGATACCGGGTTGTGAGACCCTGCTCTTTTGGTTGGGCCCTAATGGGCAGTTGTGAATCCTGCTCTTATATCTGCCTCCTTGCAGTGTAGTGGATTCCCTGCCTGAGTTCCTTGAGTCCATTACAATGCTGGTGTTGGAGCTCCCTCGCTTATGGTGTTGGGGGATTTCAACTTGCCTTCATTGGGAGTTGGGTCTGAGGTGGCTCGGGAGTTCATGGCTACCATGGAAACTGTAGGCCTGACTAAAGTAATTCAGGGTCCTACCAGGATTTAGTTTTTCTGTTGGAGCAGTGGCAGTGTATTCTGAAACTATAGCAAGTACACATAAATCTGGTGCCATGGTCAGATCACTATCTGGCAACTCTAGACTTGTGTGTGTGTGTGTGTGTGTGTGTGTGTGTGTGTGTGTGTGTGTGTGTGTGTGTGTGTGTGTGTGTGTGTGTGTGTGTGTGTGTGTGACACACTAAACTGCAGGGAGGCAGGACCGGTTAAAATGGCCCTGCCCCGGCGGCTGATGGATCCAGAGGGAGTCCAGAGGGAACTGGGGTCTTTCCCTCTGGATCAGCTACACGATTCGCCTGAAGTCCTCATACGCATCTGGAATGAGGGAGCTGCCATGGTTTTGGATGTGATCGTGTCACTACAGCCTCTCCATGCACATGGGCTAAGTTCATCCCTGTGGTTCACGGAGAAGTTGAGAGAGCTCAAACATGCAAAGAGATGCCTAGAGCACCATTGGGTGAAGACCTGGAGTGATTTTGATCGAACACTTGCTAGAGCCACTATTAGGGCCTACCTTGTGGTGATAGAGGTGGTGAAACGTTAATATTTCACCACCCTTATTGTCTCTGTGGATAATTGCTCAGCAACCCTCTTCTGGGTGACTAGGTCCCTCCTTGGTGGGTGGTGGGTGGGCTGAGCCCAGTTGGCGGGAGGTAGCTGATGATTTTGCTGATTATTTGATGGAGAAAATCACTCTGATTCACTCTAAGCTTATGCCCAACGTGGATACTGGGGTCTGAATTTGACTGGACCACAGTCTTGTCATGTTATCTGGGATCAGCTTGATCCTGTTGTCCCTGAGGAAGTGGACAGGCTCCTTGGATCTGTTCGCGTCACTGCCTGCTTATTTGATTCATGTCTCGCCCTGTTGGTTACAACAACCAAGGCGGTGTCAGGCGGTTGGGTCGAAGCAATAATTAATTCTTCATTGTGGGAGGGGGTATTTTCTGCATCTTTAAAACATGCATTGGTGCGCCCCTCCTGAAAAACCCATCACTCGGTCCAACTATAATAGCCAATTTTAGACCTGTATCTAACCTCCCCTTCTTAGGGAAGGTGTTAGAGAAGGCAGTGGCATGGCAGCTACAGGGGGTCCTGGATAAAGCAGATTATCTGGACCCTTTTCAGTCAGGATTCAGGTCTGGATATGGTACCAAGACTGTATTGGTTGCGCTTTTGGATGATCTCTGGTGGGAGCGGGATGGAGGTAACCCGTCCATCCTGGCTCTTCTTGACCTCTCAGTGGCTTTTGATATTGTTGACTATGGTATCCTTCTTGAACGGCTCCATGGACTGGGGATCCAGGGCACTGTGTGGTCCTGGTTTTCCTCATTTCTGACGGGTCAGACCCAGTCGGTGTGGTTGTAGGATGAGGGGTCCAGCCCTAGGCCTCTCCAGTACATGGTGCCTCAAGGCTCGGTCCTCTCGCCTCTCCTATTTAATGTCTACATGAAGCCTCTGGGGGAGATCATCCACTCCCATGGGTTGAGGTATCATCAGTATGCTTATGATACTCAACTGTACATCTTGGCCTGTGGTGATCAAAGTGATGCAGTTGAAGTCCTATCCAGGTGTCTGGAGGTTGTTAGGGTCTGGATGTGGGACAACGGGCTACAACTGAATCCCAGCAAGACTGAGTGGCTATGGATCAGGGGCCCTGTGTTATCTTGGGAACTACCATCTTTGGTTCTGGATGGGGCTACTTTGCCCCAGACTGACCCAGTGCATAACTTGGAGGTCCTCCTGGACCCGTGACTACTGCTCGAAGAGAAGGTGGCAGTTGTGGCCAGGAGGTTTTTTGCACAACTTTGTGTAATCCACCAGTTACCCTGGCTCCTGGACCAGGATTCCTTGCTCACCGTCACACACACTCTGGTCACCTCTAGACTAGACAATTGTAATGCACTTTACATGGGGCTGCCCTTAATGACCATTTGGAGGCTGCAACTGGTCCAGAATGCAGCTGCCCAGGTGGTGATGGGGTGTGGGCATTATGCCTGTGCCTCGCCATTGCTCCAGGAGCTGCACTGGTTACTGGTGTGCCTCTGGGTGCAATTCAAGGTGCTGGTTATGACCTTTAAAGTCCTACATGGTAGTGGGCCAGGATACTCAACTTATAAATGAGTATATAGGTATTTGTTTCAGGCAAAAAAATTAGTTACTAAATGGAGAATTGAGAACAGGAGTTTTGACAGAGGCTGCAGATTCTTCTGTTTTATTTTGCAGCATTTTCAAAGTGTTTTAAATTAGTTGTCTTTTGATATCATTGCACGTTTAATCATATTTTAATGTTATAATTTACTGTGCTTTTATTTGTTATCTGTTATTTCCCTCATTTTATAAGCCATCTTGTTTTCCTGCATTGTGAGAAAGGCAAGATAAAAATGAACTAACAAAAACAAATGTGATTATTTTCTAGCTTAATTAGTTTTTATTTACTAATTAATGCTTGCTCATTTTGCTGAGGGATTAGGTCTGTGTTTGTTTTCTTTGTTTGCCTATCTTTATAATATGAATGTAGATCACATGATGAGTAAAGCTACAGTACTATGGAAGTCTTAGGCCAACATAACAGCTCCCCTGGAGGCTTAGTGGTTAAGACGCTGAGCTGGAGACTGGAAGGTCGGGTTTCAATGCCCGAGAGCTGCACTTGGTGACATGAAAGGAGCCTTATTCAGAGGTCTCCTGAGCAGAGTTTCTGCAGCAAATATCCTTTCAACCCAGAGTAATCTCTGACACAAAATTAATATTACCAGATGGCTTTGGGGAAATTCAATGAGTGATTTTATAGACATAACTCAGCCCCTGAGCCACCCAGACACACCAAGATTGGAGAAAGTCTTCTTCTGACTCTCCTCTCCAATGTCTCCAAGTTTGGTGAAGTTTGGAGTTAGGGTATCTGAGGTATTCACCCCCAAATCACTCATATAATTTTACCTAAACCAGCTGGTGGCAGCCTAAGACTTTTGCACAGTACTGTAAGTCTTACTTATTTATTTACAGAATTTCTACCCCGCCTTCCTCATCCTTGGATAACCCAAGGCAGCTTACATAAAGGTTAAAAAGACATACAAGTTTAAAACAACACCCCCCCCCCCCTAGCCCCTTAGAATAAGAAAAAAACACAACTGGATTTAAAACTATTAAAAGTTAAAAAAATTAGAAGATAATAGAATAAAATTGCAAAGATTAAAAAATTATAATGGGTGGGGTAGGAAATCAGGTGAACTAAAACTTTAGGTTCCTAAATGCTCAAAATAAGCATCTAGTACAGCTGACTAATGGAGCTTTCTTGATCTGAAACCGTGGGCTTCTGATTGTCCAGAAGAAAAGCTACATGAAGTTTATATGTGAAGGGTCCTGAAAGATTATGCTTTCTCTACACACTGCTTGAGCCTCTGCACTGGGATTTTGAACTAGGGCATACCTGTCTCTCTGCTTACCACCTTTACGACATTTCATGTGCTAAAGCCCTGAATGGCCTATTTATTGGAATACTGTAGACAAAGAAAAATCTAAGCTTCTTAAGAAAGAGCTTGATTAGGAAGGCAAAGTTTTGCTAATACCTGTGCAGATTACCACTTATTGTGCTTATCTCTTGTCAGCTGTCTTGGTAGAAAAAAAATATACAGGAAAGAAACATATAATGAAAGGTCAACTTTGGTAAATTAATCTTGGGATTCACTGGCACTAAGAAGTTATACTTTCCTCCGTGGATATGGACATGAAGGCAAATGCTTGGTTTATAGTATTACTGGCAATAGAAGACAAATTGTTGAAGGGCAAAGATCTTCTCTGAAGAGTTCAGATATGCCCTGGTGGCTAGCCACTACTTGCAGCCACCCACAAAAGAGACTAGCAAAATCGATTTTGCAGCCATGTCATTTTCAAGTAGATGGGACTGGCTATCTCACAAGGTAGACAGGAGAAAGTAGATTCTGGTGGCACACTGCTCTGGGATGGTCCTTCTGCCAACAAGCATGTTGGTGTGTTAAAGGACATAGGTGGTTTGTGAGCCATGCAGGATGCCCCCCCCCCATATGGCATACATGTCAAGTATCCCGGATTGGCCGGGAAATCCCGTATTTTGGCGTGTGTTCCTCCCCTTTCCCGTATTTAGAACAGCAGGGAAAGGGGTTACTGCATACACACACAAGCGCAGAACCCATCTGCACATGCACAAACATGTTCTGTGCATGCACAAAGGGGTTCTGTGCATGTGCATTGGAGTTTTTCCTGCGCATGTGCACCTGGGCCGGAGCAGTTCCCATATTTTCCAGAGTGGTGTTTGATGGGTGTGCAATATGGAGGTGAGGCACATCTCAGTTTATAAGCCACTCCTTTGAATGAGGAATTGTTGCCATACACACAACTCATTGGCATATCGTACTCCTTTGCAGGCGCACCCCCCAATAACGGACACAGACAACATTGAAAGTGGATAACAGCATCGGGCCACATTTATTGATTCAATGCCCTAGTCCGAATTATAAATTTGTATTGGTAAAACGACCAATCATAATTCTTAAGGCAAGCAGGCCGAAGTAACACTGGTAAGGTACCACCCCAAAATTGCCAACGGCAATTGGTTACAATGTATCAATTTGTATCAATTTGTTTGTTGACAACAAACAAATTGTTGACCGTAGTCAATATCTAACTCATGACCCCACCCTCTGACGCGTATCCGTGAAATCACGGGGTGATGCATGCTGGTTAGCTATCGCCATCACCCCGTCGCCTGGTTCGTCGTTGACCGGACAACGTTTAACTAATTTATTCCTGTCTAGTGTTGTCCAGTCAATTGCGAACCTGCCGGATACCTGTGGGTCATACTGTTTACCTTACCAGTGCTACCCGCCAATGTGACCGAAGTCAACAGTAGGAACATAAGAAAAACCCCTATATCAAACCATAGCAACAGTGTGGGATGGGCAAAAAAAACCAGGACCCGGAAGCCAATGTGGGTCCCAGCCAAAAATTCCCACCCGGCCCCGAAGCGACCAAAATATCACACTGTTAACTAGGGAGGGGGTGGAGGGGAAAAGACTTCTCCGCTCCGTCGCTGAGCTAAAATGGCAGCTCGGCTGCCTCGTGGCCACCCCTTTTATAAGGCAGCTGGCCACGCCCCTAACTACCCGGATTCTCTGTCCTGTGGGGGGGCCCGCAAAGAGCGCGGCGGCCATTTTGGCGCCGCGCTTGCATTCTACGATATGTAGAGAGTACAAAGAGAAAGCTCAAGGGCAAAGTAGCACAGGGTGCAACTACATTTGTGCCCAGGAGCATACCTGTCAACCTGCAGCTACAGAAAAACGGGACCTGCGCACATCGCTTGTGCACAGGTCGCTTTTCACGCATGCGTGGAAGGGTTTTACCCCTTCCACGCATGTGGGGAAGCGCTACGCCACTTGCACAGCCCCTACGCAGGCGGTGTAGCACTTCTACGCATGCGTGGAAGGGGTAAAACCCTTCCACGCATGCGCGGAAGCACTACGCCGCTTGTGTAGGGGCTGCACAAGCAGTGTAGCACTTCTGCACATGCATGGAAAGCATTTCCCGCCGCTGCCAAATTACGGGGTTTTGGCAGCGCGGGGCGGGTTATGACGTCAATGGACGTCAAATTACGGGGTTTTCCCGGCCAAATCGGGATGGTTGGCAGGTATGCCCAGGAGCTATGTAGCCTGTGTCACTATGGAAAGGTTGGCCATGATAGAATAATTTCTCTTATTAAGTGAGCCATTTCCTGATATGGGCAAATTAATATCTTCCCCTGCTCAAAAAAGAGCAGGGGAAGTGTTGTGTTCTCAAATACTATGCCTTTAAACAATGTAACACTCGAAGGAGTGAATACAACAATCATCAGCTGTAACAACGTAACCCGTTATAATAGGACGCGAGCTAGTGACCACCAGGTGGCAATAGCGAGCGGCCAGCTCACACGGTTCCAATTCCCCAAAGAACTACAGCGCGGGAAGATTCCCGCCACCACCTCACCTGGACAAGAAGGGCGTGACCAGGAATGACGTCACGCAGACAGTAGCCAATGGGCTATCGAGGAGCCACATTCAAATGTATAGCCACTGTATATATTGAGCTGTTCGTCCACCATTACCACATGTTCCCCCGGACCACCATGCAATAAAGATGTGTTAAGCCAACCTTTTGGCTGTTCAATTGTCTTGGTTCTCATACACTAAACTGGCGACGAGGATGGGATAATGGATCCCCACGGAATCAAGACAAACGCCGGTTTCGACATCAACAAGCCGGAAGAATGGGAGCTCTTCGAAATGGACTTCCAAAGCGCGCTGGTGGTGTCCGACATCACAGACGAGGGGAAGAAGAAGAAGGCCATCCTCACCCGGATGCTCGGCTACTCCGCCATGAAAGTACTGGTGGACCTGGTGTCACCGAAGAAGGTGAGCGAGGTGTCGGTGAAGCAGCTCCTGAAGGCAATGCGCGACCATTTCCAGCCCTCCGTTTCGATGTTTTCGGCTCGAGACGCATTCTGGAAGAGAGTCCAAGCGCCTGGTGAGCCTGGTTGGCCGCCGGCCCATGCAAGTGGGAGAACCTGGAAATCGCCCTCAGGGACCGCATGCTCTGTGGCCTGTGGGACGAGGAAGTTCAGCGAAAGCTGATGAACCAGGAGCCACCCCCGACGCTGCACGAGGTCGTGAAGGCGGCACAGGCAGCGGAAGACACGAGGGCCGGAGTCAAGGGGTTCAGAGAAAGGCCCCCACAGCCCGACAAGGCATCGGGCTCGGTGCACGCGGCCAGGCAAGCGCCACAATCCTCCGCGGAGAGCAGCGACGACGAGGATGTCTGGAAGGTTCGGAAGGACGGCCGACGCTGCGACGGATGTGGAGCGGCTCATGACCGCATCAAGTGCCCGTTCCGGAAGGCCGAGTGCCACAACTGTGGACGCCGAGGGCACATTGCCAAAGTCTGCAGACAGCGGCGCAAGGACCCGAAAAGATCGTCAGACCGTTCACCGAGGACCAAGGAAGGGGCCCGGGCCGCGAGGAAGCAGGACGGCATGGGCCGCATCTCCGACGACAGCGGCGACGACACCCCAGTTTACAGCGTGTCCTTGGGACACCCCCGTTACTTTGTTGAGGTACTGGTACAAGGGCCCCCCGTTAGAATGGAGATAGACTCGGGTTACTCATATTCAATTATGTCCCAACAGGAGTTTTTGGGAATTCCTCCCCACGTGCGGCCCAAGCTCAAAGCGCTGAGGTCAACGTTGCGGGACGTGCAGGGGAACAGCATTCCGGTGTTGGGGGTTGGAAAATTCAAGGTCCAATACAAGCAACACGCCGCGGAACTTCCCCTGGTTGTCCTCAAAGGGGGAAGCTGCAGCCTCCTCGGGACTCAATGGTTTAAGCCCCTGGGTTTGTTCATTGGGGGGGTGCATGCCGTTGGGACTGACCCAGTGCAGGAGGTGTGTGACGCGCACCCTGAAGTTTTCAAAAAGGGACTCGGAAAATTCAAGGGACCCCCAGTTGCGTTCGACCTGGACCCGGAGGTCCGCCCAATAAGACTCAAACCGCGCAGAGTGCCTTTTGCACTTAAGGACAAGATAGAGGCGGAACTGGACAAATTGGTGGGCCAAGGGATTCTTGTTCCTGTTGATTCCGCGGAGTGGGAAACTCCGATTGTAACGGCCCTGAAGGCCAACGGGGAGGTCCGAATATGCGCTGATTATAAGTGCACCATTAATAAGGCGATTAGGCCAAATGCGTATCCGGTGCCGGTAGTCAGCCACCTGTTGGCCAGGTTACATGGGGGGAAATGCTTTGCAAAACTTGACCTAGCCCAAGCCTACCAGCAACTCTCCGTCACCCCAGCTGCAGCTGCTGCGCAGACGATAGTCACTCACAAGGGGGCGTTCCAGGTGACGCGCCTACAGTTCAGGCATCTTCCAGTCGCTCGTGGAACGCCTCTTAAAAGGGCTAGAAGGGGTTTTGCCATACTTTGATGACGTGTTGATAACGGGGGGGAGCGAGGCAGAATTGGCCGAGAGGCTAGACAAAGTGCTGACGGTGTTTGAAAAGGCGGGGTTGAGGTTGCGAAAAGACAAATGTGTTTTCTTCGCGAAAGAGGTTGAGTTCTTGGGTTTCCGGGTAACCCCTGCGGGAATCAAACCCTCCAAATCCAAGGTGGCCGCCATTCAAAATGCCCCTCGCCCCACTTCCAAGCCCGAATTGCAGTCGTTCCTAGGGCTCTTAAACTTCTACCACTCCTTCCTGCCCCGGAAGGCTTCGGTAGCAGAGCCGCTCCATAAGTTACTCAAGAAGGACGAGGCGTGGAAATGGGGCAAGAGCCAGGAGAGGGCATTCATTGAACTAAAACAGCTCCTAGCATCAGACGCAATATTAACCCACTTTGACCCCAAGAGACCAGTAGTTCTGGTATGTGATGCGTCCCCGGTGGGGGTGGGGGTGGTTCTGTGCCACGTGTTGGAAAATGGGCGGGAAGCCCCGGTAGCGTTCTACTCAAGATCCCTGTCCCAGGCAGAGCGGAACTATGCGCAGACAGACAGGGAGGCACTAGCGATAATTGCTGGGACCAAAAAGTTCCACGATTTCCTCTATGGCCGCCCCTTTACCATAGTGACCGACCACAAGCCCCTGCTAGGCATTTTTACTGCAGACAAGCCCACGCCACAGATCCTGTCCCCTAGGATGCTCAGGTGGGCCATTTTTTTGAACGCGTACCAGAACGCGCTGGTGTATCGCCCTGGAAAGGACATAAGCCACGCGGACGCCCTGTCGAGGTCACCCCTCCCCCACACAAGCAGCCACGTGTGCGAGGTTGAGCAAGACCGCCAGGTGCTCATGATTGAGGTCTTAGATTCACCCCCCATACTGCCCACAGAGATCGCCAAGGCGACAGGCAAGGACAAAACGCTGGCCCTGGTCAGCTCGTGGGTGCAGAAAGGGTGGCCATTGTCCTCCCCGGCGGCAGAGTTCACCCCATTTTTTCGGAAAAAGCTAGAATTGTCCTTAGAGAGGGGGTGCCTCCTGTAGGGCCAGCGGGTAATCGTCCCTGAATCCCTGAGAACGAGGGTGCTCAAACTGCTGCACGTCAGCCACCCTGGAATTGTCCGTTCCAAGGCACTGGCCAGGAGCTACTTCTGGTGGCCCCAGTTGGACGCCGATATTGAGCACATGGTGGGCACTTGCAGGAGCTGCCAGAGCTCCCGGCCCGAAGAAGCTCGCCTTCCGCACAGGGAATGGGACATGGCAAAGGGACCATGGTCCCGCGTGCATATTGACTTTGCGGGCCCTTTCAGGGGATCACTTTTTCTCCTCATAGTGGATGCTTACTCCAAGTGGTTGGAGGTAATCCCGGTCGCGAACACCTCCTCAGCCACAACTATTAAACATTTGCGAAGGGTGTTCAGCATGTTCGGTATACCCGACACCCTCATTAGCGATAACGCTAGTTGCTTCACGTCCATTGAGTTCAGGGCATTCACCGATATCAACGCCATCCGGCACATCACCTCCGCTCCCTTCCACCCGGCAACAAATGGCCAGGTAGAACGCCTCGTGCGCACCACCAAAGACGCGCTGAGGCGCATGGGCCCCGGGGATTTAAACCTGCAAGTGTGTCAGTTTTTACTGGGATACAGGTTAACCCCCCTAGCGTCAGGGTACTCGCCCGCACAGCTCCTAATGCGCAGGAAGCTGACTACAATACTGACCAGGCTAGACCCCACAAGGGTGGAAGACACTGGGAGGAACATCGGGGTATCGAGCACGAAGAGTTTCGAAATAGGCGCCCCGGTTCATTGCAGAAACTACGCTAGTGCAGGGCCAGCCTGGGTCCCGGGCGTAGTCATTGGGCAGACAGGTCCCATGTCGTATTGCGTAGAGACCAGCACAGGTCTACTCTGGAGGCGACACACAGACCAAATCCGGCGCCGGATCTCCGAAAACCTGGGCGCTGACAGCGCAGAAAAGGATTCAACGTTAGGGTTCTCCCCCACCCGTTCAGCCCAAGGGGGAGGAGAGGGGGGCCAGTGGTCCCCACCAAGGGGGGAAGGGAATAAGTTTGTCCCCATAGACATCCTGAGAGATACCCCCATAGATACCCCAGTAGATGATTTTGAGTTTGAGTTACAAAACCGGGGGGGGGGGTTTCGGAGTGGTCCCCCACCCATCCAAGCGAGAAGCGGGGTTTTGCGTTAGCCCCCAGTGCCTCCGGTTTTCCCACAATGGAGTTTGTCCCTACCCCGAAAGCCGCAGAACCGCAGCAAGTCGCTAACGAGTCTCCCTCTCCCGTTGCAGGACAAGAGACCAGGGAACAAAGAAGCAGTAGCGCCCGCGGGACAAGTCAGCCAGTATCGCGCCTAAAACGCGTTTGCAATAAGCCATCTTGGATGAGAGACTTCGTCTCATCCTAGGGGGGAGGGATGTTGTGTTCTCAAATACTATGCCTTTAAACAATGTAACACTCGAAGGAGTGAATACAACAATCATCAGCTGTAACAATGTAACCCGTTATAATAGGACGCGAGCTAGTGACCACCAGGTGGCAATAGCGAGCGCCCAGCTCACACGGTTCCAATTCCCCAAAGAACTACAGCGCGGGAAGATTCCCGCCACCACCTCACCTGGACAAGAAGGGCGTGACCAGGAATGACGTCACGCAGACAGTAGCCAATGGGCTATCGAGGAGCCACATTCAAATGTATAGCCACTGTATATATTGAGCTGTTCGTCCACCATTACCACATGTTCCCCCGGACCACCATGCAATAAAGATGTGTTAAGCCAACCTTTCGGCTGTTCAATTGTCTTGGTTCTCATACACTAAAGGAAGTAACTTATTTTTTTTTAGTATATTGCAATATGATTCGTGAGTTATTTTTTTACAAATCTTTTCTTTGTCTTGTTGGTTAAGAAACATAGAGAGGCAAAGAAAAGAACATACTAGAAGAGGTGAGGGATGGAATGAGGGGGTAAGAAAGGAGGAGAGAAGGAGGCATATTTTGAGGTGAGGTGAGGATAGATGGGAAAGAAAGATGGTGGCCAGAGGCCATAAGGCAAAGCAAGAATTTTCTTTTATAACTGAGTTATCTCATCATAAATATGCTTAAATAAAAATAGTTTTTTAACTTCCCCTGCCCTCTGACAAAATAGAGCAAGCCATTAATTTGCCAGTACAGTAGAACCTCGGATAAAGTCTAAACTCCATTTCACAAGTTTGGACTTTATCCGATTTTGGACTTTATCTGAATCAAATGGACAATGCATCAGATAACATCCAAAATTGGACATTATCTGAGGTTCCTATACCAAATACTTCAGATAACGTCCATTTTTAGCAGTTTTGGACTTTATGCGATATATCACATGTGCATGAAAACTGTGACTTTATCTGAATCGGACTTTATCCAAGGTACCACTGTATTCTGAAAGGCTCACTTAATAAGCCTCTTCACAATATTGGCCAATTGATACTGGAGCGATCTAGGTGATTCCACATCAAGAAAACATTTTTATTTGGAATTATCCTTAATACTTTTTTAATTGTCTGACTGGAAACATCCCATTACAATCTACTGTCCAGTACTCTAGTGTCATGTGTCAGTTGTTTGTGTTGTGAAGCATTGCATTTTCCTTTCACTTCTGTGCACATCAACGATTAGACATCCTTTCAGCTTTAATCTAGTTGCATCATTAGTGATAACACTATTTGTACTTTTCCTCTGCTCTTCCCCCTGTAGCTGATTGAGTGTTTTCTGACCTGGGAGCCCCATCTTCCAGAAAAAAAGGTCTTGTTTCATTTTGGACTGTCTCACCATAGGGGTTTCATGGTATGGAAAGTTCAACAGGGGTTTATTGTTGCCACCTCTGTGCAGTACTAACAGAAGTTAGCTTGAGTGTCATTGCCTTCTCTGTCGGTGTCACCTTGAGTTACTGCTGCTGCCCAGTAGCTGCCGTGAGGAGAGGGATTACTAGTATCTCAGCTGTGACCATTTTGCCTTGAATGATTTTGCTAGAAGTCCAGCTTCATAATGGAGTGTGGCTTCCTGGTGACATTGCTTTCCATCTCACTGACATGCACAAACCCCTTCACCACATTAAGGTGTTCATCCAAGAAGAAGGTGCATCAAAAAAGGGCTATACTTACATTTAACCTTCATGAGACCAAATTAACCCTGGTATAACTTTTTAAAATGCAATATCATAGTTACAATGCCACTTGTTTTTCATATTTTTGGATGCAAGCTAGTTTTTATTAAGAGCCACACTTTCACATTCTTACCTTTGACACCTTGGAGTCATTATTCAGCGAGGAATCTGCACATTGGTAGACATCTCTGTGATGACATTCCACACACACAAGTGGGCCTGAGAAATAAGGTCCATCTGCATGCAGTTTCTAGGATATCATGTCACCTGCTGGCTAGGTGGAACATGATGTGTGCCCTCTGCTTTCACCTGGCCCAAGGGATCTGATAGAGGACGCTTTGGTAAGTTTTAATTCCAACCTAACATCATTGACAGAGATGGGCAACACTGCCTAGTTAGACCGCTCAAGCCCCTGCATCTTGACAAGGCCCTCACCCAGTGGGGGACTTTCACATTCTAGTTTTACATAACATGCTGGAGACTGTCAGTCAAGCTAATGTTTCCTATTTCTTTGATCAAAGGGAGCACGAAAGATTTTCCATGTATTGAGACTTGTAATATGCACAAAGTTGCTTTCTAACCACTATGACCAGATCCAGTCACAAACAACACAATGAATTATGCAATGCTGTCTTATTTCAGGTCAGGCTTTTGGCCCGCCTAATGTTGCCTATCAGTCTGGCAGTAATTTTCCAGCATTTTAATTTTCCTAGCAGCCGCTCTTTTCAAAAAGAGTTGAGGAGGAAAGAGCCAGCAAGGGTAGCTTAAGAACATGTACTTTGAGATAAGAAATACATTTAGAATGTAAATTTATGGGGTAGGGAGAGAACACAGTAATATATATTTAAATGTGGGTTTCAAGTAATCTTAATATATATATTAATATACATACATACATACATACATACATACATACACACACACACACATATGCTAATGCACAAATAGGATAGAATGGACTTATGGGTAAACGACATGTGTTAGGCTAATAATCAATTCACCATTTCCTACAGAGAAATCCCTTCCCCAGACATTAACCTCAGAATGCTGTGGTATTATTTAAGGCCATTAACTCAAAGGTCAGAATTAAGCAGCTGCAAGATAATTGTAATATTTTGGTGCATGGTACTTCTATTTTAAGCAGGAATTTTATTTTGCTGGTTTATCAAGTTGTGTTTGAAAGGGTGAGCTTAGCTGTCTACTAAACAAGCATGGCTAATGAAAGGTTGCTGAAATAAATGTTAGGGTATCCCAAGAAAAGCTAATGTTGTAACAATAGTAGAAGCACTATTTAAGTCTATTTTAAGCAATCCTGGAAGAGAGGATTATTTGAGCCTGACTGTTTTTGTTGCATCAAAAGATGTTTGCTTTTGGCAAAGAAATCTATCTATCTATCTATCTATCTATCTATCTATCTATCTATCTATCTATCTATCTATCTATCTATCTATCTATCTATCTATCTATTTATTTATTTATTTATTTGAACAAAACTATTTTTATTTCAATAGCTATAAAGGATTAGTCTCCTGCCAACCTAGCAGTTCGAAAGCAAGAAATTGCAAATAGATAAATAGGGACAACTACGGTGGGAAGGTAATAGCATTCTGTGCCTGCCACATGACCATGGAAATGTCTGCAGAAGCAGACAGCGTTGGCTCTTCGGCTTTGAAACACAGATGAGCACTGAACCCTAGAGTCGGATACGACTGGCTTTCAAGCAAGGGAAACCTTTACCTTTACCTAAAGGATTAGTAAGCAGTTTTTTTGTCTGTTCAGACATTTTTACTATGACCTTAAATGTTAAATAGTGTAATAAGTATTTAACTGATTGGAAAAGAAAATCTGTTGATTGTTATAGAGGCTGAAATCAATGTATAGCATGCACTGCAGCATCCTCAAGTCAATGAAGCTTTGGCATTGATGTCACCTTAGCATGTTAACAGAAGCAAACTCTTTCCTGTCCTCTCCGATGACCTTGCAGGACAAGGCGACCTATCCTGTAAACTGAAATAAACAATATCAGAGAACACAGGCAATCCATAAGGAACATTCTGTGGTAGAAACCTCTGATTTTGCAACACTGACTGAGCCTGGAGCAATAAATACAAAGAAAATGTAAAGCATCTGCTTTGGCAGCAGATTCTAGAGGTGATAATGTTTTGTTTTCACCCCCAGCCTTATTCCAAGGTGCTTTTGTGCAGAGATATTCTACTTCTTCCCAAGTGAGCTTTCCCATTTATTCCAATGGGGATACATCCCATAGGGCAGGAGATCTCAACTACAACCCACGGGCCAGCCCCGTCTCATGACACCATTTTGTGTGCCTCGCGTTGCTGCCACTGCCACCACTGGAAGCAGAAGCAGAAGCATTTATGTCAGCCATAAATGCGCCCGCAACTGTTGTAAAGGCATTTATGACAGCCACAAACGCACTCACAGCTGTTGTAAACATGTTTACGACAACTGCAGTCATGTTTTATGGCAGCATTTATGGTGGGGGAACCACCAATCTGGTCCGCTCAGCTATCTGAAGGATCGTGGTCTAGCCTATGGCTTAAAAGAGTTGAGAACCCCTGCCATAGGGATTCATGTAGCTTCATCTGTCCACTCTGCAGATATGTAACCCCATTGTGTGTATGTGAGCTTCATGTGTGCATACTCAAGTGATCAATCAGGATGCATATTTCTACCATGTAGGACTGACCTATCTTTTTGTATTTTCTCTATCTGAAATTATGTATCTTGTGTTTAAAAATCTAATTGCTAGAATCAAGAAGAACAGCACCATTAAATCAGTAAAATTAACATAACAGTTGGCTTTTATTTAGCAATTGATCCAGAAATCTATTCTGCTTGGGACTAGTAACAGAAACTAATGCCAATGCTGTAGCCTAGCCAAGCCAAGACAATGGCTGAAATGCAATTGCACACACCAGACAGCAAAACAATTAGACGCTAAGTGCTTAAGTTAAGACATCTCTGTAAGCCTTAACCGGTGCATGCTGAATCACAAGATTGCAGAGATTTCTTTGCTTATGCATTTGTGAAGCAAGAAGAATGAACTACAACTATGCTTATGGATGGTCATTTTCACCTTGACTCCAACATGAAAAATGATGAAAGATGTTATGGAAACAACATGAGAGCCAGCATGCCCATAACAGAAACTGCTGACAGGCCTGTATACTGGATGAGAGGGGCCCCATCATGTGTTGCTATCTGGACAGTCACTTGACTCCACAAGGGCTGGGGGTCTTAGGACAGGTAGAGGGCTATGTTTCACCACATCTGGCTTAATGGGACTGCCGTTTATTGATGGAATTGGAAGAGGAGACCAATGGAGCATATCTTTCTCACCTCCTTCTCCTGCAGCTCTGGAATAGTCTTACTATAAACAGTACTAGCAGAGGAGCTAGCGTTGCCCGGGGATACCCTACCCGGGCCAAGGAGAGACCTGGGCCTGCCTCTGCCCCCCACCCCAGCTGCTTTACCTTTTTGTCTGCTGTTGTCGTGGACGCTCTCTCAGCCCCGTCACGAGGCGCTGTCTCAGCCTAACTCTGGCCACCGGCACCGGCCTCCAGAGTGACTGCCCGGCCCCTCTGTCCTCCCATGGGTTGTGTCAGGTGGAAGGGAGGCTCCATTTGGGCAGGTGGGCAGAGGACCCATTGGGGGGGCGGAGACCTATGGAAGGAGGCAGCCCAGTCCCGACCTCTGCCCCCCCGGCTGTGGGTTCTCCCTTTACCCCGAGGTGTGCCTCAGGAGTGCAGAGGAGCCATGCCACAGTGGCCGCCCGCTGACAGTAGTCGCTGGGGCAGGGGCGGCCATAATTGCCACTGTCAATACTGGAGGCTAGGCTGTGTGCCACCTGGAACATCAGGCAGACTTTGGCACATGCATGGAATTCTGCACATGCGCCAAAGCCTAGAACACCAGGCAGGGTTACGCGCATGCGTGGATTCTTGCCAGTCATCCCAGACGTTGAAGGTAGGTGTGCATGCAGTTTCCAGTGCAATTGGTGCAGGGGTGTCACTTTGTATGAGGGAGCCCTGTGATGTCACAGAGCCCTAGATCTGGTCAGCTGGGAATTGGTTGAGCTGTGGCGATGACATCACAATCCCCCCCTGGTTGGCTTTCCCCCCTTGCTTTTTCTCCTGTCGGTGGGGGCATCCCCTTTGCGGATTGATTTAGGGGGTGTACCCCTCCCCATGGGGCTTGACACCCCCGCAGTGACCATCTCTTCAGCCCAAGGTACGTATGTGCCGAGTTTCAGTGTGATCGGTGCAGGGGTGTGGATTTGTATAAGCAACATACAGCACCGGACCTTGATTTTAGTAATATAGATAGTAACATGGGGATTGTATGTCTCCTTGTATCCTATTCCCATAATCGAGTAAAGACACAAGAATGCATACCTCTTTCAACCATCCCCATCACATAATGCTCTACATCAGCAGTCTTATTAACAGAAGTCTCAAAAACATTTTTTGGGGGGAGTCTTACATTTGCATGACAATTAAAACAGCAGCAGCAAAACTAAGTATGTTTCTTTGCCACCTTCCCAGTCAACAGGCCTCCCAAGACAGTTGAAAATATCAAACACTAAAACTAATTTGTGTTTTGAATTTAACAATGTTTAAATGAGCCAGTTAAAATACAAGACCTAACAACAGTTGGAACAAATATTGTAAAGAAAGTAGCAAGAAAAAAAGGGATAGTTTTACATGTTCTTTTAAAAGTAGCTACAGAAAGAGGATGACCTTGCAGGACAAGGATAAGTAGCTACATAGAGCTTTTGGGTGGAAATTCCACTGAGCTGGACCACCTCTGAAGAGAGCTGATGTGTAATGCCTGTTAAGGTTACCAAGCTTAGCAATTGGCAAGTGGGTAGCTCCTTTAAATAAGCCCTTAAAACACAGGCACATTCATGGAACACCATATCATTGATTTACAGTATAAACATGAATGCATTCAATTGTTGTGAAATTTGGGGACATCAAGGCAGTTAACAGGAGGCAGGCTAGCCCAGCCCTGCTCTAGTCACATTCCATTATTGTTTTGCTTACCCAACTATGACACATATGAAAAGGAGACATCCCTGCTCACATAAAAGCTCTACGTGTGAGGAATAACAGTGGAAAATCTTTTGAACAAAACAAAGCTGCTTGTTATTCCCAGGTTAACATGTGGTCGCACATAAAGCCATAGAAATTACCTCACTTGTCTCAGTCTTATCACCCACTCAATGGTACTGGTTTATATTATATTACAAATTTGCTGAGGAACTTCTATTGTCAAGAATGGAGAAAGCAAACAAATCTGTGCAAGACAAGAGTCCCACACCGTGTAGCATTGCTTGTAGGGTTGTTGTGAGGTCAACAGCACCCCTTTCCCTTGGAGTTCAGGGCCAACCCTGACAACCTTAGTTGTTTACCCTAGCACAGGTTGTACTGACTGACTTGGCTTCCAAAGGTTATATTTTATCTTTGACTGGGCTTCACCAATGTCAGTCTGATGTAATAGGCTGAGTTGCAAAATAACAATGATTTGCCCATTTAAAACAAAATGTTATTTCTTTGTTCCAGAGTTAGTGTTGCTTGATCCAATGAATTCTGTCCTAGCAAACACCGAGCTGCTTAATAGAAAAGGGACCAGAATTCCAAATCATCATCATCATCATCATCATCATCATCATCATCATCATCATCATCATCATCATCATCATCATCATCATCAACAACAACAACAACAACAACAACAACAACAACAACAACAACATCTTCTTCTTCTTGAGCTTGGAAACTCCTAGAAGGTCTAAAATCCCTCAGCCAGCATGACCACAGTCCATAACTAACTGGGAGATTTCTGTGACTTGTACTCCATAAAATAACATTTCCAAAGAGTTTTGGAATGTTTTAGATAGGCTATAATAGGCAAATGCCACTGGAAACCATCACATTGGGCCCAATGGCAAAATGAGCAGAGGAGGAATTCTTATTCCCAATGGTCATGGAGGTGGAAGAGGCCATGCCAGATGGACTGGCTGTGAAGGTGCACCTTGTCCATATCTTCAAGGCTGCGGCAGTCCATTGCAGTCCCGGTGTTAATTCTGCATGTTGCACTTCATGTGTGCCGTGGGTGATGGCTCCGTGGTCATAGTGTGTGGGTCACTTCATGGCAAGACAGTATCCACCTTAAACTAATTTATGCCAATGACATTTTTCCTGCCTCAGGAAAAAATGCATTCTCAAATATGAGTTGCAGTTGACGATGAACAGGCAAATGATTTAGGAACCCAATATCATAACATAGACATTTAGGCAGGGCAGCCAGGTTAGGCTATACTGAAAAGAGGAATTACGTACCCTTTTGTCAGAGATTGAAGTGTTCAGGAATGCAGATATTTATGTATCTTTTTAAAGCGTGAATAAAGTGGGAAATTAACCTGGTTTGAAAGCAGGTGTCTCTGTTGCTCTTCTGATAGTACTTTGATCTGATCTGAAGCAGACCTGGATGAGAGGGGCAGTGTCCAGAAATTCATCATCCAATCCCTTTCCCCATATTATAGATATCTTTTCACCAGTAACATAGATATTTTCTCTTCTAAATAGATGATTTCCATGAATTGACTTTATTTCCCATGCATGTATGTGTGTATGTGTCATATAGGTGAAATTACAAAATTAGCCTCTTCAGCTTTTCTTGTAACGCATGAAGACATCTGAAAGGTTGCTACAGTATTAGGAAATCACCAAATATTTGTGTTGGAAAGTGTGTGTTGTGTGCCTTCTCAAACTATCGCAAGGAAAATGACTGCACAGTGAGCTATTGCTTTTTAAGTATGAGTGCCTATCTGTGTGTAGGCAATTCGGTGCTTTTAAAAACCTCTTGTGCTTGTATCAATCAAGCTCTGCCTTCAAGTCATGTCAAAGAATAAAGGCAGAGAGATGACTTTGAGATAAGTCATACTGGGACATTCTGAACAGGAACATAAAATAAATGATTCTGTTTATTGATAGTGGTTTTTTTTGGTTGTTGACTCATTCTCACACTGCCCAGGGAATGTGCTTTATTTGTGAAGTTCTCTTCTCCTCTCCCTTGTCATTCATCTACAGATTTGCTCAGCAGCAAGCCTGATGCATGCCCTTCAATTAGATTTTGCCTGGAATACCAGAGCCAACTTAAAGGGACAGAATCAGCTTGAAAATGCACAACTATCGCTTACAGCAGATCCTGACTTACATTATTATGCTAGGTTTCAAGGAAAACAATGAAAAGAATTTTTTTTGTTATAACAGGAAATATGTGTAGAGGGGGAAGAGTACTATGGAAAGTGGGATTTTTTTTTACCAGCTAGCCTTTTGCTTCAGCACCAGAAAAATGGAGATCTAACTTTTTCAACAATAGCTATTAAGGCAAAAATGAGGACCACTAAAAGCAAAAAGCAATCACACTTATATACCACCCCATAGTGCTTAGTGCACTCTCTGGGCAGTTCACAAGTTAATTAGCATTTTGCCCCAACATGCTGGGTACTCATTTTACTGACCTCAGAAGGACGGAAGGCAGAGTCAACCTTGAGCCATGGTCAGGATCAAACTCATAATCTTTTGGTTGCAGTACAACAGCTTAACCACTGTGCCACCAGGACTCCTACGACCTCTAGCCTGAAACTCCCATGATTCCTCAGCCAGAAATTCATGAGAATTGTAGCTTAATAACATCAGAAGTGGTGTATGATCTATATTCCAATATGACGACTACTGTAAGTATATATCAACCTTTGAAGTTGAAATCAACACAAGAAGACTGTGTTGGAACTTGTGAAGTCGTAAGAGAGCCACTATAAGCACATGCTGGGTGCTTCCTCCTGGCCAACTTTATTATTTGTAGGCTTGGAAACATTAGGAAAGATATACTTTTGCTTTGACCATTCCCATGATCTCCCACCTCCTGCTCCCTTGAGGCTATTGATTGGGAGATGCAAATGGAAATTAAATCCAGTTTCTAAAAATCCAGCCTAAGCTCCAAATAATGGAGATGCACCAGGGTGAGTGTTTTGTCTCTTCTCTCCTCTTGCACTAGCAAGAATCACTTTTGCCCTTCTCAAGCCACTACTATGAATGGAAAGCATCTATGTTTTGAAACTCATTGTGCCATCTGTACCTAAATCTGTTGCTAACCCAATTTGACTCTGGAATAATTAAAGAGGTGTGCATGCATACAGACACGTACATGCATGCACTTGAGAGCCGCACAGCCTACCACAGAGCTATACCAAGTGAAATCTACTATTTCAGGATCTTTTCCCTGCCAAAAGGGTGACATTTTTCCTCCTATGACTTTTGAAAGGGAGAAGGATGAGCTACCTAGAATATCAACAAACCAACTATCCATAACCTTGGGAGTTCACCTGGAAAGCTGGCTTAAAAAATTAACATAACATCTCGTCTCCTGCTTCTAATAGGACTGATCTTATTGATTGCTAGCTTTAGTCTGCTGGGAGACAATCAAAATTGCCATTAAGTAAATAACTTATAAATAAAAGAAGGAAAAATATTTCTTGGGCAGTTGGCAGCTTGTTTGTTTGTTTGTAAATCTCAGTAATGTAAAGTGGTATAGTAATTTTTCATCTAAAACCAGCTTTGCCCTTAACAGATAGCTAAAGGAATAAACAGAACCCCTGTGTCCACAGCAGGAAGTTTGTGTGTGTGTGTGTGTGTGGTAAAAGTTATAGAAACTATAAATCAATTGCACAGTTTAGCCTTGCTGTGCCATACCAGTGTCATCTTTGAAAAACAGCCTTGATTGCTCATGACATTGGTCACTGCAAGAAAAATGGGTAGATGAAGATATATAACTCCTGAAGAATCCTTCTGATAACACATTTTTCCCTAGTGTGTTTTTCTTTAATGATTTTTGGGCCTAGTGACCAGAACCCTATTACTTACATGGGTTGATCTTAATTAATTAATATACCACCTGATTAGTGAATACAGTATACTCTACTTTGGCCAATGTACAAGATGAAACAGAGAGAGAGAGAGAGAGAGAGCTTTGCTACATTCCTGTAACTACATAATCAATATGACATTATAATTGGCTTGAGTGCAGCTGTATACAAACACACACACACACACACACACACACACACACACACACACACACACACACACACACACACACACACACACACCATTATTTCAAACATTCAAATTAATATCATTTGATGATATGGTTTTAAAGGCTGCCTTATATAATTCTGTCTTGAGTAGGGTGGGAAGAACGCAAAAACCAAAGAGAGCACTGAGGCCCAGCAGTTTTAAAATAAAATGACCTAATATGACGAGGCCGTTCTCAGAGAGAAACAGCTGCACCACAATTGCCAAGAAGCTGAGATCTATTTTATTTGTTTGCTATATTCCACCTATTCTCTAATGAGCTCATGCTGACGTATATGATTTTCCTCCTTCCTATTTTGTCTCATAACAATTCTGTGAGTTAGATCAGATGAGAGATTGGTCCGAGTTCACTTTAGTGAGGTTCATGTAGGGAAGGTCTCCTAAGTCCCAATCCAGTACTCTTACAACTACAACTTATTGCCTCTGTGGGGAACAGGCCCAATTTACTTCAGAGCCACATGTTAAACCATTCAGGTGCAATGGTTACTTTTTATTTTCAAGGCATTTTCCTTCCCATTGTGTGTCTATGTTCAGATTTCACCAGACCTGACAGATATCCTCCTCAGCTATTTTTAGAGCTAAAGGCAAAAGCAGTAGATGTCACTGCCTAGCCAGATGACTCTTGCTTTCCTCCTCAAGCCAGTCACTGCCTTTTTCTATAATGAGAGATGCACATAATGTACTTTCCCCTCTACTGGCACATCAGATAAGAGGTTAATTGTGGGCCAGAATTGAGTTATAAAACAAGCTCTAATGTTAGTGTTGCTGATTTCCTTCCCATAACTCTTGTGAAATCTCTATTTCGAGCAAATAATAATAACAACAATATGCCATTTCAATGGAAACTACATATGTTAGACTTCCCAAATTACCTATTTTAACTTTTCCTATATTTCAACAAACCTGGAAGTAAGCTTACACAAGTGGAGTCTAGTTCCCATTGCATTTGATGAGTCAGAATACACATCACCCATAGGGGGTAGGAGCCAGGACTAACCTGCAGAGCTAGAGACAAAAGTAGGCATTCATGCACACACACATGTACACCTCCAAAACAGAGAGCAAAGCAAGCATGAATATAGCAGGAGGAGGAGGGACTTAGGCGTGGTCTTGATTTTCCTCCTCTGAAAAGCAGAGGAAGGTAGAAATGTGTTGGTTGTGAGTTGTTTGGGTGTGATGAAAAGCAGTGCTCTATGGGTAAGTCTCAACAGATGCATGCATGTCAGGAGAAAGAAAGCAGGATGAGCATAACTAATATTATGACCACCTCAATCAACATCAGAACCTTTTTTCCCCAGGATCTTTAAATACCTTTTACAATGTACACTTTATGTGTGACCTGGGAACAATAATTAATGGAGGGCTGCTTGATTGAACTTTTTCTTTGCTTCCTCTTTTACCCCCGCAGGTGTTGAGGGAGCTTGATGGAACAGTGCTGCTAAGAGTGCTAACCTTTATGTGTTAATATTTTGCAGCACAACCATCAAAGGGGTGTTAAATTTTGATTCATCAACATTTTCTACATCTCTTAGTATGGCTATCTCCCAAATAAGGCTGCAGCAGCCTACAAAAACATATTCCAAATATATATATTTTAATCTTGCAGATGCCACAGAATATGTTGCTGTGATGGGAGAAATTTTGCTTAAAACAACAGTAGTAGAGAGTAAGATGGAGAGATCAGCTCAGTCTCATCAGCCCTCCTCCCCTTTGGCATTTTTATATGAACACAAACTGGCACCTTGTATGATAAATCACTCTAGAAACATTTCAAGTAGAAAAAAAATATCTTTACTTAAAGTTACCATCTGTACTTTCAGTCAAAAGGAAAGGGGGGGAATGGAATCTCTGACATGAGGAAGACTTTCCATGCTTGTTGGTTGGAAAAAGGTCAGAGAGAAAAAGACCATCAACAAAAACAATAGAAGCCAAACAAAATAAAAACTGGGGGAGAAGGACTGGGGGCTTGCCTTAAATGCCAGATGTGGGAAAAGAACTTTACCAATCAAGCTGATGTCAAAAATCAATCACATTAGGTGGATTAGTAAGCCTACCTCCTACTGATACCCAGTGTTAGTGCATGCAAGATTGCTATTATGCCAACAGCTATTACTGAGGAAACACCCTTATTTCTTGAAAATGCCATGTCTTCAAATATGTCTTCTAATGGAGACTCCCTCTGCCACATACTTCATGTGTGTCATTGATGACTGGCTTGGCAGTACAGAGTTAAAAATGCTGACACATCAAAGAAAAGAAACATGTTGTACAAAACACAACAAGAAAGGAACAATTTAGTGGGTGATTGTTTGATTCTATAGTTGTACTACCATCAATCTTTGACAGACAAAATGGATTAAATGGAGGTGTGAGTGAAGAAGTCTAATAATAGTCAATCATAATTTTCCATTAAACATTTTAAAGTTTTGGAAAGCATAAAACAAAGCCAATCACATTTTGCATTTATTTTGCTGTTATATTTATCTATTTGTTAACCTACCACGCACGCGCGCACACACACATGCAGGTACACTATAAAGAATTCAATGTGTCCTTGAAGGAAAGGGTCAGAAGATTCATTAGCAGCACAGTTGGGATTTTTTAAAATCTGGAACAGTGAAGGAAGTGGAATTCTTCTAAAGTACATAGGCACATTGTCATGCAGATGGCTGAGGCAAAAGACCTTGAAAATATTAGGAGGGAAGAGATGAACAAAATCAAGACAGGATTTAATGGGATTAAATAGCAATAGCAATTACACTTATATATCACCCCAAAGTGCTTAGAGCACTCTGAGTGCAGTTCACAATGCAATTAGAATTTTTGCCCCAGCATGTTTGAGTACTCATTTTACCAACCTTGGAAGGATGGAAAGCTGAGTCAACCTAACCCTGACAGAACTGAGTTCACATTATGAGAGATTTTGGCTGCAGTACTACAGCAACACAAGGGCTCTAAGTCTAGGAACCTCTCTAGGAGAGCTTTGCTTTTGTACAGTAACAGTTTTATTATTCTTTTTCAATGAGAGAACAAAATATTACTTGTTGGAATTAGCAAATTGATTTCCGCAGTGAAGTCTATTTCTCCTAGTGAGGTCTAGTGAGCAAACTTCCCATACTCTAGTTTGAGCTTCACGACAGTGGTGCAATATATTTGAGCCCAAGAGATTGTGATAGGGAGAGAGAATATGAATCTGAGTTTACCTCCTTCATCTAAGTATGACCCATTGACTTCAGTCTGCCAAATGTGCACATTTCTCAGGGCAAGGAATACTTTTCCCCCTGCAGCAGAACTCAGTAGGTGCAAATAAAATAAAATAAATCCAACTTTTGTCAAGACCAGGGGTGCTGATACTTTTTGGGCTATGGGCCGGTCACATGGTCCCTCCCATCGGAAGTGGCAATAAAATACGCATGCACGGGCATGTAATGTGTTTGCTTATGCACGTTTTACTTCCGGGAATGGCAAGGGTGGCACAGGCTGGAAGAATTGGCGTTGGGGCCTGGATCCGGTCCACTTGTCACAGTTTGGGCACCTCTGGTCAAGACCATTGAATCTAGCAAACTTCATCTCCACTCCTAATGGACAGGAGGCAGTTACCTCTCAGAGGTTTACCTAAGTCACTTGCATCACCAGCTCAATATTAGGTGTGTCCCTTCTTACCATGGAGCAGCTATGAACTTCGTTGTCATATCACCATCTTCTCCTAAAGCTTTCCCATTTCCTACTCGATCTGGGATGCATGGAGGAGAGAGGAAACATAGCATTCAGAAAACTCTTGGCTCAGCTTTTTGTCCCCAGTTCCCAGGCCATGTGTAATGTAAATAATGCAGACAGACAAATTGCATGAGCAGGTTTCCTCATTAACCTAGGAAACCTCTTGGCTTGCAACCCAAAATGGGGGGGGGGGGGGAGTGGAAGTAGGGTGAGAAAGCTCTGCTTGGGATTTTCTATACATCCCAGAACAGCTGGACAGACCCAACTGGTCACATCTGAGCTGCAGTGCAAAGTCACCCTGAACAGCATCTGTTCTGGACAAATTAGCTTGTTTGTCCTGGGGGTGGGGTTGAGAGTGGCAATATGCAAAATAAATTTCACACACTTACAGAAAGTACATTTTAATGGGAGCTAATTCCGTTTCACTTACAACAGATTCAGACTGCACCATCTTAATAGATAGAGAACATCAACACCTAGGTAAAACCAACAGTTATTCTAAATTGCTTGCTCAGTGAGAAGTGTAACACGACTGAATACTTATTCACAATAAGATGCTTGACTTACAGTTCATATGGGAGGCTTTGGGGTGGAGGGAATGGGTACAAGGAGTTTGTATAGGAGTGTAATCTTCTAATCAAACAGAAATGCAACTATTCTGAGCCTTGTCTGCTATTTATTTATTTATTCAATTTGTATAGCCGCCCCAATCGACATGTGACTCTGGGTAGTGTACATAAAATCCCCAATGTTTAAACTATAGAAACCCTTATAATTCCTAAAAACACTGAAAAACTGCCTCCCACCCGCACCAATTAAATTCTAGTTGAAAACTTTTAAAAGCATGAGTGATCCTGCTCTAAATGAGCCAGTGTGGGTGTATGTGGGGTGTTTCTCCCTCTCCACAGCCCCACGCCTTCCCTGCCAGCCAGGTTTTCAGCTTTCCTGAAGGGCAGCAGCTCTGTCTGGAGACGCAGTTCAACTGGCAGGAGGTGCCATAGGGCCGGAGCGGATACTGTAAAGGCTCTTCTTCTAGTGCTAGAGAGGCTAGCCTCTCCAGCAGTTGGTATTTTTAAAGAGCTGCTCCGGTCCGCTCTAGTGGGATGGGCAGATATGCTTGGGGTGATGTGTTCTCTTAAGTATCCTGGCCCACTACCATGTAGGGCTTTAAAGGTAATTACCAGCACCTTGAATTGCACCCGGAGGCACACTGGCAACAATGCAGCTCCCGTAGCAGGGGTGAGGCACAGGCATAACACCCACACTCCATCACTACACGTGCAGCTGCATTCTGAACCATACAGTCCATAAGCCAAGATTGTAAAATCATTATATTAAATGACCATATTTCATTTCTGCAGAGGTAATGTAAACCAATATGCATTTTATGTAAAATAGAACAGCACCATTTTTTATTCATGAGTCTTAAAAGGATCATTATTTTTGAAGGGCAGCCTCTGTCAAAAGATTTATATATGGTAGCTCATGTTGTCCTAAAAAATAACCAATCAGTAAACATTTGGAAATGTTATTTCAATGCAATATTGCCAAAATACATATTTTATATCTAATTACTAAGAGGCTTTGCTTTCGAAACCAAATTACATTCCTATTAGTAGCAATCAGACTTACAGTAATTGTTTAAAATCTTAAGCTGAGTATTTTTACAGTATCCTCTCCCTTCATACAACATATTGCAGAGTGTGCAGTAAATATTCCCATAATACTCATAACAGATTGGTCAAAATCTTTCTATGCTGTGAGAAGATTAATATAGGCTCTGTGCTAATTATGGCATATGCCACCAAATGCCAACTGAGAGGTGGGTGCAACCAACTCATTTTCCACATCTGTCTGGATAATGAGATGGAGCAGGCAGGGTGCTCATAATGTCGCCAGTAAAGTCAAGGACAAAGAATTAGATTAGATCACTCTTGTTCCTGGGGCTCTGACATATAGATGGAATCTTTCTGCAGCAAAAGGACTTCTGTTCTGTCAGAGGTAGCTCTTGTTGTTTGAGGAGAGGAATCTCTGAGTGCCATCCATTGTATTACCAAGCAGATGCTCAGAATGTTTCAAATTAGGTACGTGCATTTGGATTCAGAAATATTCTCTGAATAATGCCATGTTCTGATAGTTCTGACTATATTCACATCCAAATTTGATAGTTCCAAATGTCTACAACAACAATAACAACATGAATTCAGTATCAGGAAGCATTTTGTAATATTCTTCCTCTGTGTTGGTCTCATGTTAACCCATATTCTTATGATTTATTGGGGGGGGGGGGACGACAAACATTTTATCTTATTTGAAATCCTCTTCTTAGAATTCTCCCAAAATTGATGTAAATGCTAAGGTGGATGTAGCAATTAGATTGCTTCCCTTGGGTTTGGGAGAGTTTGGCTGAGGAACTCAGCATTCCCTCTGAGACCGAATAACTTTTACTTCTTAAGGGATTAGGGAGGGTATTGTTGGGGTGTTTTTAGATGTTTTATGATTGTTTTCTTATGCATTTTTAATCTATACCTATAAAATGGTGCGTTAACCGTTGGAATGTGACAAAGGATGTTGCACCGGTCCCCACGAACCCCGTCCGAGCCTTCCTGCACTCGCCCGAACTGGGTTCACAGGTAACTGTCGGTTTGAAATTTTTGACCCGGGGGCAGCAGCCCCCCAGTCGCGAACAAAAAAAACCCCTTCAAGCCCCAACGTTCCTTGCTCCGCGCCGCACCAGAGCCAATCAGGCTACACGGCGCGGGCAAAAGGAACGTTCGAAAACCGGCCGCAGCCAATCAAAAGGAAGACAAAGAAAAAAATCCGCTGCTGTACCCAAACACGCGCAGGCAAAACTACAAGCCCCACGCATTACCGCGCAGAATGCTGAGGCAGCCAGCGCGCTAAAAATGAGAAGAAAAAACCGCTGCCGCTCCGCTTCCTTCCCACGGGCCATCCAGCATGGCCCGTAGGAACGAAAGGCACCCTCCCCGCAACTGCGCTCCCTTCCCAAGGGCCATCCAGCATGGCCCATAGGAAAAAAAGGCACCCCCGCCGCCAGTGCCCTTCCTACCCACGGGCCACCCAGCATGGCCCATGGGAACAAAAGGCACCCCCGCCGCAAGTGCCCTTCCTACCCACGGGCCACCCAGCATGCCTGGAGGCCATTGGGGTCTGGATGGGGGCCAATGGGCTTCGGCTGAATCCCAGCAAGACAGAGTGGCTGTGGATAGGGGGCCCCGTGTTACCCAGGGAGTTACCACCTTTGGTACTGGATGGGGCGGTTTTGCCCCAGACAGACCCAGTGCGCAACTTGGGGGTCCTTCTGGATTCACGGCTGCTGCTGGAAGAACAAGTGGCGGCTGTGGCCAGGAGGGCTTTTGCCCAACTTCGGGTGATTCGCCAATTGCGCATGCTCCTGGACCGGGGCTCCTTGCTTATGGTCACCCATGCTCTGGTTACTTCCCGACTAGATTATTGTAATGCGCTCTACATGGGGCTGCCCTTGATGACCATTCGGAGGCTGCAACTGGTCCAGAATGCGGCAGCCCGGGTGGTGATGGGATGTGGGCGATATGCCCATGCCTCACCGCTACTTCGGGAGCTGCACTGGTTACCAGTTTGTCTCCGGGTGCAATTCAAGGTGCTGGTTTTGATCTTTAAAGCCCTATATGGCAGTGGGCCAGGATACCTTAGAGACTGCATCGTCCCAAGAGTGTCTGCCCGTCCAACCAGAGTGGACTGGAGGGGCTCTCTAATGGTGCCATCAGTTAGGGGTGCACATCTGTCTAGCACCCGAAGGAGGGCCTTCTCCGTGTCCGCACCAACTTTCTGGAACCTCCTGCCAACAGATCTAAGACTTCAAAGAGAATTGCTGCCCTTCAGGAAAGGATTGAAGACCTGGCTGGCAGGGCAGGTGTGGGGCCCGAATGGGATCACGGTCCCCGCCTGCTGGCTTACGTAAAGAATTAAGAACTCTCTCTTCCTTTTTTTAGAGTGGGTGGGATGGATGGGTGGGATAAGGGGTTTTTTAAGTGGGTGGGATATGGGGTTTTTAAAGTGCTTTTATGTGTTTTTAGAATTTGTTGTAATGCCGCCCTGAGTCGGGTTCTGCCTGAGTGGGCGGCATATATAAATACGACTAAATAAATAAAAATAAAATAAATAAATAAATTACAGATCATTTACAGGTATTTCAAGCTATAACAGGATTAAAGATAAATTGGGATAAATCAGAATTGATGTTGTGTAATTTGAAATCAAGTGAGATGGGTAGGATAGTGTCGACACTTAATATACAAATCAAAGATAAGCTGAAATATTTGGGGATAATTATTTCAAACAAATTAGAAGAACTTAAACGATTGAATTATGACAGCTTGAAAGTGGAATTTAAGAATAAAATACAAGAGCTTCAGAAGTCAAAGCTGTCATGGTTCGGAAGGATTGCAATGTGTAAAATGATATTGTTACCAAAGATTAATTTTTTATTTGATACATTAGCGATACATCTGAAAGAGAAAGAAATTAATGAGTTTCAAAAGATGTTCAACAGTTTTTGTAATGGAGGCAAAAAATCTAGGCTACCAAAGAAGTTGTGGTATTTGTCTCAAAAAAAAGGGGGACTGGGCATGCCAAATCTGTTAGCATATTATCGAGCTTTCCAAGTTAAGAACGTTGTGAAGATTTTGGCAAGAGAAAAGACAATTTGGGAGCAATTGGAGATGAAGGAATATAGAAATATTGGAAATATGATTTTTTTGGGAATAAAGGATAAGGTGAAAAGGTCAAATAATACTATGATGAGAGGTCTTATGGAGGTGTGGAAGAAGGTAAAAAAGGATATGGTCCCAAATCTCTCTCCAATTTTGGAATTGACTGATATGGGGTGTTTCCCAATAAAGTTGGATAAGGAAAAATGGAAATATTGGACAAAAATGGGATGCTTTTATTGAAGGATTGGTTAAAAACTTGTGATTCTGATGTTGAGCAAAAAAAAAATATTTGAGATATTAAATTTGAATTGGTTTCAGAAGTTAAAGGTGGACAACTGGAACAAAAAATATAAAAAAGAAGTAGGGTTAGATAGAGCATATACAGAATTTGAGGAGTTGGTAAGGAAGATTAGAAAAGGGGAAAGTAGTATTAAAGGTGTTGTAAGTAAGCTTTACAACATACTGAATAGAGGTGCAGATCCACAGGAGGATTTGAAACGGAAGTGGGAACAAAATTTGAATGTAATAATTGGGGAGAATGAGTGGAAAAATAAATGGAAAAAGAGGATTATGAGAACAATGTCTGTAAGAATTAAAGAACATAATTTTAAAATGTTATGGCAATGGTACTTGACGCCATTAAGACTTTACCAGATGGATAATAAGAGAGATAAGTTATGTTGGAGATGTAGAGAATTTGATGGAACATACGAACATATGTGGTGGAGCTGTAAAAAATTAAGGGATTTTTTGGGAAGAATAGAAGGTGAGCTTGCTGAAATAATGGGTAGAAGTGTTAAGTTGGTGTCAAGTATCATTCTTTTAACGAATGTGGAAGGTTTGGGTTTAAACAAAGATGAAAAAGAATTATTGGAAATTGTATTGACAACGGGTAGACAATGTATAGCTAGAAACTGGAAAAATGATATAGAAATACAGATTGGAGAGTGGTACAAAGAAATGTGGAGTTTAGCACTGAATGATAAACTGACATGGGAGATTAAAGTGAAAAGGGATAACTTAAAAAGAAAACAGATTTTGGAATATATGGAAACCATTTGTGGACCATTCTTGTACGGCAAATGATAGTTCAGGACCAGTACCATCTCAAAGAAGTTTCTGGAGTTGAGCAGCAAATAAACTCTCCGGGCATTGTATATATTCACAGGGTGTTTATTATTTATCTAAAGATTAATGGTAGCACAGAAAGTTCTTACTATTTTGGATTTTGAAACAATGGGTTTTTTCTTAATATTTTGAGGTGATATAGTAATTAATGAGTCTAGATATTGTTATGTGCTAACATTCAGTAATGTCTGTTAAGGTGATACTATGGATTTGTTTATGTATTGTATTATTAGTCATTGTTTTCTTTTCTTTTTTGTATGTCTTTGAAAAATTCAATAAAAATTAAAAAAAAAAACCAAAACACCAAACCAAAAAATAAAACAACAAAATTAAATTTACAATTAAAAAAAGTAAATTAAATAAATCAAAATAAAATTTGCATAAACAAAAATAAAATCAAAATAATAATGAAAAAAAAAACACTGGGAGCGCAAGTCCGCCACAGGCGGACACAGTGCCACAAAGCCACAAAATCACAAAACCTTTCAAAACCATTAAACACAGCCCAGCACCATTTGTTCAAGAAAACAAATGAAACCCTTCACTCTCCAAAACCAAATTTAAAGAGCCCGGCACTGAGGAAGCCGGCGCACAAAAAATAAAAAACAAACACACACTGAGAGCGCAAGTCCACCACAGGCGGACGCAGCGCCTCAAAGTCACAAAATCACAAAACCTTTAAAAGCCATTAAACACAGCCCAGCACCATTTGTTCAGGAAAACAAACAAAACCCTTAACTATCCAACACATTTTTAAAATGCCCGGCACCGCCGGGCAAAATCTGCTAGTGTATTATATGGAGAGGGCTTCTTATTGTAATCGAGCACACTCCTTTCTGCTGTTAGCCACCCTGGGTGGCGTTTGCGCCAATAGGGTGGGATACAAATGTCCTAATAAATAAATATTACAGCCCTTGGAAGGTTGCATTTCGGAAGACATTCATTCCTGCCACTAATTACATATTCAAATTAATTTAAGAAAAGTAGTCATTACTTGTTACAGTGTTTGAAGGATATTAACTGGTGTTACTTGTTAAATTTACTCCAGTTACTGTGTCTGTTTTGCTCTTTTTAACATTGTGAGCTGCCCAGAGTGGGAGGGTATCACAGATGGGTCTAATAAACAAATAAATACAGTAATAAATAAATAAAAATCCCTCGTTTATCTCATCACTAACTGCACAACCAGTATGCCACAGGTGATTTTTCTACATTCTCCCCAGTGTATTCTGGGTTTAGAATTTATGGCATGTCATAAAATGTGAAGGAACAAAATCTGCTTTCAAAACGCATGCAAAAATGCCTTGAAATAACATTTAAAAGTAAAAAGAAATATGAAATGGTGCCATGGGCCACATCCAGCACACAGGCCGGAGGTTGAGAATCCCTGCTATATATTTTTGCATCTAGGACAACTTTTAAAACATTGTTTTTAGACTGGCAAGTTCCCAGAAAGGAATATTATTTTTAAAATGGATTACAATAATTTTTGCTCTTGTTTATTCAAGAAAAAGACCATATGGAGATGGCCTGCTAATGACAAGCTCATGTTTGGCAACTCTATCAACCAGGCCAATGGGGAACAGGGTGGGTTGGGGACCCAGGATCTTTCTCAATAGGGGAAAGGAAGTGGTGTTGAAAGGGTCATGGCATGGAATCTCTTGCTTTGTGGAGAATTGGAAGCCATCTGCCTGGAACATTCCTTTGGATGTTGCAATGAGCAAGGCTGTAACCCTAGTGAATTAATTTATTTGGAGGAGAATAATCACTGTATTTTGAAAAATATGCAGACAAACATCAAAGGGATCATTTATAACCCTGCTGTCAGATGTGCATGAGCAGACATCTTTAGAATCCTGAATTACTAAATTTAGAACAGCAGCTAAAGCACGGTTTCCCCACTAAAATGTTACGCTACATTAAATTATTTCATTTTCTGCATTACAAATAATTAAATAAATAAATAGATGATTTTGATTTCTCCCATGTGAATCCTTCGACAGTGACTAAAGCATTTGAAAAGAGAATTGAAGCTTTTGAAATGTAGATCTACAGATGGCTGCTAAGAATATCATGGGTTGTTCGTGTGACTAATGTAGAAGTATTGCGCCGGGTGGATAAAGGAAAAGAACTCTTTAAGAACATCAAACAAAGCAAGTTCCAATACCTTGACCATATCATGAGGAACAACATAAAATATAGAATACTCCAACTTGCTCTGCAAGGAAAGATCCCTGGGAAGAGAGGCCCTGGATCTAGACGGACTTCATGGCTGAA
Source organism: Bradypodion ventrale (assembly GCA_035047345.1). Classification (NCBI taxonomy): domain Eukaryota; kingdom Metazoa; phylum Chordata; class Lepidosauria; order Squamata; family Chamaeleonidae; genus Bradypodion; species Bradypodion ventrale. The sequence goes on along the minus strand of JAWDJE010000001.1, from coordinate 313,265,563 downwards.
GAACCTGAAGAACCTGAGAGACTGGTGTGCATGTCCTCAGAAAAACTGTTCGGAGGAGTTAAGAACAGAAGGACTATCACCATGATGATCACCAATATCCAGACCAGATACAGCAGCTGAAGAAGAAGAAGAAAATGACAATGACGACAAAGAAGACGAAGAAGACGGTGGCGACGGCTACGACGGCGAAGAAGATGAAGAAGAACAAAAAGAAGAAGAATCCTTTTCAAACACAGTTATATTACAGTATATCTGACCAGTCCTGTGCAGATCTGGGACAAGGACTGGACTCATGGTTCCTATCCATCTCCTGCATGCATGTCCTGCTATCTTTGACCAGTTCGTACCTCCTACGATGCTGCAGGGGTGAACCAGGGCAGCAGCCATTAGGGGGAGGGGGGATCAGTTGCTGCTTTACTCAGACAGGATAGGCACAGTGTGCTAACCAAGACAGGCATGCCACTTTGCTTGCTTACATTACTTGGTCAATAGGTATTTGCAGCAACACAGAGAAATACAAGTAAGAAATTTTTGTGGTTATACTGGTCTAAATTTCAACATTCCAGAATTTTTTAAAGCTCAGTACCATGGGTCTGAAGAAACAGACCTGTCTCTTCAGTATGTTCCATTTTATTGCTTTGCCTGAAGCCCAGGGGACATGATAGTGAATTTCTATAAAATCAATAAGTTTACCCAATAGAAAGATTTGCCTCATTCTGAACTCTTGGTAAATGGCAAAAATACTATGCAAATGAACCAACTTTAGTTTTGGGCTTCACCGTTGTTCTATTCTAAAGCAACACAGACAACCTGACAGAATTATTCATGATGTCTATGGGAGTTTCACCTGTAATTCACCCAGAAGTTATTTTCTATCAGAGTGATTACTCACTCTTCACATGAAGGCTACAAAGAGGGCAGACTAATTTGGGAGATGGTAGCAACAACCAATGGATTTGAATAAGATTTAGTAACTTTTAGCCTAGCACATTGAAATGCCTGAGACCTGTTAGTTCATGATTTTAATAATTCTACTCTAACTATGGCTGTATCTGGAAGCAGCCCATTCTTACCATAAAAAAGACATCTGGTAACTGATTCCAGGGAAATGATGTGACAACTGTATCTCTTTATTATCAGAAATGACTAAATATTTATCATGAATTTCTAAGTTCATTATAATGAAACATTATCATGAAGCATTCCATTACAGGAATTTATCACAAATAACTACATAAAATCGACTACAGATGCAGAACCAACAATCAGAGGGAAATATATCTGTGTAATACTAAACTTCTGAGCTAATAAGAGGAATAGATAATAGATATATTAACATGTTGGAGAAATAGAAGTTCTAGAACAGTGTTTCCCAACCTTTGATTTTTGGACTTCAATTCCCAGAAGCCTAATCAATTCCCCAAAGCACTGATCAGCTAATGTAGTGACTTAAGCTTCTGGAAATTTTTAGTGTTCAAGGAATGAAGAAGCAGATGAACGAAATAGTGAAATTAGTGGGGTTTGAACACAGTTTGGATGGGGCAAAACTCTGACTTATATACACTATAAACAGTAACAGTAACAATAATACAACAAGCCCATTGGATAACAGATTGTGCACATTTTTGATCCACTTATTTGCATAAGAATAGATACATGAGAAAAGATAAATTCCGCTCCTGTCAGAAAACACAGTTAACATACATAACATTCTTCCCCCCTAGGTAAAAACAGAATCCTTTAACCAGGATGGCGGTCTAGTTTCCCTTATGGGTTAGATGCGTGGCTGAGCCAACTCAGGGGCTCATAGGATGGGCGACCCGACTGGAGTGAGGGATTGACTAGAGGGGGAGGATTGTAAACCCAAATTAAAGCCCCATTTGTCAGATGGAGGAGCAGGGGATCGCTCAAAACCAAAATCTAATTCTGTGGATGAATAAGACAACTCAGGGTTCCTCCTGTGTGTACTAAGAGTGGAGGGTGACTCCAAGCAAAATTGGTCATCATCAATAAAGGAATCCAGAGTGCTAGGCTGGGACAGTGCAGGGGTACACCTGGCTGGAGTAGGGGAGCATTCCACAACTTCCCCTTGAAATCAGTTCCTAGAAGACACTTCTGGGTTATGTTGGCTGGCTGCTGACTATTACCTCTGCCCCCTGGGTTTAAATGGGTGGGGGCCAACCCTAGCATTGAGTGTCTGTATTTGTCTTGTGGGTCCAGTACTCTGGGTCTCAATTGATCAGTGTGCCTCCTCCAGATCAGACCAGTGGTTGTTTCGATTCTGTAAGAAACAGGACCAGTTTGATCGATCACAAACCCAGGCACCCACGTAGGGCCACCAGCTGCATAATTGCGGCAATGTACAGGGTCTCCCAGAGAAAAACCCTTCTGGTGTTGGATCACTATATTTGTGCCTTTGTCCTCCACCCTAGGGGGATCCAATCTGTCCAGCAAGGATGACAGTTTCCTTCACTGGAGCAATTCAGCAGGGGACAGCCCTGAGGCAAGGGGGGTGAGCCTATATGTGAAAAGAAACTGGCATAACTGGAGCTCCAAATCCCCTTCACCCATATGCCAAAGCGCATCTTTAGTTGTGCGCACATGCCGCTCCACCTGGCCATTGGTGGCTGGGTGGATTGGGGTGGCAGTGATGTGCCTAATTGCATTCCTTTCCATGAAGGATTGGAATTCTGCAGATGTGAACATGGATGCGTTGTCGGACACCAGCACATCTGGAAGTCCAAATGCTGCAAACAGCCTTCTCAGGTGCATTATTGTGGTGGCTGAAGTAGTATTAGGCACTCTAATCATTTCCAGCCACTTAGAGAATGAGTCTACAACCAACAAAAATAGGGCATTCCTAAATGGACCTGCAAAATCTATGTGTAACCTGGGCCCTGGGCCCCGAGCAGAATCCCATTCCCAAGAGGGAAGGTGGGATTGCTCTGGGCAAGAGGATTGGCAGCTGGCACAACTGCTGACCATCTGCTCTATGTCTTGGTCCAGTTGAGGCCACCAAAAGTAGCTATGGGCAAGGGCTTTGGAACGGACAATTCCCGGATGACTTGTGTGAAGTAAATGTAAAACTTTTTTCCTGAGTGTGACAGGAATGACCACCTGCTGGCCCCATAGAAGGCAACCTCATTCCACTGACAGTTCCAAATGCTTGTGGTGGAATGTTCTGAATTCCTTGGCTAGAGGAGAGACAGGCCAGCCTTTTTGTACCCAAGACATTACTTTAGTCAATGTTACATCCTTGGCCGTAGCTTTGGCTATATCTGAGGGGACGACCGGGGGCGAGTCGAATGCCTCAATCATGAGGACCTGGCGGTCACTTTTGATCTCACTTTATTAATGGTACACTTGTAGTCAGCGCATATCCTGACCTCCCCGTTACTTTTCAAAGCAGTCACAATTGGTGTCTCCCACTCTGCAGAGTCCACTGGCACTAGGATGCCCTGCCTCACCAGTTTGTCCAGCTTGGCTTCTATCTTCTCCTTTAAAGCAAAGGGTACCCGGCGTGCTTCATCCGGATGGGCCGGATGGTTGGGTCAAGCTCAAAGTTAACAGGGGGTCTTTTGTATAAACTGAAGCCCTTTTTGAATACCTCAGGATGTGCAACACAAACGTCCCGGATTGGGTCAGTGTCTATTGCATGAATGCCAGAAAGCCAGATTCCCAGGGGCCTAAACTACTGGGTCCCAATAAGACAGTTAGTGCCCTGCTTAACTACAACCAATAGCAAGGAGGGTGAATGTTTTTGAATTTGACCAAGAAATTTCCCACCCCCAGGACCAGAATCTGGCAACCTTGCACATTCCGGAGGGAAGTTTTAAAGGATTTAAGCTTGAGCCGAGAGGCAGGGGGAATTCTCAAAAACTCCCACTGTGGGATTATGGAAAAGGTAGTACCTGATTCCACCTCCATCTTGAAGGGGACATCCTGCAGGCTCAGGTCTGTGAAGAAACATTTGCTGACGATACCCACTTGGCATGGCTCAAGCTTGGGTGACACTTTGGCGATGGACGTGTTGTGGTGATGAATCTTCTTGGGCACAGGCACTGGAGGTCTTTGCTTTTGCTGTCGGCATACCTTAGACACAAAACTCTGATGAAATCCCATTAACTGAAGGGAATTGTTAAATCAGAGGAAATGCACACTCTCATTAATGTCTACTTTGACCCTGAAAGAGGAAACACAATTAACCAAGATGTCATCACATTACCATGAAAAGTAGGGTTGTTGTTTTTTGTTTTGTTAAAGTCATGCCTTTAACCATTTTCCTTTTGCACGGTTTCAGGAGCATCATCCAGAGAGAACAGATGCCACAATGTTAGTATTCCAATGTTAAGTAGTCTTGAAGCCAAGAGACACAGGTGTTTGTATCATTAATGTAGCAACTTGGTTTGGATCTCTGCACTCATATATAGTTTTTCTTTCATGCAGCAATTGCTACCATTTCCTGTATCTGCTGCTGCGTCTTCTGTACTCAGCCACCCCTTCTGAGAAAGAAGGTGAATTACTTGGAACAATTTATTTGGATTGTACAAAAATAAACACTTGACTGTGTGCAGAGACACCGACCCCTTGCTCCAAACATTGGGCTGACCTCCATTTCATGTGTATATTTATGAGGAACACCCATAAGGCTTTCTATGCAGAATAAATTACAGGGATAGAAAAGGGTAGTGGTCACTCCTACAGTAAAATTTACCTGCTATACTTTTACTTTGCTTTTTCAGTTGAGTTCTATATGTTCTGTAGAGTAAATTTCTTGTTCTCTGTTGCTTATTAAGTCCAACAGTTTGTGAAATGTTCACCACTGAAGGAACTTATCCAAGGTGCTTAAACACAAATTAGCTGCTGTTGATTAGGCTGGCACACCTGGCAGCTTAGGAAGTTGAACACAATCCATCCCCAGGTTCTGCTTTGCTTTTCTCCTGGTGAAAAAAGTAGCTGTCAATCATTACTAGTGGGCTACACCTGGCCAGGTGAGTCAAGTGTTTTGTAGTGTAGGCCTGCAATAAAACTGTTCCCCCTTTTAAAGGTTTTGTGTTGTTCAGTCGCACAGTCAAGTCCGACTCTTTGTGACCCCATGGACGATTGTATGCCAGGCACCCCTATCCTCCACCATCCTGCACAGGTCTGTGCCCATTGCGTCAACAATACCATCTAGCCATCTCATTTTCCGCTGCCCCCTTCTTCTGCCCTCAACCTTTCCCAGCATCAAGGCCTTCTCAAGTGAATCCTCTCTTCCCATTTGATGTCAAAAGCACCTTAGCTTCATCTTCACTATTTGACCTTCCAAGGAGCAGTCAGGGTTGATTTATTTTAAGATCAACTTATTCATTCTACTTGCTGTCAAGGATACTCTCAAAATTCTCCTCCAACACCACATTTCAAAGGCGTCTATTCTTCTGCGCTCAGCTTTCTTTATGGTCCAACTCTCACAACCTTACATTACTACAGGAAATACCATTGTTTTGACTATGCGGACTTTTATTTGCAAGGTGATGTCTCTACTTTTGACTTGGTTCAATTCCATTCCATTCTAGTTTGTCGTGCTTGTGTCCTTCATAAATACTGCCTTGCAAGAAATATGGCTGTGGGATTCTGGGAAATAAAACCAAGAAAAAATATCTTTTTAAAGTGAAGGATGTTATATTCAGTTCTGTTTCCCTCACAACTGATCAATTCCTTCAGTTTGGAGAGATGTGCTTGTTTCTTTTAACATTTACTGTATTTCTTTGGCAATATCTCTTTTATACAAAGTAAGAGTATTCCTATAAGACTATGGGCATGTTTTCCTAGGAGAACAGAGATCCTGACCCTTTCCGTACCTGTTGGAAGAGAATGTTTAAAAATATTCAGTCAAATGAGCTGCCACCTGATTCGGGGGAGCAAATACCTGCTGCATGTCCTGCTTTCTTTTTGAGCTGCTAAGGTGGTAGTAAGGCAGATGGCTAGTTGCAAGAATGGGAGGCATATGTGGACCTCTCATTCTATGCAATGCCCTTTCCTGACTGTGTGCCAATGTGCTTGTGTGGCATAGGAGAGTCATGTCAATCCACAAAGAAAGCAATCCACAAAAAATTAAACTACTTTGGTAAGTAGCATCAGAATGATTTGGCTTTGTTGTGATTTGAATTGCAGCCGTTGTTATATTTGAAATCATAAGTGAGGATTGAGTTGGGAATTCAGTTTTCATACTCAATGGGATGTGATTGGCATTCCAGCTCACACCCTGCCTTCTTTCTTTCCATCTGCTGGTTCTGCTTCTGCCTCATCTTTTCTTCCTCTGGTCCTGCCTCTGGCAATCCTTCCATGGATCTTTGCCTTGCTGGTTTTGTGTGTGGAATTAGAGAAAGCAATCAAAGGCATAGAAAGAACCCTCCTGAGAGAACTTATTGATACCAAACTGAGTTTGCTAGAAAATGTTCCACTCTAGGAAAATTGAATGGTTGCATGCCAACTTTTAAATCTAAATTTCCCCTCTTTAAACCAACAGAGCAAAAGAGAAGCAAGAAGGCAATGTTTTATGATCACTGCGGCTTTGATATGCATGCATACACCTGTACAACACATACATTGGGAATTCTTCTCCCTATTCTCTATGCTTTAGTGCTAATGATTTCCCCTCCTTTCTCCTTGGCTGTGGAAGAGTCAAGGATTTTAAAATGTGTGCATGCACACAACAATGGAACCTTTTCTCTCTACAGGTGAAACTCGGAAAATTAGAATATCGTGCAAATGTTCATTCAGTCCAGTAATGCAACTTAAAAGGTGAAACAAATATATGAGAGACTCATTACATGCAAAACGAGATAGTTCAAGCCTTACTTTGTGATAATATTGATGCTTATGGCTTACAGCTTATGAAAACCCCAACCCCCCAATCTCATGTACCCCATAACCATCACATAATCTCATGTACGCTGTACGCCATGATCATCACAATTATAATGAATTAAGGCATGACATATCTCACTTTGCATGTAGTGAGTATATCTCATATATTTGTTTCACCTTTTAAGTGAAATGAATGGACATTTACACGATATTCTAATTTTCTGAGTTTCACCTGTATAAACAGAGAAGTTCCTGCAAAACTCTTTCCTATTTCTTGTGCCTTCCCAACCATCTCAATAAATGATCTAGCAATAAGGTGAAAGGCTTCTCTAATGCTAATCTCAGATACATATTTTGAAAAAGAAGGATGCTCAGGAGAGAGAGAGAGAGAGAGAGAAGAATATGGTTTGTGTTCTCCCAGTCCTGAACATCATGCTACCCCCATCTTTCCAACAGCTAACAACATGAGGAAGAGATCGATAGAATCTTTCTGACATTAAAGCATAGACGTCCTCTAGCAACACAGGAAAAAAGACAGCTTAGGAGCAAAAAGCACCAGATGGATTAGAATCAGACTTTTTACTATGCAGTCAATAAAAAACAAATTGAATCCACTTGTTTTATAAGTGGAACAAATCCTGCAATTTGTAGTCAGGCACATAGACTAATTTACAAATGGTGCTTTCTGGGTTGAAAGGATTTTTGCTGGAGAAACACCACTCAGGGGACACCCATGCCCCCAAGATTTTCCCCCCACCAAAGTGGTCCCTATTTATCTACTTGCAATTTCTTGCTTTGGAACTGCTAGGTTGGCAGGAGTTGGGACAGATGATGGGAGCTCACTCCACCAAGCACTACTCAGGTCTTGAACTGCCGACTTGCCGACGTTTCAGCTAACGAGGTGAGCTTCTTAACCACTGAGCCACCACAGTCCCATTCTATTCTATTAATGGATTCTTATTATGAGCTATAGAAATATTTAAATACATTTTGAAATATTAAAAATATTTCTATTTGAAATATAGATATATAAGAAGAAAAATACTGACCAATTCCAATTAAAATATTTTTTTCATGTTACATCACATGTAGATGATAAATCTGGGACAGAGAATTTTCTCCATATGAAAATGGAAGGGAAGGGGCCTTATATAAGGCACTGTGATATAATATTTTCATGATGTATTGCATTTAACTGAAACACAAATTCCCTTCTTTCATCAGATGAAAATGTACCTGTCTAGAGAGGTTTTTGGGAAGCCAGGAGGCAACTAAGATGAAAAAGTGCTTTAAAAAGCTTCATTTTTTCATTTTTAAGTAATGCTTTCAATATATATCTTAGGTTTAAAATCTTGGTCAAGTTGTTTAATTAATTGATGATGTTGATTTTTTTTCTATGCCACCTTGGGTGCCCACTAGGCATGAACAGTGGGATAAAAAACAAGACAAATAAAATAAACAAAATAAATATTTATGCACTAACACCAAGGTCAAAGATAGTACATTGGATGCCAGTTGCTTCTATCCTATAAAAATATAGACACCCTTAAATGTTTCTATGCATAGGATTTTGTGTTAATGTGACTACAGTGGCTCAAGTGGCTAAGACACTGACTGGAAGGTGGCAGGTCAGCAGTTTGATACTCAAATCCTGCAGGTTGGAATGTCCCAGGTCCTGCCAACCTAGCAGTTTGAAAGCAAGAAATTGCAAGTAGATAAAAAGGGACCACTTTGGTGGGAAGGTAAACAGCATTCTGTATGACTCCGGTGTCAAGTCATGCCTTCCACATGACCACGGAAACATCTGCAGAAGCAGACAGCGCTGGCTCTTCGGCTATGAAACAGAGATGAGCACTGAACTCTAGAGTTGGATATGACTGGCTTTCGAGCAAGGGTTACCTTTACCTTTACCTAATTGGTCTTTGGGGTGTGTGTGAAGAGAACAGGCTGAGAAACTATAAGAATCCCTTCACGGCTGCTTTTTGATGGCCCATATGCACAATCACTCAATAGTAAGGCATAATTGTTTATGCATAGCTTTCTTTGAACAAACATTGCCTTTGTCAGAATAGAAATAGCTGGGATGGGTGGGAATCACTTAGCTTTGAAAGATCTACTTGCCCCCAAAATGTGAGCAGACTTTCTCTTTAAGCAATTGAAGAACTAATATTTTAATTGAAGAACTGATATTTTAACTTTTTTCCAAGTGTTCTATTTCACCATCACCCTCCATTACTCCAATCTTATTTCCCCACTGATGAGTAGCTTAGTTTTCTCATTTCACAGCAGGGAAATGATCTGTAAATGGAGCTGCCTCCTCTTCATGCTTGCATAACCAGTGCTTTGTGAAGACAAGGCATCCAATCCCACTCTCCGTGTTGTGCGGTATTGCTTCCAAAATGCAGTGCTGCAAACTAGCATAAGTCTGTCTTGCTGGGAGGGTGCCGGAAAATTAATTAACTGACATCCTCCATTTAATCTAATTCCATATGCTAAGCACGACAGGCAAAATCCTCCAGTGTCAACCTTAGCAATGATATGGTTTGCTTTATAGCACTTGGAAAGTTTTCTGTCTTCTTTACATTTTTTTTAAAAAATAGAGACTACATTCTTTTGTGTGCAGCCCTTGCTCAGCAAAAGAGAAGAGAGAAAATCTGTGACTGATGGTGAAAACAACCAATGGACATGAGTCAACTCATGGAAGGATTCCTCCAGCCATATATTAAAACTCAGATGTGGCATGAGATACAAGAAGAGCAATTTTTACAAACACTCAATCTTTCCCATCTGAATTTAAGCCTGAAAGACCAAGACAAGACTGTGGGTGCCTGGACAGTCAAGTGTTAATATGAGAGTGCAGAACCACTCACAGGGCCTTTATTTTCCGGACTTTGAGTCAACATGAGATAGTCTTAACTTTAGGTCTTAAACCGACAGGACTCTGATTAGAGGTATGATTCTCCCTCTCGCTCTGTTGACTCACTTTCTCTAATATTCTCATTCTCTCTCCCCTCTACCTTTACTTGAGACCTGAATGCACATTATCTTTGAGGGCTTACCTTTAGGGATATAGCTATGGAAGGTCATCCTAGAAAACTGCCTCATACTGAGGCAGACCATTGGTGCATTTAGCTCAGAGTAGTAAATTACCTCCCATAATTTCGTAGGACTGGGGTTCAAATTTTACCCTCAGTACTAATTCTGGCCCATGCCAAGTCAAGAAAAATGGCAAACGATGCCCCTCCAAAATGAAAAAAAAAAAGAAAGCAAAAGGGACAGAAAGTCCATAATGTTTATGATTATTGAAATTTATTTATTATTTATTTATTTATTAGTCAAATTTGTATATGCCGCCCGCTCAGGCAGAACCCGACTCAGGGCGGCATCACAACAATTCACAAAAGACATAAAAACAATTATAAAAAATAATTATAAAAAACCCCCCCAACCCACCCCCTTTAAAAACCCCCATGTCCCACCCACCCATCCCATCCACTGTACAAAGGAGGAAGAGAAAGTTCTTATACAAGCCAGCAGGCGGGCACCATAGTCCCATTCGGGCCCCACACCTGCCCTGCCAGCCAGGTCTTCACTCCTTTCCTGAAGGGCAGCAGTTCACTTTGGAGTCTTAGGTCTATTGGCAGGAGGTTCCAGAGAGTTGGTGCGGACACGGAGAAGGCCCTCCTTCGGGTGCTAGACAAGTGTGCATCCCTAGTCGGTGGCACCACTAGAGAACCCCTCCTGTCCGCTCTGGTTGGACGGGCAGACACTCTTGGGACGATGCGGTCTCTAAGGTATCCCGGCCCCCTGCCATGTAGGGCTTTAAAGGTCAAAACCAGCACCTTAAATTGCACCCGGAGACAAACTGGTAACCAGTGCAGCTCCCGAAGTAGGGGAGAGACATGGGCATATCGCCCACACCCCATCACCACCCGGGCCGCCGCATTCTGGACCAGCTGCAGCCTCCGAATGGTCGTCAAGGGCAGCCCCATGTAGAGCGCTTTACAATAGTCTAGTCGGGAAGTAACCAGAGCATGGGTGACCATAAGCAAGGAGCCCCGGTCCAGGAGTGTGCGCAATTGGCGAATCACCCGAAGTTGGGCAAAAGCCCTCCTGGCCACAGCCGCCACTTGTTCTTCCAGCAGCAGCCGCGAGTCCAGAAGAACCCCCAAGTTGCGCACTGGGTCTGTCTGGGGCAGAACAGCCCCATCCAGTACCAAAGATGGTAACTCCCTGGATAACGCGGGGCCCCTTATCCACAGCCACTCTGTCTTGCTGGGATTCAGCCGAAGCCCATTGGCCCCCATCCAGACCCCAATGGCCTCTAGGCATCCGGATAGGATTTCAACAGCATCACTGGGGTCCCCACGGGCCGAGATGTACAACTGTGTATCATCCGCGTACTGATGGTACCGCACCCCGTGGGAACGAATGATCTCACCCAGCGGCTTCATGTAGATGTTAAATAAGAGAGGAGAGAGCACAGATCCCTGAGGCACCCCATATTTGAGAAGCCTAGGGCTGGACCTCTCACTCTCTAACCATACCGACTGGGTACGGCCCTCCAGAAATGAGGAAAACCAGGACAACACAGTGCCCTGGATCCCCAGTCCTTCGAGCCGTTCCAGAAGGATACCGTGGTCGACGGTATCAAAAGCCGCTGAGAGGTCAAGAAGAGCAAGGACGGATGGACAACCCCCGTCCCGCTCCCGCCAGAGATCATCCATCAGTGCGACCAATGCCGTCTCCGTTCCATATCCGGGCCTGAACCCTGATTGAAAGGGGTCTAGATAATCCGCTTCCTCCAGGACACTCTGCAGCTGACGCGCCACCGCCTTTTCCAAAACCTTACCCAAAAAGGGCAGGTTGGAAACTGGCCTGTAGTTGTTAAGGACAGCTGGGTCGAGGGACATTTTCTTCAGGAGGGGGCGCACCAAAGCATGTTTTAGCTGTGCAGGAAATACCCCCTCCCGTAAAGAGGCATTTATTATCCCCCCTATCCAGCCACCTGTTACCTCCTTGGAGGCTTTCACCAACCAAGTAGGACAGGGATCCAAAGGACATGTAGTGGCACGAACAGCTGCAAGGAGCCTGTCCACTTCATCAGGGACAACAGAATCGAACTGATCCCAGATCGTACAGCAAGACAATGCTCCAGCACCTCCCCGACCCTCCCCATCCACGCCAGGATTCAATCCTGAACGAATCCGATCGATTTTCTCCACCAGATGGTCAGCAAAGTCCTCAGCCGAACCCTGCCAACCGGGCACCGATCCCCCCCTACCAAGGAGGGACCTGGTTACTCGGAACAGGGCGGCTGGGCGATTATCAGCGGAGGCAATAAGGGTGGTGAAGTATTGCCGCCTCACCACCCCTATCGCCACTAGGTAGGCCCTAATAGCAGCTCTAGCTAGTGTCCAATCGGAGTCATCCTGGGTCTTCACCCAGCGGCGCTCTAGGCGTCTCTTTGCCCGCTTGAGTTCACGCAGTTCATCTGTGAACCACGGAGATGACCTAGTCCCCCAGGCGTGGAGAGGCCGCAGTGGCGCGATTTCATCCAAGGCTACTGTTGTCGACCTATTCCACAGGTCGACGAGTGCCTCGGGTGAATCGTGTAGCCGATCCAGAGGAACATCCCCCAGTTCCCTCTGGAATCCATCTGGATCCATTAGTCGCCGAGGGCGGGCCATTTTAATCGGCCCAGCCTCCCTACGATGAAGTGTCGCCCCCAGGAAGTCAAGAGTCACCAGATAGTGATCAGACCATGGCACAGGTGAAATATTGGGGGAGGAGCACATTTGTATCAAAAACATTAGGGAGCCATTGCTTTCACTAAGGAGCTAGGGGGAGGGGGTTCCTCTGGAGGTCTAAGGAACATGAAAATGTTCTTGGGGCCACATGAGGTCCATGGATCACACTTAGGTTGCAGCTGATTTAGCTCTTTATTTTCAACTCTTTATTTTCAAGCACTGTGCAAAATATATTTTCCTTAACTAGATAAGATTTTATTTGTATATCTATTTATTTATCTATTTATTTATTCATTTAACTACATGGTCCTACTACTGCCAGGCATTGAGAAAGACATGGCCACGGTGCATTCTCTTAACCCCCTACAAGCTGACAACAGCTATCAAAATGTTTTCTTCTTTTGAACGAAAGCAAGGCATGAAGAGTGGTGACTCAAATGGAAAGCTACTGTTGATTAATATTATTTGATATCTTTAAGACTTTTACAATAGAAAATGCATCTGAATCAAATGATACAGCATTTCTGTAATCATAGTGAACCTTGTTCTACTATAGCTGGACATGAGCGTTGGGATTTGTACTATTTACCTGAACTAAATAAAGTCATGGTGTGTCTCTGTAAGACTGGAATAGCCTACTTGTTTAGAACAAGTGGTATTAAAAATGTGGGGATCCTGAGGCCATCCATATGCTGTCAGCACCAAAACCCATTGTCCCCAGCTACCATTGCGGTGCTTAGGGGCAATGGGAATTATGGTTCAACAAGAACTGGAAGGTCTCAGATTCTCCAGCTTTGAGCTATAGCTTGGGAAAAACCAATTGCAATATTATCCTCAACCACAAACTAATTGAGGTAAGTAGTCTTAGACCAGTTCCTCTGGTGGTTCCTGGACTGAATAGAGGAGGCCTTCAGCATATTAGGAGGGGAAGGACTTCTCTGGTCTTGAGCTGGCTATGGTGGTGATGAAAAGAGCTATAAAAGTATGACGGCAGCAGGATGTTCCTGGTTGGAATTCCAATAATTTATCAGAATTCTCAGATTACACACATTTACAGCTAAGAATGACATAAGATGTATCTTGTATCTCTGTACCAATAGATCTGGGACCACTAGAACAGAATTCCTAGTGACCTGTGGCTCCCCCCCCCCCCAGGTTTGCTTTTCAGATGCCAATATTTGGAATTTCTGTGCCAAATGACCAGATGCCTCAGTTTGGTAACCCAAAGGATGAGCAAAGCTGTCTTCCTTTGTTTATTTGCGCACTCGAAAACAGGTAAGTATGAGAAGCTTACTTCATTGTCTCTGTTATTCTTTCTGTGCTGGTTTAATGTTCTTCAGTTGTCCTGAATATTTAAGTTAATGTGCAACAATCAAATGTTGGCACTGAACCAGGGATATCATCTGGAATGATGGAGAGAGATCTTATTTGTCTGCAGGTAATATTGACATTTTATGTATGACTGGGTTTGGTATCATTTAATTACAATGAACCTCATTGCAGCATCTGTTGCCTCATCATTTGCCATTTATTCAAAACAAGTTCTAAGGTAAGTCCTCTTAATTCTGAGCCTTGATGAGAATGCAACAGAAAAATATTTTCAAAGAGAGGCACCATAGTAATGCTCTATCTAAGCAAAGCAGTGTTTTAGTGTAATAATAGAGTGCAATATTTGTTGCATATTGCTAGGAAAATGTGTTATCAGATTTTTAAAAAAATAAATGGTTGACATTAGATTCCCTGTAGGCATATTGTATCTTAATCAGCGCAAATGTTAGTGAATTTAAATGCTGGAGATGACATTTAATTGGTAGATATAAGATCTAGCTAGTGGATAGCAGGGATCAGGTTAAAACAATAGCTACTAATTTATTGACATTCTTTCGTTTTTGCTGAGCTGTTGAGACGAATATTAGACAGGGATTTTTTGGGGAGAAAAAGTGGTAGTAAGTTGCATGGGTTTTTTTTTGTCATGCATAACTCATCTTGCAATTCCTTTGTGAGAGAAATGTGCACCAAAGCACCCCTGTGTTACATCTGGTCAAAAATAATGCTTTCATAACTATTCCAGTCAATAGCTGGTCAGTTGTGGAGCAACTATTTTGCTATAGAAAGTTAGGCAATTTCTATGTTTTTATTTGGGGAAGGTAAGATTTCCATACACAGCTGGAGTCTATCTTTGTTTAGAAACATGTTGTTGTTGTTGAGTCACATAGTCAAGTCCAACCCTTTGCAACCCCATGTACCACTGCATGCCAGGCACCTCTATCCTCCACCATCCTCCTCAACCCGCCCAGTTCTGTGCCTATTGTGTCAACAATACCATCTAGCCATCTCATTCTCTGCTGCCCCCTTCTTCTTTTGCCCTCAACATTTTCCAGCATCAAGGCTTTTTTAAAGGCTCTCCTTAAAGATACATGTGTGCAGTTTTAATGATCAGTTGATTTTATGCTATTGTGATATTAATAGATTGTCTGGCCAGACATCCCGCTATGGTAATGGAGTAGACTGTACAGCCAGCAACTCAATGCTGAGTGTTGGGTGGTGGTAAATAACCTGACTCCCTAAAAGGGCCAATGGCTATGGGTGAATGAGCCCCTTTAGGTGGGGTGATGGTCCCCCTCAGTGGAGGAAATGCCACTGGAAACCATCATATTGGGCCCAATGGTGAAATGAGTGGAGGAGGAACCACTTCACTATTCTGATTCCTAGCTGTAATGGAAGCGGAAGGGGCTATGCCAGATGGACTGGCTGTGAAGGCACACCTTGTCAATATCCTCAAGGTTGCTACAGTCCATTGCATATCTTGTTTCATACGTGCCGCAGGAGATGGCTCCATGATCATAGTATGTGGGCCACTTCATGGCAAACTGGGGTCCACCTTAAACAAATTCACGGCAATGGTATTTTTCCTGAAACCATTCTCAGGAAAAAAACATGTATACTCAGACATGAGTAGCAGCCACTGCTGCTATTAATAAATCAAATATTGATTGACAGCAGACTGGTGTCCCATTAAGGGCTTAATTACCTTCCTCATTTATATAAAACTGCTAAAATATGGGATAGATCCCATGTGCAGTAATCCCTTTGTTCATGCACAGAAACCCCTTCACGCATGCACACCGTTGCCTCTGAGGGTGTGCATGCACAGTAACCCTTCGTGCATGCGCAGTAACCCCTTTGTGCATGTATACCGCTGCCTCTGATGGGTGCACATGTGCAGCAACCCCTTCACACATGCACAGCAACCCCTCACGCATGCACACCACCACCTCTGATGGGTGCGCATATGCAGTAATCCCGCCTCTGGCCATTCCAAATTTGGGATGACAGCTGGAAAGAGGGGGAAAAGGGGGTAAAATATGTGATTTCCCGGCCAAAACAGGATACTTGACAGGTATGATATGGCAATGCCTGACCATCGTATTCTCATACATTTGTGTGTATTTTCATGTCTGCCTGCATCCAAACCTGATCCTTTTGATTAGCTCTGAGTCATCTTGCTTTTGTCCTATGATGCAAGGATGACACACTAATGCGAACCCCCTAACCTAGGAATCATGTGTTCACATTGGCCCTAGTTATTTGGTACACTGTGGTATCATCATATATTTCTTCTTTGCCAAAAATTTCTCAGAGATAACCATAGCAACCATTACTTGGGTCATTTATACAGCCATGCAGTCCAAATACGCAGATAGGTCCCCTCTCTAGTCCACAAATTCAGCTGAAGCCTTAGTTGCATTCCAGTTTTGTTCTGCTTTTCGAACCCATAGTCACATGATTAATTGTATAGATTCTGAAACCCAGAAGAAAGCCATCAGCCCAGGGACAATGTTATCTTTCTTATGTGTAACTAAATAAACTTCGGAGTGCCCTTCAATAATTAATAGGAATCAGAAACAACAAAATCGATGGAAAACAAGAAGGAAGATGGAAATGGTGTCCTGACATCTGCCTGTCGGCATGATCACAATGTGCTGTGGCTCCATCTGACCCTTTCCAACGTATCTATGTTGACACATTCCCAGCTGACTTGGCTAAAAGCCACTTTTGTGGAAATTCGAAGGAAGCTCAGTGAAAAATCAAATATTGATTTGTTTTACCTAACCTCCTTACGCCTTCAGCCTGAGTTAGCTGTTTGGTCACATAAAAAGAATTCTGCTCCTTCTTATTTCTTAGCATATCATAGTAAAGTCAAGGTCGAATGCATTTATATTATCCCTTGATAGTTTGCTTCTTGATTATTCTGATTTCTTCAAAGAGGTTTGCAAGAAATGCTTTGTAAGATTTGGTGTCAGTCTCTTGATGACATGAAACAAGCTGCGTCATAACTGAATAAGAACATTTTGTAACCAGAAAAAACAGATAAAAAACTAAAACATCAGTTGTGCAGAAATGTATGTTAAAACTCCAAAAGATCTTCAACAAGAAAAGGGAAATGAAATTGTCCAGGTATGATATGTACAAACGCAATAGATATATTTTGAATGGTGAAGCAGTAGTAAGTTGGCTCCTCTCATAGAAATGAAGGTTTCGATGGACTGCAGTGGCTCAAGTGGTTAAGATCCTGAGCTTGACAGCTGAAAGGTCAGAGCATGATTCCTGAGTACTGCACGATGGAGTGAGCTCCCATCTCTGTCCCAGCTCCTGCCAACCTAGCAGTTCAAAAGCAAGAAATTACAAGTGGGAAGGTGAACAGTGTTCCGTGCCTGCCACGTGTCCACGGAAACATCTGCAGATGCAGACAGCGCTGGCTCTTTGGCTATAAACAGAGATGAGTACTGAACCCTAGAGTTGGATATGACTGGCTTTCAAGCAAGGCTGACCTATTTCAAGCCCCAGTTGTGTAATTTGTTGCCATGCACTCTCACCCGCATGAGCACATACACACACACATACACAGGGGAAATGCATCCAGCAAAATATAAATCTGAAGGTACATCTGGCAAAAACATTAAGATTAATCAAAGCCTCATGTGCTGTGTTGCCTTAATTGGCGATACCAGTAGTCTCCTTTAGACTTTTCTTAGAAAGCATACCATAGTGATATTACTGCTTTTAACAGTGTTGATAATAGAGGTTATCTCATAAATTCATTTGATATGAGTAGCCTGCAAGCCATTAACTGGATCTAAAACATAGCAGAAATCAGTCTCCTGTGAAGATGAAAAGCATTCTTGCAAAGCTTCCTGAAAGAGAATGGAAGGCATTATATGTAGCATCCATATTTGTAGCAATGTAACATCCAGAAAAAAGGGACAAAAGAAGAAGGAATGGATAAGCTTCTGATGATGGCATTTCCCCCTGAATATGGCACTAATCTTCATCATCCCCTTTATTCTTGCTGCTTCTTTGGCCAAGGGCACAGAGCTGTTACCCGATTGTTGGTTGCTAATGCTATCACTTTGCTTGCATTGACAATTTTTCATTTTGTGATGGTCTCTTATATGTTGCACGAAGAGGGTCATATTGTTCATCTCTCACAAGCAAACTACTATTATGTTACCCAAACTAAGAAGGTTGTTCCTCTGTGGCAGGCAGTCACATCTGGGAGAAGTATAAATCCTTGGTGAAAAGTACATTTCTGTACACCAGCCCTTTGACCATAAACTAAGACTGTAATTAGAAAGAGTATATCAGCAAACAAGGTTGCAATTAGGTTGGCACAGCTAAGTAGGACTTTTTAGCCTGGGACGTGATGGTCTAGAAGCTGTTCTGATCTTTCTTCAGGATGTGGGAGAGTTTAATATGAATATCTAAGAATAATGAATCAGGCTCCAGTAATGAATCAATTAAAATGAATGTGCAGTTCCGTAAAATTTTACATTTCTCCTAATACTGTGATGCTGTATTTGGCAGTTCAAACCTAATAAAACAGGTATTGTGTGTGTGTGTGTGTGTGTAATCTACATTTAAATATTATTTTGAGATGAAAAGCATATTTAAAATAAGTATTAAATGTGTGTCTAGTAGATGCTTACCTGGACACTACAAGGGAGAAGGCACTGTTCTATATGCTACTAACCAAAGTACATGGCAAAATGTCAAAAGATCTATTTGAATCTTCTTTAGTGCACCATTTCTGAATCATTTTGGTCTACAAAGGTAGTAATAGATGCTGGTGTGAGCCAAAACATTTTGCTGCCAGAGGCAGAATGGAAAATGGTACTGCCCCTTCTGATCTCAGTCATGGGACATCATAATAAAGGCAAGTCAAATTCATTCAATGCCTAAAGCAGAAAATCCCACAGGCCACTCTCCCTGCTACTTCCTAGTAAAAAGATAAAATAAAAATAAATGAAATTCTTAATAATTTACTATCCTCTCATGGCACCAAACATTGGCTGAGTCAGGTGGATGCCTTGTTATATCTATTTGTTGGGACAGTACTTTCAAATTTGAACAAAACAGGAATTCCAATTTGGAGTTTGTTGTGTGTTAGCGTTGGTTATGCTACAGTGCCTTGCAAAAAAGCGCCATTCATAAAGACTATTGTAATAGCTGATTCATTAATGTTTTTGCGCTTCTTCAGAAGCCAGGGTAAATGTAACCATTGTGTTCTTTATATAAGCTGGAGTCCCTGCACCTTTCTCCCTGTTCCTTTGCTCTTTGCAATAAACCATGTTGTTGTTTGAACTAGCTCTGTCCGAGTAGTTACTCTTCGGGTTCAGACACAACAATTGGTGATGAAGGTGGGATCACAATGGCGGTGGGCCCCTTCGACATATCAAAACCGGAGTCCTGGATGGTGTATGAGTTCCAGTTCAAAAATTACTGTACTTCTCAGAGGCATACCTGTCAACCCGCGGCTCCAAAAAAATGGGACCTGCGCACAAACGCATGCGCGGAAGTGCTACGCCGCTTGCGCAGCCCTTACGCAAGCAACATAGTGCTTCCGCGCATGCGAGGAAGGGTAAAACCCTTCCATGCATGCACGGAAAGCATTTTCCCCGCTGCCAAATTACGGGGGTTTGGCAGCGGGGGCCGGGTTATGACGTCAATCGGCGTCAATTTACGGGGTAATCCCGGCCAAATCGGGAAGGTTGACAGGTATGCTCAGAGGATCGACCCAGCACTAAAAAAAGTCAACGCTCCTCACTTTTTTGGGGTTGCCGACGCTCGAACTCCTTAATGATCTTGTGTTGTCGAGGCTGTTAAAGGACACCTCACTCAAAGACATTCTAACCATCCTCCGGGACCACTTCAGGCCCAGGGTTGCTGTGATTCCTGCACACGTGGCTTTCTACAGATGTCACCAGAAGGTTGGGTAGTATGTTGCTGAGTACGTTGCTGAGTACGTTGCCACACTCTGACATGCCGCCATTCTGTGCCAGTGGGAAAATCTTGACATTGCATAGCTCCTTGGGAGAAAATGTTTTGCCAAACATGACTTGGCTCAAGCTTATCAGCAACTGCCTGTTACCACCAATTTGGCATTGTGCCAAACCATCACAACACACATGGGAGCTTTCAAGGTCAATCACCTCCAGCTCGGTGTCAATGCGGCACCGGGTATTTTTCAGGGGTTGGTGGAAAGCTTGCTTAAGGGTCTCCCTGGGGTATTGCCTTATTTTGATGATGTCTTGACATCGGGAAATGATAGGGAGGACCTTGCTCTCAAGTTGGGACATGTGCTTGAATGTTTTCAGAATGCTGGTCTCTGCCCGAGGAAAGAAAAATGCTGTTTCTTTGCCACAGAAGTTGAGTTCCTGGGGTTCAAAATCACTCCTGAAGGGGCTAAACTGGCTGACTCTAAGGTCTCTGCCATGTTAGATGCACCGCACCAGGCTTCTGAAACTGAACTGCATCCTTCCTAGGATTCTTAAACTTCTACCGTTCGTTCCTTCCCCAAAAGGCAACCGTGGTGGCCCCTCTGTACAATCTGCTTAGAAAGCAGGCTGTGTGGTGTTGGGGTCCCCCTCAGGAGCAGGATTTCAGGGGAGTTTAAAAAGCTCCTCACTTCCAATGCTGTTCTCACCCATTTTGACCTTAGCCTCCAAGAGGTGGTCACCTGAGGTGGTGATCCCAAGTTCTTGCCAGCTTATTTCTACTGTTTTATTTATTATGTTTTCTCTGCACAGTGCTCTCTGTTAAATAAAAAAGTATGTACAAAGAGTAGAGCATTGTTCCTTCAAAGCAATGGGTAGGGCCATTAGCATACTTATCATGCAACCAATACCACTCTGTTGTGTCTTTGCATAACAGGGATCATCACACAGAGATAAAGACACACTATGGGTGATTGTGAATAACCACAAAAGCTACTAGCCTTTTCTGGAAATATAGCAAAGTGCTCTTAATACAGCAATTCTAAAATTGCTTACTCAAACACGAACTTTGATATGTTCAGTGCAACCCATTTCTAAATAAGACAGTATTGCTGCATCTGGTTTTAGTTGGAAAGGTTTAGTTGTGTATGTAGCTGCCCCATTAAAATCAGTTGGAGATAGAAATGCTTTCCTTTGGCTGGATTAGGTCTGTATCTGATGATTTGTTTGTTTTGTTGCCTTTTCAATTATCCTCCCCTAATTCCTAAACTGTTTTTCATTATCTACTGTCAATTCTGTATTATTTGCAATTAAGCATTGATTAAAATGCTAATAAATGTTGGAAGGAGTTGTGCCTGTGTCATTAAAAATCATGGGTTGAGTTTAGGCATAAGGAAACATGCTGTACAGGCTGTTCCCTCCCCTTTATCTTGGGCAAGTACATTGTTGTCAACCCTCCTTTTATTGCCACATCTGGAATTAGTAAAGTATACAGCTGGGATGAGCTGCTAGATATCATTCAATGCTT
This sequence comes from Bradypodion ventrale, assembly GCA_035047345.1. Classification (NCBI taxonomy): domain Eukaryota; kingdom Metazoa; phylum Chordata; class Lepidosauria; order Squamata; family Chamaeleonidae; genus Bradypodion; species Bradypodion ventrale. The sequence continues at coordinate 313,244,162 of JAWDJE010000001.1, read as the reverse complement.
TGCTTCTCTCTGGAGAACTCAGAAAATCTCCCCTCATGCTAAAGAATAATTAGGCAGGCTATCTAATAAAGTTATACTGAGCAGCAACAATGAAATAAGATTTATGATGCCACTGACATGAAGCATATGGGAACCATTTCTGACTCTGCTGAAATTTCACCAGTTTATCCATTTTCTGAGACAAATATGCAAAAGGAAAAACAGCATGGCTTGTGCCCAGCACACTTGAGTCGTCTTTCTATCCACACTTTAACTCACTTGCATGAAACTGGGAGAAAACATTTAGCTGCCAGATTGATTTATTTTTGTAGTGTGAAAAATCTGGGAATGCCTGGCTTCATTTCCAGACTCAATAACCATATTCTCACATCACATTACAGGAATTTCTTAAGTCTGAAGATGAAAATGGTTAGATGTTGTGAAAACAGGACTGACCTATGACAAGCCCAATAAAGTGAGATTTTTAAAGAGTAGTTTTACCAGTTCTGCACCCGAATGAGTTTTTATTGGTGAGTGGGGAGTCAAACCCTGGTCTCAAGAGTCCATGACTATCTCACTGTTCATTACACCACACTGAGGAATTACACCACACTGAGGAATTTGTTGAAAATGAAAAAGAGAAGCTGTGTGGTTTTTGTATGACATCCAAGAAACAAGGGTGGGCAGTCCTTTTATTAAACCATTAAAATACTATAAACAGGAGAGCTTTGGAGTCCTCCTGGAGTCCTCTCTAGGTGGGAAGACAAGCAGAGAATCAGAAAAGTCTGAAAATCATCATGTCTGAAACTTTGATTTGATTTGATTCGAAGTTTAATTTAGATATCACTTTTTTACCCTCAAGGGTGACTCAAAGCGGTGTACAATCCACACCAATATACAAAATAAATAAATGCACAATAGAATGCCAAAAGTCCAAGAAATACAGAAAAAAGCAATAAACAGAATTACAATAAATATACAATGGCACTAGATATACAGTAAATATACAGCGACCCTAAATGACAAAAATCCTCCATCCCTCAGATCCTCTCACATCCCCACAATCCCTACTGAGCTGGGGCTTACGGAGTTCCCAAAACTCAACGTCTTTGTAGAGCCCGGGCTCCGGTGCTCCCAATTCCCTGTCATCAGGTCAAGCCGAGGGGAAAGAGTGCGGGGCCTCAGGTTCGCCCACAATTATTCGCCCCCAAAAGCTGTTCTCCATCTCCCCTCAAGGCCCAACTGGCCAAGAGGAGAGTCCGGGGCTGGGAGGGGGCTGGTCCCAGAACACCTGCGGTGACGGGGGGGGGCTTTTGAAGTCTGCCCCAGTCCTCACAGCTGCGGGCAGTTGGTCCGGCCTGCCGCCGGGCGAGTACAGCTGGCTCTCCTTCGGCGGCGGTGGTGGTGGGGTTTGAAGCCCGCCCCGGGCCTCGCAGCTGCGGGCAGTTGGTCCGGCTGCCCACCAGGTGAGTGGAGCTGGCTCTCCTTCGGCGGTGGGGTTTCGAAGCCCGCCCCGGGCCTCACAGCTGCAGGCAGTTGGTCCGGCCGGCCGCCGGGCGAGTGGAGCTGGCTCTCCTTCAGCGGCAGCGGCGGGGTTTCGAAGCCTACCCCGGGCCTCGCAGCTGCGGGCAGTTGGTCCGGCCAGCCGCAGGGTGAGTGGAGCTGGCTCTCCTTCGGCGGCGGTGGCGGGGTTTCAAAACCTGCCCCAGGCCTCGCAGCTGTGGGCAGTTGCTGGAGGTGGGTTGGTATTTGCTGCAACACAAAGAATATCAAAATCACTGTGTTTTTTCAGTTCTATTGACAAATGAATAGCATTCCTCAGTGAATCTTTTGTTGAAGCACAGCTTCTGGGGAGACATCATATTGACTAAACCATTTAGTAAGTAGCGACCAAAGTAGGACCATTGAATTAGTTGGCCTTACTCAAGTGTTAACTCAATAAATCTCTAATAATTCAATGGGCTTAATCTAGTTGTGATTTACTACTGGCTTTCAGCCACCTGGTGCCTATTTCTTCTTTTAGTTTACCATCCAACAAACACATTCCTAATTACTCCAGCAGAAACCCATTTAGGCAGGAACCACTGAGGAAAAAGAGGTACTGAGCTCCAATTTGTGGGCATAGGTAACCTGCGTGGACTGATAGCCTCCCCTCCCACAACTCCTAAGAACCACAGAACAGAATTCAGTGCAATAAAAGCCACACATATGTTAGTTATAGCAGAAGAGCAGCAGCATAGCATGAAGAATGAATGCCCTCATCAGATGACCTGACTGCTGTCTTATGGACATCTCTCAGCCCAACAACAAGTTGGTTTCTTAGAAGTGTGTGCTGCTATAGCAATGCTTTGTTTAGGAACACTATATACAGTATGAGGACTATGGAGAAATCACTCAGCTATGAATGAAATGAAATATTCTGCTACATTCTTTGTGGACACTATCAAATTTCGTCAATACTGCTTAAGAACTAGCTGCTTTTTCTCAGCTTTGCCTATGTTGCCTATGTCCATCACAGGCCATCAACTTAGGTGGAAGGGCATGTCCGCTGTATGGATAGTTCCAGGCTTCCTTGCCAGATTCTTTATGGGGAACTTAGCTCTGGTACAAGACCTCATGGAGCTCATTTGAAGTGTTATAAAGACCAGCTGAAACAAATCATGAAGGTGTCTGGTATAGGCCCACAAACTTGGGAGGCAGCGGCCAAAGATTGCCCACTCTGGCGCCAAACCATCTCTGCTGCTACCGATCACTTCGAAGGGGAATGCCACAGACATGAGGAGGCTAAGCGAATTAAGGCATGACATATGTCACTTTGCATGTAGCTAGTCTATCTCATATATTTGTTTTACCTTTTAAGTGAAATGAATGAATATATATATATAAGGTAAAGGTAAAGGTTTCCCTTGCTCAAAAGCCAGTCGTATCTGACTCTAGGGTTCAGTGTTCATCTATGTTTCAAAGCCGAAGAGCCAGCGCTGTCTGCTTCTGTAGACGTTTCCATGGTCATGTGGCAGGCATGACTAGACACCGGAGCACACAGAATGCTGTTTACCTTCCCACCGAAGTAGTCCCTATTTATCTACTTGCAATTTCTTGCTTTCGAACTGCTAGGTTGGCAGAAGCTAATGTTCATTCAATTCACTTAAAAGGTGAAACAAATATATGAGATAGTCTCACTACATGCAAAGCGGGATATGTCATGCCTTAATTCGTTATAATTGTGATGATCATGGCGTACAGCATACATGAGATTATGTGATGATTATGGTGGTACATGTGATTGGGGGGTTGGGGTTTTCATAAATTGTAAGCCATAAGCATCAATATTATAACAAAGTAAGGCTTAAATTATCTCGCTTTGCATGTAATGAGTCTATCTCATATATTTGTTTCACCTTTTAAGTTGCATTACTGGACTGAATGAACATTTGCACGATATTCTAATTTTTCGAGTTTCACCTGTATATATAAGGAAACAATGAAATCTACTTGACAGACTTGGCTAAGAGTAATGTGATATCTGAGCAAGAGTAATTCCCAAACCCAATGTCAGGATGTTTCCTCAGTTATACCACTTTTGTAGTAGCTTCCATGATTTTGAACCACAAACAATGTGTAGCTCAGACCATGTCCAGCTATCCTTTCCACCTCTTTTTGTTTTATTAGTATGTATTTTTGTATGGCCCACTGGAATGCCCTGTGGTTAATTTAGATTACTTTATGCTTGCTGTTTGATATTTGTTTTTATATATTTATAACAACTGTCCCGAGTGGCTGAGGCCAGAGGGAAAGTAGAGAAATGCAATCGATCAATCAGGAGCTGCTCAGAAGATCAGTAATGCAGATCAGTTGCAGGTTTAGTGCACTATCTTTAGTAACTCTTGAGTCCATTGAATGTATATTATAGTAAGAGAGAACAGCTTAGTTCCTCCCTCTCCCTCATCAACACTGGTGTCTAATCCATGATAATTAATGTGAGAGGTGCTAGATCAGTGTTTCCAAACCTTTGGTTTTTGGACTTCAATTCCCAGAAGCCTAAATCAATTCCCCAAAGCACTGTTCTGCCAATGTACTGAGTTAGGCTTTTGGGAATTGATATGACGCAGTGGGGTGTGGGCCCTATGTTGGGAACCACTGCACTTGTTTAACCTCAATTTTATCTTAAATTTCAAATTGTATTTCAAGTTATAAACAAGAATGGGCATAATCTGCAGATTAAATTAAAGGGCATCCTCTGGGATATCATAATAGAATTAACGATTAAACCATCCAGTGACAATGTTATTCAACTTCTTCTTCTTCTTCCTTTCTTTTTTTTTTTTTACAAAAACCTAGTTTATTAATAGAATGGGTTAGACTCAGAATAGTCCTTCCTGCAAACAGAAGGGCTCTTTTCCATTCTGGAAGGGGTAGTAATCTGGCAGAAGCTGTTACTCATGATAAGGGTAAGGGAGGCTGTTGTTGTCGGAATGCATAAATGAGACATCTCTGGCCTCACAAGATATACTTTCCCTCTTCCTAAATGAATATTTTGAATCGAAAGTAGAAATTTACTTAAAACACTGCTACAAAGTTATGCATCTTGCAACACTAGAAATAACCATCAAATTGCAAAGCTAGGAAAGTAAGATTACTGCCTCAGAAAATAACTAAGACAACACAATTCACTTTAGAGCTGAGGTGATATCCTGAGGAAGGAAGGGAAGCATCACTTCTGCCTTATGATTCACATGTTGACAAAGCTTCGCATAGCCTTGTAATTATTTCAGGAGAGGATGGTGGGGGGAAGAGGCAACTGTTCTCCCATGAGCAAAGCTGAATGAGAGAATGATCTATGCCTTCCGGAAGACAATTGAAAAGGGAGGAAATGACAGGAAATAATATCCATGAATGACGGAAAGGTTAGAGTAACAGCCACATGCAGAAAATAATTTAGGAAAAAAGATGTCATGTAGAGTCAATCCAATAATTTATATAAATAGCAAATTACATGCTGTTTTTATTCTTCTTTACAATGTGTACAATATCTTCTTTCAGCTTCTAAAAATTTAAAAGTAATATTACAATCTTAAAATAACAATTATCATGGGTATTCAACACATTTTAGCCTAATGTTAAGATATCAAACTTGACTCAGATGTGTATTATAAACACTGTGAAGTTTAGATTTGATCATAATAATCACCTCTTTGGTTGTAATGATCACCTTGCTTACCTTTTTATTATATGACTGAAACATGCTTCATTTTGGTCTATGTGCGAAAAATGTTCAGCCAGTTCAAACTACTGACCTCTGTCTGCTGGGCACTTTAGAGGCCCTGGAAAAAATTCCTATTGAGAATTTATGCTGGCATAATCCAATGGGCATAAAACACATTGACAAGTTGCCACAAGTTAAGAAGTTGCACATCATTTGCACTGTCATGTAGCCAACAGCCTAAACTTCAAAGCGAAGAGTGAAGGTCATGGAAGAGGCAAGGGAACAAATGCTTCTTTTGCGCGCACTCCCCAGTAGCACTTTGCCTATGTGTCACTGTTCTTGAATCAGCTAGCCTTGCTTCCGTTGATCTTTTTGAGTCCAATTTACTGTGTTAGTTTGGCACACAAAGCTCTACGCAATTGTTGTGATCTGTTTTGAACATGACCTTGTAATACTAATATTAACAGAGGTCTGAACTTTCTGCTACAAATCAGGAAAGGGACCTTGGTGTCCTGGTGGACAGCTCAATGAAAGTGTCAACCCAGTGTGCCTCAGCAGTGAAAAAAGCAAACTCAATGCTAGGGATCATTAGGAAGGGTATAGAAAATAAGTCAGCAAGTGTCATTTTGCCTCTTTATAAATCTATGGTGAGACCCCATCTGGAATACTGTGTACAGTTCTGGTCGCCATACCTCCAGAAGGATATTATGGAGCTGGGAAAAGTGCAGAGGAGGGCAACTAGAATGATTAGGGGACTGGAACACCTTCCTTACCATCTGAGGCTGCAACAGTTGGGCCTCTTCACTCTTGAACGACGGCGTCTAAGAGGTGACCTGATTGAAGTTTATAAAATCATGCACGGTGTGGACAAAGTAGATAAGGAATACTGTTTTCCCTATCGTACAACACTAGAACTAGGAGGCACTCCATGAAACTTTTACCATGTTTCCCCGAATAAAGGACCTCCTCCCATAATAGGACATTCCCCCTTTTCCCTGCCTTTGAAATATAAGGCCCCATCCAAAAATAAGACCTCCTTACCTCCTGGCTGTAAGGCGGCCGGTGTGGCCCATAAGAAGACTTACCATATTGGAGTATCGATTGCCTTCCCGCTCACAACCAAGAGAAGTTTCCCCTGGTGAGAGCGGGATCGAGACTCCGACGCAGCAGGTCTCCTTATGGGCCATGCCGGCCGCCTCAGAGCTGAGGCCAGTCTCGATCGCGCTTCCCCACTCACAACCAAGGGACGCTTCTCTTGGTTCAAATTCCCTACCTCTGGCTCCTCAGCCAGGCACTCAAACTATTCTACTCTTCCACTCTTCAGTCATCTTGTTGCAATTTACCCACACTTATATTTAGCAATTTCCTGCAATAAACCTTTGACAGCATACGTGCATGGCTTTAAAAAGAGTGAACCAAATTTAATGAGTAAAGAATGAAGATCTGAATTCTAATTTCTGTGGGCAAAGTTTGACACTTGTAACTATTACAACACATTGGCTCTCACTTTTCATGGAAGTATACTAAACCTACAACTAATAAGTAAAGTAGATGTATAATTTTTTACCATCTGGATATATGTTTATATTTTAGATAAGGAAGTTATCTGTCACACCCCAGCTGTGGTTGTGGCACACATTTTACAATTTCACTCACTGGCAAAATTCAAATTATGGTTTGCTGATAGATGTGGATACAACAGGGATCTAGAGCCATTCACTCCCAAATTTTCCTTTGTTCTCTGTATAATACTTTGTTATGGTAAACACATTTAGGCAGGCACTTAAACTGTTCAATATTTATGCAGAGATCCCACTATGGAAGCAATCAGTTGATTTCCAGCAATAAATGTGTACTGTATTCTTCTTCATGGAAAAATAAGACATCCCCTGAAAATAAGACCTTGTGCTAATTTTGGAGTTTAAAAAAATATAAGACAGTGTCTTATATTTGGGGAAACAGGGTAAGTACTAGTTCTCAAACAAATAAGAGAAAGTACTTTTTCACCCAGAGGATTACTGGTCTATGGAACTCCCTGCCAGAAGAAGTGGTGACAGCTGTCAGTCTTGACAGCTTCAAGAAAGGATTAGACAAGTTCATGGAGGACAAGGGTATCAATGGCTATAATTATAGATACTTAAGGACAACCTCGGGGTTGGAGAGATAGGCAGGATATCTCTCAATATCATTTCCAGGGAATCCTAAGCAGGTGAAGGCATCTGCTTGAGAATACCCTGAAGGAAATGGTGAGCCACTGTGTGAGACAGAATGCTGGACTGGATGGGCTCCTGTGGCCTGTTCCAGCAAGGCTGTTCTTATGTTCTTATGCCAATAATCAATGGCTTTGAGCAGGGCTATCTGAAGGACCACCTTCTGTTGGAAGATGTTTTAAGTCTGAGATCTTCAACTGATGCCCTGCTGTGTGTTATACTGCCCTAAGAATTTAGGCTGATGAAAACGAGACAGATTTTTCTTAGCAGCAGCAGCAGCTTCTCTGTAGTGGAACTCGCTTTCAAGGAAGCCTGAGCTTATTCTTGTACAGTTTCTGATGGGCATTCAAACAGGTAGCATGCTGAACCAACTTTGGCTTTAAATTTAAAAAAAAAACCCAAAATGTTTTATATATATATATATATATATATATATATATATATATATATATATATATATATATATATATATATATATATATATATATATATATATATATATATATATATATATATATATATATATATATATATATATATATATATATATATATATAGTTAGTACATTTTGGTTTTTTTTAAACAAACAAGCATATAAATTATAATTTTGGTGTTTTTTTTAATTGTACTCTGGGTGTTAGAAATGTTTTGAATGAGCAATAAATGTACTGGGCTCCTAAACCCTGTAGTTATGTAAGCAGTCATGCATGCAAACAAGCACCTGGATCTCACTTCATCGTCATGGCTAAAGCTACATTTTTAAAGTAACTGTAGCTATACAATCAACTTAACAGGCTATTGGTCAAAATGTACAAAAATGAATTGCAGCTTACAGAGCCAACTACCTTATGCTAAGCTGTTTCCACATTGGTCTAGCTCAGGGATTCTCAACCTGTGGCCCATGGGCCAGATGTGGCCTGCAGCACAATTTCATGTGGCCCCCACTGCCTCCACCACACCACGAAGTGCCATGTGGTGGAGGAAGGGCAAAAATTAAATGGCCATCCGGCCCCCGAAGCTGTCTGAGGGAGTGTGACCCGGCCCCCAGCTTTAAAAGGTTGAGAACTCCTGGTCTAGCTAGACTTGTATTGTCTATTGTTATCTAGGGTTTAAGACAGTGTCTTTCCCAACCTTGCAATTAGAATCCAAGTATTTAATCTGTGACTACCTTTTCTTGACATTTTGCTGCAAGAGAAAGGGTAAAAGAAACCATCATCCTATTTTTATCAAACCATAACACATTATTTGCTGAAGAGCTAGATGGTAGGCCATTTGATGGTTGAGAACATGCAAGCATAATCGAAAATCTGCAATTATGGAGGCAGATTTCAAAAGAAGTTACAAATCATTTCACAGAACTAGCACAGCAGTTTAGCAACACAGTTTACTACAGTAGCAAGTCACATTGCAATGGTAGTACTACTGCACTAGCAGTTGCTCAGGGTTGGTGAGAAAGTTCTCATGTGCCAAAATGACTTGGCCAGTTCTGGGTTCTATGCACCTTGACCTGGGTGAGTCTCTGCCAGTCTGCTCTGTTGCACGCTGCAAATGAAAGTTATTTTTAATGCACATAACTAGCCATGAATGTGCATTTGCTTTCACTTTTAACTGAAAAGTATTTGAGATCAGACTGGGCAGGGGAGACTACCTTTCTAGGGACAAAATTATTTGGGATTTTGCTGCAAGAATGATGAGCCAGATGCCACTGACAGGGAAGCAAAAGGCCACCATTTTATTTGCACATAATGTAGCTTTTTGCGCATCACTAGACACTGTGTCTGTTTCTTGGCGTGTGCCTCTTGATTCAGAATATAAGCAGAGCTCTGACCCCAGCCAAATAAAATCAACACTTGGTCTAAAGCAGCATACCTTGTCCTACCGTGGCTAGCCAGATGCCAATTTCCATTTCAAGGGGATGAAGTAGTAGATTGCACAAAGAAAGGTCCATGTAAACCTCAACGAAGTGGAATCCTCAGGGATTTGGATATTGTTTTATTGCTACTCCATTTCATTTATGCATATGTGACCTTGAAGCTCATTCCATTCCACATCAATTTCTTTTTTTAAAAAAAGATGCACAAAATGTTGCTTTCAAATTATACTTTTCAATGTGGATGTTTAGTCAGATTTTTCTCTCTCTGAATGTGCTTCTAGACTTATTATCTTTTAAAAATAATTTTTGAACATATTCAGGATAAAGATTGCATAACATCTTTGTGTGTGTAATTGCTTATAGCCTGCAGTGCTCATCCCATGCTTAGAAATCCAAACAGCAAAGCCAGCATTTTGAACTCATGTAGAACCTCAGAAGCGTTACCTCTCTAATTGACTGGAGCAAAAGGGTTGCTTTGCACATCACCACTCGTGTGTGTGTGTGTGTGTGTGTGTGTGTGTGTGTGTGTGTGTGTAGAAACCAGATTAGGATATGCATCTGGAGAACAAATCTGACTTTAATTAAAAGATTGATTATGTTGGGATGCATTAAAGAAAGACCTTCCCATCAATGAAAAGAAATATGTTAGGACAGATAGCTTGGGCTTGGCACAGAGGCCATTACAACTGATTTAAACATTATCTGTAATCAAAAGGGGAAAGTGTTGTCATTGTCTTACGTGACTTAGCCCAGTGAGGGACCTATCAAGCAGAGAACATAGTGACCCTGATTCTGAACCACTAGTGATAAAGATCAATGTTACATTTTGAAGACATTTATCATGACAATTGCCTAGTGATGTTCCCCCAAGCGGGGTGGTGGTCCAAAATGCAGTCAGTCAGGGTGGATCTATATTAACAAATAAGTTTTTGAAGATTTTATTTCTATGAGGGGCAAATCTACAAAGCAAATGGCTCTTGATTGCCTTTTCAAGATTGTACTCCTCCCAAAATACTTTGCACAATGAGTGATTCCTCCAAGCAATGCATTGCCGTACCCACTCCCCAATGACGACACAGACACTTCATTTGGATAAAAAATTGGGCCACTTTATTAACTTTATTTAACCTTGCTTGGCTACTGCCAAGAACCAAACGGGCCGTAATAGCACTGGTAAGGAGTAATCTAATTATAAACCCAATTTAAATGCACATCACAATTTGCTACCACTGCAACAAAAACTGTGACCCTGTCCACAACCTGTTTCTACTGAAACACGTTGTGGACCCTATTCAGGCTGCTACTAGTTAGCACCTGATATTGAAATGCCTCCTGTAAATATTGGAGGAGTTGCCTGCTGGTTAAGCATGGCAACAGTTTTAGTTGTAATCTGGTTGGCCATTCACAAATCTTGGCTGTACCTTGTCCTCCCTATGGCCAACCAACTGTGTATACCAGATTAAATGGGTCATGCAATTTTTCCTTACCCGTGCTAGCTGCCACATGGGGAGGAGTTCACTGACTCCCCGCCCCCCCCTTGACCACACACTTGGTCAACAGGCCCGTTTGGATAGCCGCCAGGAAGAGGTCCGTACCTCTAGCTGTAAAACGCACCCCATTCCCATGATACAAATAGTGTTTTTGTATCCGGAGTAGGGGATAGAGGACAACTGACCCCAAACCGATGTTATCCAGACGTTGGGCCACTGCCCTTTTTGCAGACCACCAGTTCTGGCCCAAACACGAGGATCACCCCAAACGTCCGGTGCATCCTGGTGCTATCATGTAGCCAGGAGCTGAAATAAAAGAAATAAGGACAAACAAGCAAGGTGCTACTGCAACAAATGACGTACCTAAGAGATGAAATTACGTGAGTGAGTATGCCTTACGCGTGCTGCTAGCCAGCGACAAACCAATGGCCAGTCTCACTTCACTCCGGCAAACTGCCATATCTCATCTGGAAGTGCTAAAGGCAGCTCATCAGCCTCAGGCGCCAGGGCCCTGAACCGCCCTATCTGTAATCGGGATAAAGCATCCACAATATCATTATTTATGCCTGGTACGTGTCTAGCCCTGAAAAGTATGTTAAGGCGCAATGCACGAGACACAAATTGGCGTACTAGGGCCATCACCCTCTGGGAACATGATGTCTGGGCATTGACTATGTGGACAACAACCGCATTGTCACACCAAAAGTGTACTACAGAGTTCGCCCATGTCTCCCCCCACAACATCAATGCACCTAAAATTGGAAAGAATTCTAGGAAAGTTAGGTCACGAAGCAAGGCCGTTGACTGCCAAGCCTCCGGCCACTTGCTGTAGGACCAGCGTCCATTAAAATAAATGCCATAGCCAAATGCTCCTGACGAGTCCAATTGCACCTGAAACATGGGCTGATTCGAACGCTCCTCCCACCAAAAGACACATTATTGAACTTTGAGAGAAAGTCTAGCCATACTTGCAGGTCGTTCCTGATACCCCTCGTCATTCGCACCCTGTGATATTTGCATGATAAACCAATCATGGCATCACACAAGCGCCGTGCAAAAGCCCTACCAGGTGTCACAACCCTGCATGCAAAATTGAGGTACCCATGTAGAACTTGTAATTCATGAAGTGAAGCCTTGTACTTAACCAAGAGGGCCTGAATAGCATGTGAAATGCGGGCAATTTTTTCCATGGGTAACCTAGACGTTTGGGCCACTGTATCAATTTCAATACCCAGGAAAACTAAATTAGTCGCAGGTCTCTCAGTTTTCTCTGGTGCTAAGGGCACCCCCAATTCAGCCATAAACTCTTGAAATGTTGCAAGCAGTTGTCCACATGTCCCAGAACTCCCGGCAGCCCCAAACAAGAAATCGTCTAGGTAATGAACCACCGTGTGCACTCCAGTGCGGTGAACAGAAGCCCAATGTAAGAATGTACTGAAATGCTCAAAAGCCGAGCATGACACAGAACATCCAAAGGTCATGGCCTTGTCAAAAAAATATTGTCCCTGGAACTGAAAACCCAAGAGTTCAAAGTCGTCTGGGTGGACAGGTAGAAGGCGAAATGCAGACTTAATGTCGCATTTTGCCATAAGTGCCCCATGACCACAGGTACGAACCATGTGAACTGCCTGATCAAATGACGCATACCGAACAGAACAAAGTTCATCTGGTATTGCGTTATTGACCAACCCACCTACAGGGTAGGACAAATGGAGGATCAAACGATAATCACCTGGAACCTTCTTGGGAACTAGTCCCAGGGGCGATTCTTTTCAATTTGCAAAAGGGGGATTGTCAAAGGGTCCCCCGACCTGCCCCTCGCTTATTTCCTTGAATATTTTCTCCTGTGCCAAATTCTCCATCCCTCTCAAAGATATCAAATTTGGAGCATCCTGCGGTGCCCGCACACCAACAAAGGGTATGCGAAACCCCGCAAGAAATCCCTGCAAAAGATACTCTGCATCTTGCCTTTTAGGGTAGACACATAACCACCACTCAAGCACCTCAGTGTGGGTGCTTTTAGAAGATGACCCTGAATCCGTGTTTGTGTGTCCTGCACCCTGCTGACCTCGCCCTTGCCATCTCGCTCCCCCTGTCCTTGGACAAACAGTGGCCAAATGCGGCCCCAAACAAATTGTACATTAGTGCTTGTACTTACACTGTTTACAGGAACATCCGGCTGTGGATGAAAAATTCCAACACAACAGGCGGGCTGGAACCCCCTGCCCTGCCATCTGGCGGGGTGATTGTGCAGGTCCAGGCTGTTGAATGGTGTGACCACAATGATACCTTTCTCCCGCAGCAGGGTGTGATGGGGTCATATATAATAACCAAAGTAACTGGTTGGGCTCGTCCCAACGCATCTCCGGGTGGAGTGCGGCCCGCATACGAAATTCTTCATCATACGCAAGCCACGCCTGACCCGGAAAATCTACATAAGCCCGATAAATTATGTCAAGATACTGTATGAGGGAAAGTACCAAATCAGGATGAGCCCTAATCGACACTGCTGTGTATATTAAATAGGCCGGCAACCAATTAGCCCATGTTCGTGGCGGCTTGCGACGGCAGGACAACTCCTTGTCCTCGTCGTCCTCCTTCTCCTTCTCTTCTCTTGTTGGTTCCCTGTTTAGTAAACTAAACAAATCTACATATTCCCTATGCCAAATCTTATCCCTAGTGGCCAACAACAGATGGTCACCAAGGGGCAGGGAAACGCCCGCAGTAGGCAAGGCTGTGGTGGGCACAGCTTGGTAGACATTGATGCCGCCAGTGCCATACGGCCAGACAGGAGAAAGCAACATCGTAGTAGCCGTAGGAACCCCGGGCAGCACTGGTGGACATTGTGCACTCCAAACCCCTGGCTGAGTGGCAGCCCTTACTGGAGGCTGAACCAAAGGAGTCGTCACTGGCTGCATAGGCCATGGCCAAAGAGGAGCTGTCATTTGGTTGACATTAGACAAGATAGGTACGTTAAGCCTACCACTGTGCTCACCTGTTGGCATGCCATCTGCTGCACTCACCGTGGCTTCCTGCCGGTCAGGAACATTAGAGCTCATAACTGCAGTGGTGTTCACCTGCTCCTCCCCTGGTACCTGCTGAATTTGGGCTGCTCCGGCCATCCCAAGGCCGTTTGAGTGCACGGCCAATAGAGTTCTCGAGGCAGGTCAGCCTCCAGTCCAGCGAGGACGGCGGCTGTGTTGTGCTGGCCTCATTGATTGGTGGGAAGGCTGGCCCCATGTACACTGCATCCTGGCCTATGCCCAGTGCCCGCTCCAGGGCCGCAAAGCGGTCCTCGTAGGTTGTTGGGCCAGCAGGGAAGGTGGCTCGCAATGGGTGTTGGCCTTGTAAGGGCTGGGCGAGGAGCAAATCGGCGCCAGAGACCGCAGGACTCCCTTTGCCTGATCGGCGTAGCTGGGCCCTGTTAGGCATGCGGCCCGCCTGTTGAGTGGGGTTTGATGCCCGTGACGTCACCAGAGCCCTCCTTTTTATTGTTGGGCTTGAGCCTGCGGCCAGCATGTGCTGGGTACGTGGTCTGGGAGCAGTTCGTGTCACCGGCCTCGAGCACCTCTCAGACCCTTGGCGGCAAACCGCTGACTTCCTTTTGGGCGCCATATACGCCTGCCCTAGTACCAATGGGCTGGGCACCCAGCTCTGTTCAAGGCAACACAAAGTAGCAGGCGGCTGCCGACCTGCCACTGGGTATCAGCACACGTGACGAGTTGTCCCTGTCAGCTGTTGAACAGCAGCTGCTTGTCAGGGGTTCTACCACAGGCAACTGTCAACCAGAGGGCTGGACCCCAAGCAGTCAGCCCCAACGTTGATCAGTTGCATGAGGAACAAATGGGCTGTCAAAGGCGCACCAGTTAGCCCGCTCCCGGGCAAACCGGCTCGAATATAATAAGCTCTGTTGGTCACGAAAAGAAAGAGCAGCCGGAGCAGTCAAAAGTGTGCCAGTCAGTCTGCTCCCGGGCCAACTGACAAGCTCGACAAGCTCGGCTGGTCACGAAAATTATGAGCAGCTGGAGCAGTCAAAGGCATGCCAGTCAGCCTGCTCCCGGGCCAACTGACAAGCACGGCTGGTCACCAAAAGAAAGAGAAGCCGGGGCAGTCAAAGGTGCACCAGTCAGCCCGCTCCCGGGCAAACTGACGCAGTGCTAAGAAGCTCGCAACGGCGAGCTGAAAGACAATCGGCCCAGAAAAGAGGAAGTCGCGCAGCCCGCCCACTCCCGGGCAAACTGAGCACCTCAGCAGACTCACCACTGTCCACAGCTGAAGTGATCGCAATATCCAGCTGGGCTGTAGAGGAGCGCCAAACGCGCCCTAGCCCAGCCGGATTGTGAGGAACTGCTGGGGAGTGCAGCCATTGCCACCCCTTATATAGGGATTGGCTAGCCACGCCCCCGGCTTCCTCGAGCCATGCCTGTGCCTTGGGGCGAGGCCGGCAAAGCACGCGGCAACTAAACGGCTGCTGCGCATGCCTTTACACTAGGAAAATCTATCTGTCCACACCACTATAATAATAATTTCATATCAGAAATTATTCTGAGGGCGTGGCTAAGATGGCCGGCGAGTAACATCTTGATTTATGCGCTCGCGCTTATCAATGTGGTAATTGAAGAGAATAAGGAATTAACGAGGCAAATTACTGAGGTATTTTGGTGGCGATAAGTCTCCTTCTTGCCTGGTGGGAAAAGCTGTTGCAGGGCAGTCGAAGTTCGGGAGGTATCCTCGGTGGGAGAGGAAGCAACGGAAGCCGCGATTTCTCCTGACAGAGGAGCTGAGAATGGGACCGGCGAGACGGTGGTGAACCGATAAAAGTGGCACCAGCAAGAAAGTGAGTTAAACAACTGATATATATATATATATTGATGGGAGCTTGAGGTGGCAGCGGATTGTTTTGCCCTGAAGTGATTGGAGGTGGCAAGAGTCAGCAGAAGAGAATAGAGGGGCATTGTACTAGGAGAGAATGGCGGCGATCCTGGAAATTGAAAGTGGAGTTTGCTTTTTGGACACTGGCTTTTGAGAGTCCCAGGGGAGCTGCAGATTGATTTGAGGTGTGTGGAAGTGGCTATTGAAGAAAAGTGTTTGGTTTTGGGGCGCAAGTCATCTCAGCATTTTGAAGCCGAGGCTGAAGTAAAGAAGAGTGGTTCTTTTTTTTAAAAAAAAAAGTTTGCCAAGTTGGGGAAGAAGAAGGAGGAGGGGCTTCCCCCTTGAAGCCTGAAGCCATCGCAGCCGCTGGGAAAAGGGCTTTTGTTTTGTTTGCCCTAAGAGTGGATTTACTTTTTTCTTTTTTACTCCTTTGCTGTGTGGATTATAGCTTTTAATTTTTTATTGGGAATTTTTCTCCTTTCTCTTTCTCTCCCCTGCTGAGCTGATACAAGTGGATATATTGGGGCATTTGCTCCCTGAAAATACTGGGCATGTTTAGTGGCTGATTTTGGTGGTTGGCTCCGTTGGATTACAAATACTTACTGGTTGTTTGGTTCCTGCTTCCTGCTTCTTGTGGATTACAACAATTGATTTGCTGGCTCTTCTCCATTAACTAGGTTATACTATATTCAAAGGATTGCTGGCAGCTTTGGCTGCATTGGACCAGGCTCATTTGGAGTGTTTAATAACTATATAGTGCATTGCAGCATTAGAACTTTCAGTGGACGTTATCATGGATAAGGGCACAAGAGGAAAAGCAAAGGAGGAGGAGCCTGTGGTGAAATCAAAGAGAAAGGAAAAACTACCAATGGAAGAGGTCCCCCCGTCGTCATCACCACCACCTGAACCTTATGATCAGACCCAAATTAAGGTGGAAATTGGTAAATTGTTTCAGAAGATGGAAAAGATGGAAGATAGAAGAGTGAAGGACAGAAATGAAATGTTGAAAAAGCAAGATAAGGTGGTAGCATCTGTTATGGATTTATCAAAAAAAGTAGAATTAAATTTGCAAAAAATAGAAGGAAATGTGAAGTTGGTTCAAAATGAGGTGAAGGTTATGAGAAATGAAATAAAGGGGGCTCAGGAGAGGGTGAGGGAGAATAAAGTGAAAATGGAGGAACAGGAAAAAAGGATTGATGCTATGGAAGATATGATGAGAAAACAGAATGTTGTTATACGTCACGTGGTTGAATGGACGCCAGACCTCTTAAGAGAGAGGGTGGTCCAGTGGTTAAACAATTTAAGTATGGGAAAGGAATTTGTACAGGAAGACATTGTGAGTGCATACAGGGTGGGTTCAAGAAGAGGGAAAGTGGTCCAAAGAAATGTTTTGGTTAAATTTGCAAATTGGGGTGACAAACTTAGAGTAATGGCTTTTTTAAAACAAGCAGGTTCTGGTGCCCTGAAAATTGATGGTTTTGACGTGGAAGTGTATAATGATATTTCTATTAAGGAAAGAGCTTGGAGGTATAAGATGAAACCGGTAACCAAACTGTTGATGACTAAAGGTGTAAGGTACAATTGAAGATTTCCACAGCAATTGCGGGGGGTTTTTTGGAAAAAAAATGCAAGTTATTGATGGGAGGACCAACCCATTGGAGTATTTGTGTCTGCTTGATTTGGTTAAAGCGGGTTCGGAGGAGTGGCTAACTCTTAGAAAAGATTTGCTGGATTCAGGGGCCATAAGAAGAGATTATGAGGGGGCGGATGCTGGTGGTGCTACGGGTGGGGCACAGCAGGGGAGAGAGGAGGAGGAGTTGTCATTGATCATGGTGGAGGAGGAGGCAAGTAAGGAGCAGTGAGCAATAAGTGTTGATGCAACAATTCTTTATATCTAAGATTGTAGAAAGATGTGGTGGCGCGATGCATTAACTCCTACACACATCTTCCATGTTCCCCCTCTCCCCTCTTTGGATATTGAAGGTACGGTAGCTTTTTTTCTGGAGAAAGTGGGGAGAGCGATATTGTGTGTTTTTTGTATATTTTTTCTTTTTGAGGGTAGGGGGTTGGTGGTAGCACGCCTAATGGAGAGTTTGGAAATTAGAGAAGGTGAAATGGTAACAGATTATGAGTAGTATCAAGGTATTAACCTGGAATGTCAAAGGTACAGGTTCCATTCTTAAGAGGCAGAGCTTACAGTTGGCATTGAAGAAGGATAGACCCGATATAGTGTTCTTACAGGAAACGCATCAAAAGTCAAAGGATACAAATAAGATTTTTTTGGGGTGGATGCAACACTATGAAATGGTGTTTGGCACTTCAAAAGTGAGAGGAGTCGCAACTTTGATTTCTAAGAGATTAGGATTTGAGATAACAAAAAGTATTGTGGATCAGGAGGGCAGGTATTTGATAGTGAGAGGGAAAATTGATGATGAGGAAATACTTTTGGTGAATATTTATGCTCCAAATGAACATCAAGTGGAATTTTTAGAAAAAGTTCGTAAAATTGTGGTTTTAGAAAAAGTGGCAAAGATGATTGTGGCTGGAGATTTCAATTTGATTAGGTCAAATTTAGATTGTACGAACTTAGCAAGGTGTGGAGCAGGTATGAAAGGGAATGTTCTCGATAACAGAATAGATTTTTAACAGAAAATTTGGTTAAAAGTATCGAGGGTATCGAAGTAGGAATTTTTAAGGAATCAGATCATGCTAAAGTGTTTTTGGAACTGAGGATACGAAAGGATAGTAGGAGAGGAAGAAGTTGGAGATATGATCCCAATCTATTCAAAGACCAAAAATGTAAAGATCAAATTATGGGAAGTTGGATGGAAAGTTGGCAGTGGAACGATAATGGGGAGGTAAATTTTAATGTGGTTTGGGATGCCATGAAGTAGGTGTTTAGAGGGAAAAGTATAAAGTTAGCAAGTAACAAATACAGATTGTATAAGGCAGCACAGGAGGAAAAAGAAAAGGAAATAAAACAACTACAGGAAGAACATTCAAAAAAGATGGATAAAAATATCTTTGCTAAATTACAAAGATTGAAGGCAGAGTTATTGGGTAAGGATATAGAAAAAGTAAAAAGAGATCTGATATATCTAAAAAGAGAGTATTTTGAATTTAGCAATAAGAATTCAAGATTACTAGCAAGAGTGGCCAAAGTTAAAAAGGAAAAAAGGGAAATTGGGGTTTTGGTCAACAAACAAGGAATAAGGTGTAATAAAGCTAGTGATAAATGCAAAATTGTGAAGGATTTTTATCAAGCATTATATGCAAAAAAAGAGATAGATGTGGAGAAGCTTAAAGGGATTTTGGAAAGGCAATTAGGGAGTGGAATAAAGCAGGATCATCGGGACAAAATGGAAGAACAAGTTTCAGAGAAAGAGGTGAAGGAAGTAATCAGCGGTATGAAGCTGGGGAAAGCTCCGGGAGATGATGGACTCTCGTCCGAGTTTTATAAGGAATTCAAAGATGTTGTGGTGCCAAAGTTGGTAAAGCTATATAATTACATTTTAGATGATGGACAAATACCGACTTCGTGGTATAGCACTATTATCGTTCTGCTGCCAAAAGTGGGGGGAAATTTGGAAAAAGTGGAATCCTATAGACCAATCTCTCTTATAAATCAAGATGCCAAAATCTTCACAGCAATACTGGCTAATCACTTAAATAAATTTATGGGAGAATATATAAATGTTGATCAAGTAGGTTTTTTAAAAGGAAGGCACATGGCTGATTTGACTAGGAGGGTGTTAGATCTAATTGACAACGTTAATCAAACGAAGGAAAAGGTGGGGTTAATTTCTTTAGATATTTTTAAGGAATTTGATTCGCTACAATGGTCTTTGATCAAGGAAATAGTTAATGGCTATGGATTTGGGGATAGATTTAGAAGGGTAATTGATTTGTTATATCAGAAAGGGTTTGCTAGGATTAGAGTTAATGATGAGGTTACAGATGAGGTAAAGCTGGAGACTGGTACTAGACAGGGTTGTCCCTTGTCCCCTATCTTGTTCATCATGGCAATGGAAATCTTGGCTAAAAATATAAGGGAGGATTTAAGTATAGAAGGGATAATGGGTAATAAAGTAAGTATGTATGCAGATGATACATTATTAATGGTGAAGCATCCGGAGGGGGCAATGGATAGGATTAAAGCACAAATCGAGGATTTTGAGGCTATAACAGGGTTGATGATAAATTGGGACAAATCGGAAATGATGTTGTGTAATATGGGGGAAGAGGAGAAGGAAAGGATGGAGGGGCTATCTAAAATACAAATTAAAGATAATTTGAAATATTTGGGGATAATTATTTCAAATAAAGTGGAAGAACTCAAAAGATTGAACTACGACAGCCTGAAGGCAGAATTTAAGATTAAAATACAGAGTTTTCAAAAGTTGAAGTTGTCATGGTTTGGGAGAATTGCAATGTGCAAAATGATGTTGTTGTCGAGGATCAATTTTTTATTTGATGCACTTGCAATCCAATTGAAGGAAAAGGAGACTAGTGAGTTTCAAAAAATGTTTAATAATTTTTGTAACGGGGTAAAAAATCTAGATTGCCAAAGAAATTCTGGTACTTGCCTCAGAAAGAAGGGGGTTTGGGAATGCCAAATTTGTTAGCGTATTACCGGACATTTCAAATTAAGAATGTTGTGAAGATTTTGGCGAGGGGAAAAGCAATTTGGGAGGAGATTGAGATGAATGATTATAGGAAAATTGGTAAAATGATCTTTTTAGGGGATAAAGTTAAAACGACAGTTTCTAGTAATATTATGATGCGGGGACTCATGAATGTGTGGAAAAAATTAAAGAAGGATTTGGCTCCGGGTGCCTCTCCAATTTTGGAACTGGCAGATATGATGTGTTTTCCGATAAAAATAGATAAAAAAATAAAGGAAATATTGGATAAAAATGAAGTTTCTCTGGTGAAAGAATGGTTAAGAAGTTGTGGAGATGAAACCAAGAAAGAACAATTGTTTGTGCAGTTAAAATTGGACTGGTTTCAGAAATTGAAGGTTAATAATTGGAACAAAAAAATTGGAAGAGAATTATGTATAGATAGGGAAATGACGGATTTTGAAGAATTGGTTTTGAAAATTCGAAAAGGAGATAAGAGCATTAAGGGTCTAGTAAGCAAACTCTATGTTTTAATAAATAAGGGGAGTGATCCACAGGAAGATTTGAAATTGAAGTGGGAACAGGATTTGAATATAAAGCTAGGCAATGATGAATGGAGAAACAAGTGGAAAAAGAGGATAATGAGAATTATGTCAGTAAGAATTAAGGAACATAATTATAAAATGCTGTGGCAATGGTACTTGATACCACAGAGGTTACATCAGATTGATAATAAAAGGGATAATTTATGTTGGAGATGTAAAGAGACTGTTGGAACCTACGAACATATGTGGTGGAGCTGTAAAATGATAAATGATTTTTGGAAAAGAATAGAAAACGAGGCAGGGGAAATAATGGGTAAGAAAATCAAACTGGTGTCAGGTACCATTATGTTAACGGATGTGGAGGGTATGTGTTTAAATAAGGAGGAAAAAGAGTTATTAGAAATTATGTTAACCACGGGTAGACAATGTATTGCTAGAAATTGGAAAAATGATGTTACTATACAATTGGGGGAGTGGTATAAGGAAATGTGGAGTCTAGCATTGAATGATAAATTGACATGGGAGATAAAAGTAAAAAGAGATAAACTGAAGGCAAATAGATTTTGGAATATCTGGAAGCCCTTTGTTGATCACTTCCTTATGGGTATGGAATATAGCAGACCTGTACCATCTCAGAGTAGTTTCTGGAGGTAACATTGAGTCCGAACTCTCCGGGGCATTGTAAATAAACACTGGGTGATTTGTAGTTGAAAATTAAAAGTTGATAGTTGCAAACAAGTTATAGTACTGTGGGAAGGCTTTATGAATTGGTTATTGGTGCTGTGTTAATTTTTAATGTGTTTATTAAATGGTATGTGTATTATAACAGACAATAATGCAATTATCATTTATGTGATTATTTTTTACGAAGCTTATGTATTTTTGTTATGTCATATTATATATATGTTTGTATTTTTTTAAAATTAATCAATAAAAAATTTATTAACAAGAAATTATTCTGCGTTGAAAGGATTTTTTTGCGGAAGAAACTCTTCTCAGGGAACACCCAAATAAGGCTCCTTTCATGTCCCCAAGAGCTGGGACAGAGACGGGCATTCAATCCATCATGCAGTACCCGGGTCTCGAACTGCAGACATGCCAACCTTCTATCTAACAAGGTGAGCTTCTTAACCACTGAGCCACCACAGCCCCATCCCACCTCTCAATAAGCAAGAGCAGTGTGGCAGTCCTCTTATTTCATGTCCCGATCAAACTCTGGACTGCCAAAGTGAAGTCACTTTCCTGGCTTTATTGTTGGCCAAACTTAAGTCCTCATTGGTGCATGTTTCTGGCAGTAATCGGCAGACCAATAAATGTGCCGGATTCTGCATCTCTCCACATTTACAACAGGAGTTCTCAACCTTTTTAGGCCAGGGGCTGGGTCACACTTCCTCAGACAGTTTTGGGGGCTGGATGGCCATTTTGCCCTTCCTCCACCACATGGCATTTCCTGGTGTGGTGGAGGCGGTGGTGGGGCCACATGAAATGGCACTGTGGGCCATATCTGGCCTGCAGGCCACAGATTGAAAATCCCTGATTTACACAGTGTGTTGTTGTCTACCTGCAGGCCCCACTTGAGCATGCTGGTCTTACATTTAGGCACTCCAACCCTCAGCCTGTTCAGAGTCCTCCAAGTAATGTAGAGGAGGTTGAGTTCCTTAGCTATATCTTCCTTTAATGCAGAACTATCAGGAATTAGCAGTTGACATAAATGACCATGCTAATCAAAATATTTGATTGGTGGTCATTGCGGTACTTATTTTGTTATTTATTTATTTGGTGTTTCATTGCATAATTTGTATTGTACTTTTTTGCAGCTATTATATTTGTTTGATATATTGTACCGCAGAATTTGTATCTATTTGTAATAGCATTTTGAATATTGTATTTATTACTGTATTTTGAATTTTGTATTTCGTATGTAAACCCCTTGGGTTACCTTGGGGTTATTGATATGTTGTTAGCCGCCCTGAGTTGGCCATGTGCTGAATAGGGCGGGGTATAAATCGAATAAACATAAACATAACATATTTGGGACCTTAACCTCATAAACTGAGACTTCATTAATATGAGTGCCTACAAAGCAAGCCAGGCCTGGCATGCAAGTAACATGCCAACACACTCACACCCTTAAGCTCAAATAACAAATGTTATGAGGGCACAAACCATAAGCAGTTTCCCTCAAAGTGTCCTCAAAATATCCTCTGAGATTAAATATTCCCACTAAAAGAATGACCACTTTTCAATAATTTATTTATTCAACAGAATAAGAGAACTAAGGGGTACACCGAAAGAGCATCCTTGATGATTGTGGTATTTTTGAACCATAATTGGGCATACACCCCCCCCACACACACACACACACTCCCCACCACCACTGCTGGCAACCACTCCGATCCACCCACCACTCCCCACCCACCGCTTCCCTGCTTACTGGCCTGGAGGAGCTGCATGGTATGGGTGAAGGAGAGTCTGGATTGTCCTTCTCACTTGCACTTGGCCAGAGTGGCCCCCGGGAAAGATGCAGGCAACCACGTGCATCTGCCAGGAAAGCCATGCTCAGCCAGAGCAGCCCCTGGGAAAGATGCAGGCATCCACCACTTCCACTACCACTGCCTCAATCCTTGTCCCCTCCACTTGGCTTGACGTGTCCCTAATGGTGCTCCTTAGGAGGGTGGATGTTGTAAGCCTTACAACATCTGCCCTGCTACGGAGCACCGTTAGGGACAAGCCAAGCCAAGCCAAGCAGAGGGGACAAGGATTGAGGCAGCAGTGGCAGCGGTGGAAGTGGTGGCTGGAGTGAGGACGCAGGCTGGATGATTTGGTGCCATGGGCCAGATACCCTGGTAATGGCAATCTTGTGTCAGGTGAAAGGAACTGCAGAATGAACTCACCAAATGGTGCCTTTATTTTGGCAGTTTCTTATCTGACCTAGACATGGAAGAAGAAGAAGAAGAAGAAGAAGAAGAGAACTAAGACAGGAGGTGGAAGAAGCAGTGAAAAAACACTGAAGTGTAGGAAAAAAAGGCTATGCCAACTGAACACTCCATCAAAAAGGAGATTGTATGATAAAGCTATCAGCTAGAAGAGGGGTTCCCAACCTTTTCAAGCTGGGGGCTGGGTCACACTTTCTCAGTCAGCTTTGTGGGCCAGACAACCATTTTGCCCTGTCTACACAATGGGAGTGGGTGGCCATTTTGTCTCAACAGTTTCAAAGGAGTGGCCATTTTGTTTCTCAAATGCCCTTGGAGGGGTGGGGGGCCACATGAAATGGCACCATGGGCCAGATCCAGCCCACAGGCCTTAGGTCGGGAACCCCTGAGCTAGAATGATGCACCCTATACAGTGGAACCTCATACAACAATCACCCCATATAGCAATGGAATCATATAACAATTAGGTTTGGGGGGGGGGGGGAAATGTCATCCCACATAACAATTTTCCCTATGGAAAAAATCGTACAACAATTTTTCAATGGGAAAAACCACAGCAAAAAAAATCATTGTGCAATGCATCCCATAGGGAAAATCGCTATACAATGCATACATCGTATAGCAATTGTTTCGTACAACAACCAGCCCCATGGAATGGATTAAAATCGTTGTATGAGGTACCACTGTACTAGCATGTTGAATACTTTGAAAACTCTGAATGCATTGAAGAACTGGTAATGTCACCATGGTCTATCCACACATTATATCTACATGAGCTACAAAGTTGAGAGCAGTGCATCCTTGGATCAGGGAGGTGCCCCCATGCTTAGGGTCTGAGACCTCCCCCACCCCAGTCCATTAACCTTCCCTAACTGAGATACTATCGTGTGCTGGTAAAGGAACTTTCCTTGCAGGGCTGACTCTCTCTGCCTTTTTCAAGTTTTCAGGATATACCAAATCCAAAACTCAAGGAAGGAAAAGAAGCTTATCATTCCACACCCCAGCATTTGTGCTTCTTTTACATAAATCCATATTTGTTAGTATTGTATGTATCTAATCTTCCAACATTGTTCGAAGAGCTGCATCCCGCAGCAAAAGAGAGCTGACATTGATAAGACATGAAGGCATTTTAAACAAATATTACCCCAGTTCTCTCTCTACTTATCACAGAGATATTTCCTGTAGGCAGACACAACGGTAAGCATGAAATATTGTTTTTCCATTACGGATGATTGCTTTCCTGGCTGCCGAAAGCCTTTGACATTCCTTCACATGGTTTGCTCACCCGAGCAGCTTACAAAGTACTTTTGGAATCCATGTGTGAATAGTAGTATTTACGAAGTGCAAACATAACAAGCATCAAAAGCATAGCATCATGCTTGACAATACCCTGCAATTTCTGCCAAAGCCTGAAGGGGAGCATTGGTGTGAGATGATAGTTCCAAACCACATTTCTGACTAATGTTTAGAAACGATGTATGGGTTGCTTTTAACACTTTCTCATCTGGCACAATAAATCTCCTAATACTAAAGTGCAAAAGGAAGTGACACAGGAATCTTGGCAACTAATTACATGTTTCAGACAAGCAATGTATTGCATGTCTCTCTTGTGTGTCTAAGTAGAGGCAAGATAGAGACTTAGAGTGACTGCACCTGTTCTTTCATCATTAATTAATTAATTAAATAGATTTATATACTGCCCTATCCAAAGGACTCTGGGCAGTGTACACTAAGACCAATATACAGGTAAAACAATTAAAAAAAACCATAAAAACATAACAATATTACACACACACACACCCCCCACTATGACATCTATTATCTAAAAACAAATATAAAATCTAAAAAACCTTTAAAAATTAATTACAGGAGGAGGGAAGCCTCAGACGAGCCAAAAAGGGGAGCTTGTTGACAATCCCGGCCCCCAGACCCATTTTGCCAACCACGTCTTCAATTCTTTCCTAAATGGTAGCAACTGGGTCTAGAGGTGTAGTTCTACTGGGATGAGGTTCCATAGTGTGGGGGCTACGACCGAGAAGCCCCTTTCCCTCGTGCTGGAGAGGCAAGCCTCACCAACAAATGGCACCTGAAGGGTGTCCTCTCGGTTTGCAACGAGTCAATGTCCTAGGGATGATGCGGTCTCTGAGGTATCCTGGTCCACGACCATGAAGGGCTTTAAAGGTGACAACCAGCAGTAGCATATATCAGTAGCCCTTGTACACATTGGCTGTCCATGGAATGATTTTGGGAACTACTATCTTCAAAGGAATAAAAAGGATGACATTTTTGGAATAATCTACTGTTTTTTGAAATTTATTTGTCTTTTTTTCATGTACACACGACATACTTTACTTGTGCAAACTTCCTTCCTTTTGATATTCCTGGGAATATTACATCTCTAGGTGTGACTTATGTGAGTTTATGGTGCTCTGCACAATGTGGAATTTTATGCTCCCAGCCTGCTAAAGGCTTTTCTTTCAAAATAACTCTTGCCCATGAACTGTAGATGCATCGATTGCATTTCCCCCCCAATTTCCCCACCCACGTCAATTTTCCCTCCCTAATTTTCCCAGTGGGAAAACCCACAATTCCCAGTCCCCCCCTTTACATCTTTTTCAAGTTGTCCAAGGAAATACAATAAGTTATTATACGTGTTGTTGTAGAGGTTTGCAAACAGTGTTCCCTCTATAGGACATACCTACTCAGATTGCAAGGGGAAAGCTATTTTTTTTGTCATTTCCAGGCCACTTTCCACAGCCCTTTGCAATCTCCTACATGCCTGAGGCTTTCGGGGAGGTCCTTCAGCTGCAAGGCTGATTTAAAGACATGGCCAGAAACCCTGTTGTTTAGTGTAGTAAATCACACTACTGTAACCCACTGAATCAATATTTCTCAATACGTGAAACCAAGTGCCACACCTGAGGCCCTCAGTACTGCCTCCTCACCACCCTCCAATGGCTCTCAAACCTAGACATGGAAGTCTAGTTAGGAACTGAAGATAGACAATTTGTGCTCACTGTATATATCAACATTAATGTAGACCAGGAGTTCTCAACCTTTTAAAGCCAGGTGCTGGGTCATGTTCTCTAAGACAGCTTTTTTGCCATTTTGCCCTTCCTCCACTGCATGGCACTTCCTGGTGTGGTGGAGGTAGTGGGGGGTGGGCACATGAAATGGTGGCATGGGCCACATCTGGCCCATGGGCCACAGGTTGAGAAGCCCTGATGTAGACAAATGAAGCTCATCATACAATAAATAAAAATTGGCATTAAATGAGTCAAACCCTCCTTAAGTTCCCTTGATTCAAATAGGCCTACTCTAACTGTGACTTTCTACACTTAAGTGGAAATTAGTGTAGGCCTATTTGAAATAATGAAATGTATAACCTCATCAAATACCCACTGATTCAATGGGCCTATTCAAATGCAATTGAATACATAAGCAAAAGGATTTTCATCACTGAATTGTTAGTGGCTTTCCACTTCCTTGGATGACCAACTAGACATGCAAACAACTTGTTAGGTTTAATGCAGGCTACAGAAACTTTTTTAAAATTTGCTTCTCTACATATAAATTAACACATGTAACTTTTATTCTAGTCTACAGAGGATGTAGACCAGAGGTGCCCAAACTACCTGATAATCCAGCCTGTGCCACCCATGCTGCTCCCGGAAGTGGAAATTATACATGCCTACATATGCACAAAACACTACCGTAAAGCACCCGTGGTTGCCATAAACACATTTACGACAGCCACAGGTGCATTTACAGCAGCATGTTGCACATGTGCGGGAATGCTTTACTTCCACTTCCATGTGACTGGCTCACAGCCCAAAAAGTCTGGAAACTCCTGATGTAGATGTCTTTTTATTGTGACATCTTTCCTTTTCTGGTAATGCATATGTACTAAACTTGTATTCATGTTTTACTTACTATAATTATTTATTTGACGATCACCCCAGCTTTCTACCAACTCAGACAAAAGGCAGTTCATCAGAGGACTAGAATAGATAATAATAATAATAATAATAATAATAATAATAATAATAATAATAATAATAATAATAATAATAATAATAATAATAATAATAATAATAATAATAATAATAATAATAATAATAATAATAATAATAATAATAATAATAATAATAATAATAATAATACACATATCCAACAATAGCAAATGCTGGCTTTGTAATGAAAAGGATGAAACAGTAGATCATCTGATCAGTGGATGCAGCAAAATTTCACAGACTGATTATTTACAATGCCATAAAAGGGTTGCAAAAATGTATCCATTGGAAACTTTGCCAGAAGTTTGGATTTGAATACTTGAACATCAAGTAGAGAAAGTTTTAGAGAATGAGAGAGTCAAGATCCTGTGGGACTTTAACATTCAAATAGACATCTGCCCATAACACACATGATATAACTGTTGTGGAGAAGAAGAAAGTCTGGTTTATTGACATTGCTATACCAGGAGATGCACAAATTGAAGACAAACAACTGGAGAAAATCACAAAATATCGTGATTTGCAAATTGAAGTCGAGCGTCTATGGCAGAAGAAATCTGTTGTTGTTCCCATAGTTATTGGAGCCCTCGGAGCAGTACCTAAAGGACTCACTAGATATTTGGAAATTTTGGACTTATCTGATTTGAACATCATAACTCTCCAAAGAACAACTCTACTGGGGATTGCATATACTGTATACTCAGACGTTACCTTAACAGCTCTTAGGGCTTGAACTGTTAATTTTATTGCAGTCTTCGACTATGAACCAAATGGTTGTGCCTAGGATGGTGGTAGGAAAAGGTAGGAAAATAAATCAGAGTCTGGCCATGTCTATATGGGATAATGTGGTGTTTTAGCCACCTTGTACTCAAACTATAAAAAGTCTAAGTTATCTTCTTCTTCCATGTCTAGGCCAGACATGAAACTGCCAAAATGAACCCACCTTTTGGTGAATTCATTCCATAGTTCTTCACCTGATCTAGTGTGAGAAGGAGTAGCTGGCACAGGGTTGCTGTTGCCCAGGATACACCTGATTATGGTTTTAAAATATCACAATCTTTGCGGAGGATCCTTCTGTGTACCCCCTCCAAGCTATTTGAACTTTATATATTAGCTTGCGTAGAGTACCTAAAATAAATGGGGGAAAATGTATCTGGGTGCAACAATTACAATTACACTACAACCTCATGTTTGTAGATTTAAACAAACAAGTGACTGAATAATCTTTCTCTTTATTTCTCTACCTCTTTCTCTCCTGTACGATGTACTACACCTGAACCACTTTCATGCAGAATGCAAATATGCAAAACAAAAATGATTTCATTCAAGTCAAAGGTGACTATCTCCCCCTTTCCTCGTCGCCCACAAACAGGCCCCTGGGATATTGGCAGACTATTGAGAGAATTAAAGTGAATTAAAAACTAGTGTTTCTTTAAGAGCCGGCAAAGTAAGCTAAGTGAGGTTGTGCATGGTGCTGATGGTATGTGCAAAATGTTGGACAACATACTGAAGGTGAATTGAGGGTAAACTTCAACTTCTCCTGCACTGTGGGAAGGAGGACCACCAGTGCTCAAATTTTCTCCTGTTGATTTATTTCCAAGATGGGCCAGCTTACCCCCACCCTCCTGCCAATATGGTTTTAACCAATTTCTGGCACTCTCTAGAGCAGGTAACAATATGAACTCATTTCCTTCCTTCCTATCTAATAACCTCTTGCCAGAGCAGAGGAAGGGAGAGTTATTTATTCTCTTCAAAAGGGTGAAGCAAAGGTTATTTATGGATATTCCCCATACATTCTTAGCCTCAGAGAACAAGCACCTGACACAGTCGTTCATTTCAAAGACAAAGGGATATTTAAATTAGTTTGGCCTTTTGAGTATCTCTCACAAGATCTCAAGAAACTGTTATGTCACTCCTACACCACAGACTCTCATGACAAATGACAAGAAGGTATTATACCCTGCAAGGTTTATTGGCAACCATTTTAACCTGAGGGGACAGCCTTGGCTTTTCTGTGAGAAGCAAGGTCACTGTGAAATCCATCCTCTTCAGGGTCCATAAGAAAAAGTATTTCCATTTGGGTCTCATTTTGTTTACCTACAAATCTCTTTGCATGAACACTCCCCACAAATTGTTTCATGTCCACAATGTGTTATGCTCCTTCCAAGATGGTATTTTGAAATCGGGGGGAGGGGGGTGTAGCAAAGAGGCAACTTTCATAAGTTGTCACCCTGTTTAGTAAAGGTTTCCCTTGCTTGAAAGCCAGTCGTATCCGACTCTAGGGTTCAGTGCTTATCTCTGTTTCAAAGCCGAAGAGCCAGCGTTGTCTGCTTCTGCAGACGTCTCCATGGTCATGTGGCAGGCATGACTAGACACCAGAGCACACGGAACGCTGTTACCTTCCCACCAAAGTGGTCCCTGTTTATCTACTTGCAATTACTTGATTTCAAACTGCCAGGTTGGCGGGAGCTGGGACAAAGACTGGAGCCCATTCCATCCTGCACTACTCAGGAATCAAACTGCTGACCTTCCGCCTCCCAATCAGCATCTTAGCCACTTGAGCCACTGGATTAGACAAATTCCATAGATGAAAGTAATAAATTCTAGACCCAGTGATGGCAAACCTTTTAGAGACCGAGTGACCAAACTCAACAGGCTGCTGTCTGTGCCACAGAGGGGTAAGATGAACTCTATGCTGGGCGGAGGGAGGAAGCACTCCCATTGGGCTGCTGGGCAGAGGGACAGGGCAAACTCTGTGCTGGGGTGATGGTGCTCATGCCCACAGAGAGGGCTCTGAGTGCCCCCTTTGGCATGCCTGCCAGAGGTTCACCACCACTGTTCTAGACAGATGTTGTGTACCAGCCTCCTGACAAAAGGCTGCTATTCCCACAATAATGTAGAACTTTAGCAGTAGCTAATTATGAATAGCTCGCTATTGTTGGTTTTGAATGTTTTATTGGTCTTCAGTTACTGATGCCAAAGATACCAACCTGGAGAATGAGCACTAACTTGTCTGCTTGAAAAGATTTCTTTCCATTGCCACACAACTGACAGGATCAAAGAGATTCACAGAAGACATGTTTTGATCTTCTTGTCTTGCTTTCTGTCTTGTCAACATGTGCTCGCTGCGTGGGGCATAGTGAATTTCATGCTCAGGCATTTCCATTTCTTCTATCTGCCGCTGCTTGCCCCAGCTCTGAGGGGGAGCCTGAACAGTGCAAAAGTTATGCTATTGTGGTGGGGGAGACAAAGAGAGAAAGGGAGAAAGAGTTTGCTAATCAGGGGGGCTTTTGGAATGGCATTCTTTTTTGGACTTGCTCATTAATTAATATTTCCTGTTATGAGATCATTCCTCTTTACCAGCCTTTTGAAACATCCAGAATTGTAAGTCTAATAGTAGAGATGGCTCCAAGAGCAGTTTTTACAAGCTGAGAAATACGGGGCTCAAGATGCTTGCTTCATATGTGAAGTGAACATTATAACCATAAGTGTCCAACTCCTGAAAGTCTCTCCCAATGCCTTGTCTTCTTAACTAAGAAATGAAAACCTCTGGCTAGTTGAGCCTCAGCCACGTTGCCTCTCCAAAGCTTTACCCCCCTCAGAGGAGGCTGAAAACTGCCGAGCCAGGGCTTCAGCCATGGCAAGTCAGTAAGCTTCCTTCTCTCCTCTGCTTACCTAATCAGACTCTGGGGTGGTGGTAACTCAAAGTTTACATCAACTTAGCACTTTGCTGACTGAAGGAAGAGAAGGGAATTGGACTTGCAACCAAGCAGGCACCTCTAGGTGTAGTTCATCTGGGTCAGGGGTTCGCAACCTATGGCCCATGGGCCAGATCTGGCTCACAGTACCAAATAATCCTGACCCGACCTCACTCTAGCCGCTCCAGCTGCCCCCACCACTGGAATCAGCCATGAACTCATTTACGGCAGTCACAACGCATTTATGACAGCCATAAATGAATCCACAGCCATTGTAAACACATTTACTACAGCTGTAAATGAGTATGCGGCTATCGTAGATGTGTTTATGACAGCTGTGGACATGTTTCCTGGCAGCATTTATGGCAGGGGGAATCACCAACCGGGCCCACTCAGTTGTCTGAGGGGGTGTGGTCCGGCCCACAGCTGAAAAATGTTGAGAACCCCTGATTTAGGTACTAATATAATCACAGTTCCTCCACCATCCTTGATCAGAATGTAAGTGGTAGACAAAGCCAGCACATGATTTAGGCAATGTCTTGAGAATCAGCTAAATGTAGTCCTGAGTGTGTGTGCATTTATGCATGCTTGTGTGTGCATTTCCTTATATCTGTGTACATGTCACTGTATGGGCCAAGTACGCTGGTGGCACAGGCCTGACAGATGTATCCCCAGACACTACAGCCACAATGTCCTTGATATTCCCCTTCTGGAGCCATTTCAACCCTTGAGCCAAAAGAGTTTATTTTCTCCGCCCTAAACTGCTCTTATTTATTTGGCTGTTGGAGGTTTTCTAGGACTAACAAGAATCAGGCAAATCTTCATTTATTATGTAGGTATTGGTAGTGATGTATGGTTTGTGAGAGCTGGACTATAAGAGGCCATTCAACAATTATGTGATCCATATTTTGGGGGGAAATTGACCCCCTCCCCTTATGTAATCTGACCATACTTTTAGCTTTGACCCCTCCCCCCTTTAAAATTACATAATCCAGAGATTTTGTATCTAAACTCTAATTTTAGAGATTTTTCAAATGGATTACATAATCTTTGACCTGCCCCCACGTAATTTTTTCGTAATTCAGATGGCAGACCCCCCCTTTCAAGGATCACATAATTGTCGAATGGCCTCTAAGGAAGGCTGAGTGCAGTAGAATAGATGCCTTTGAGATGTGGTGTTGACTTATCTCCATATGTGGTGAGGTTGTGAATATGTCCAAAAATTTTGGAGATAGCTTGAAAAGGAGCTCAGTAAAATATTAGACATCCATATAGGGTTAAGTCCCAAATTAGTTCTCTTGGAAGAGGTTGTGGATGTTAATATGGAAAATAGTAAGAAAGAGTTGTTGAGAACGTTACTAACAGTAGCGAGACAGATTATAGCATCTGAATGGAAAAATTAATTTGATATAAAATTAAGTAGACGGTATAAGCAAGCGTGGCGATTGGCCTTGAATGACAAATTACATGTGAAATGAAGCTAAAAAGAGGAGAATCAAAGAAAAATGTTTTTTGGATGATTTGGAACCCGTATATTAAATATGGTTTGTTAAATAAAGAGGGGACTACATTGACACAGGAAGAACTTAAATTCTGGGTTGATGGATGAGCAATAGGATTGGTTTACAGGTTTAGTGTTTATATGAATAACTCGGGAGGAGGGGTTGTCTTTATGTGTTTTTTTGTTGGAATATGTATTATTTTAGGGTTGGTGGGGCACTGTCTGTGAGTGTATTTTTATGTACTATTTTACTGTTAAAATCTGATAAAAATCTTAACCTATAAAATCGAGGGTTAACCGTTGGAACTTTGCATAGGCTCCTTAGCCAGGCCCTACTAGCCCACACTCACCATTCGTGCACACGCCCGAACTGGGTACGCAGCTAAACGCAAGATTGAGAAATGCACCAGTGGGGCAAGAGCCCCACAAACGCGAAAAAGGGAAACAACTTCATTTCCCAATGTTCTTTGTGCCGCGCCACAGCCAATCAGGCTGAGAGGTGCGACCACAAAGAACGTTGAGAAATGCACCACAGCCAATCAAAATCGAGCCGCAGAAGAAAAAAACGCACCACAACCACAAATCACAAACCCATAACTACAAGCCCCAGAGTGCGACATGAGCGCGCAAAACACTGAGGGAGCTGGTGCCCAAAAAATAAAAACAACAACTCACTGCCTCACAGCCACGCAAACACCAACTGCCCTTCTTTCCCTCACCAACGGCGCCTGAAGGTCCCGACTGGAGTTTTCCCCTTTAATATCAGTAGGTGGGGGGTGGCGATCCCCCTCTCTGCTGGCTCCCCTAGGGTTGGGATGTTTGTGGGGACAAAAGGGGCATACCCCCCAACCCTTCTGGACCCAGGAGACCAGGCAGAGTGGATCGATTCCCCCCCTAAAAAAACCTCCATCATTAAAGAGAAGAAACCAAGTGGTTTCTTCTCTTTAAAAATGGAGATTTTTTTTATTTGGAGGGGTGGAATTGATCCACTCTCCCTGGTCTCCTGGGTCCAGAAGGGTTGGGGGGGACATACCCCTTTTGTTCCCCCAAACCTCCCAACCCCAGGGGAGCTAGCGGAGAGGGGGGCGCAACCCCCACCCACTGATATTAAAGGGGAAACCCTGATCTACTTTCACGACTCCACACAATCAAAGTACCATAACACAATAAAGCCCCCCTCCCCACCACCTAGCCCACTCTTCCTAAACCCCACCGACCATTTCCCCCTCCCCACCACCTAGCCCACCCTTCCTAACCCCCACCGACCATTTCCCCCTCCCCACCACCTAGCCCACCCTTCCTAACCCCCATCGACCACACCCCTCCCCACCTCCTAGCCCACCCTTCCTAACCCCCAATGACCACGCCCCCTCCCCACCACCTAGCCCACCCTTCCTAAACCCCAATGACCACGCCCCCTTCCCACCACCTAGCCCACCCTTCCTAAACCCTAATAACAATGCCCCCCTCCCCACCACCTAGCCCACCCTTCCTAACCCCCAATGACCACGCCCCCTCCCAACCACCAAATAAATAAATAAAATTTTAAAAATTACTAAAAACAGTCAAAAACATCCAAAAATACACAAAAACAAACAAAAACAACACCAAAAAACAACACAAAATAAACAAAAACACAATAAAAAACAAAACAAACAGACAAAAATACAAATTCTACCCCCCCACACACACACACAAAAGAAAGAAAACAAGCAAACTTACCAAAATATGTCCTACCTCCACGAGGACCGGAAAAGAAATGAACAAAGAAAGATACTACTTACCAGAAGAAGCTCCACCCAGAGGCCAGGAGAGAAAAAACAGTCAAAATACAATAACCCCTACCAGCACCACCTGCTGGCCACAATAGTAAAAACAATTCAAAAACACATCACAGCCCAAAACAAAAGGCCACAAGAGTAAAAACAAATCAAAAACATAACACAAATTCAAAATTTTACACAAAAGGTCACACCAATAAAAACAAGTCAAAAAAATTACACTAAAACACACTTTAACACAAATCACAAACATATGTCAATAAAATACAATAGAAACTTTTAAAAATCCTGTGCTGAGTTTTAACTCAAATTAAAACCCAAAACATCTAAACACATTTTAAAAACATTGAATGTAAAAAACATTTACTTTTACATTATTAAAATTATTACCTACAACACAACTAATTAAAAAAATTCTAAAAACTAAAACATTATTCGCTTACATAAAACAATTAGAAAAAATTATATCATACTTTGTTCTTTTATTAATCCTCAAAAAAGCAGATCACAGTTAATAACAGCCAAGCCAATTTTTTTACATAAATAAACATTTTAAAAATTAAAATTACAGACTAAGCAATTTTTTAAAAACATTAACACGATTTAACCTTCCAACACAATTTAAAACAGCCTGGCAATGCCGGGCAACCTCTGCTAGTTATTTTTAAAAAAGATGTGGTGTTGGAGGAGAATTTTCAGAGTACCCTGGACAGCAAAGAGAAAAAATAGGTCAATCTTAAAAGAAATCAACCCCAACTGCTCCTTGGAAGGTCAAATATTGAAGATGAAGTTAAAGTACTTTGGACATCAGATGAGAAGAGAGGATTCACTTCAGAAAGCTTTGATGCTGGGAAAGGTGGAGGGCAAAAGAAGAAGGGGCGGCAGAAAATGAGATGACTAGATGGCATTGTTGATGCAATAGGCACAAAGCTGGGCTGGCTGAGGAGGATGGTAGAGGATAGGGGTGCCTGGCGTGCGGTAGTCCATGGGGTCACAAAGGGTCGGAATCGACTATGCAACAACAACAACAACGAAATTGTTTTTTTTACCTGAGGCAGAATCACAAATATGATCTCACTGCATTCCTCTGTACTTATCTAGGAATGGTTCAGAATTCTACCGTTTTAGTTACAAAGCTATGTATTGAGATTAGAATAGTTTTGAATTTGTCTCTATTAAAAAAAGGTTTTAAGACTAGCTCATCCATCGTAGCTCTTGTTTTGATGATGTAATAGGCTTCATAAGGACATCATCTATATGTGTGGGTCGGTGGGTGGGTGGAAAGACAGCTGACTCAATAGCACTCCTTATCTTTACCTTTCACATTTAGAAGCACAATCCTCCCATTTACTTCATTCTGTGATCTTGTATGTATGATTTGCACACTCCCCTTCTCAATGGTCACTATCTGCATAGTTCTTAAATAGTGCCCCCCACCCCCCCACCCCCACACACACATGGCCAACTCTGGCTGAAAACACACTACACCCATCATGGGAGGCTTACGAAGGTCACATAAATGCTCTGTGCATCTTTGCTTGAAGACACTTGTTTCTCAAAGGTTAGGATAGTGTGTGGGAAGAGGCCCTGTGCTGCTACTTTGCCTAATTTCACACATTTTACAACTTCTCTGTTCTTTTACTTTGGAGAGGAAAAAATTCTAATCAACCATTAACGTTTTATGCAGAGTTCAGGATAATAAATCATTTCAAGTAATCAGGCCTAATCAAATCTTCATTTTCAAAGCATACTAGAAATAAAGTGCAGGGACAGGTATTTTTAACTTGTTCTCCTCTGTGCTAATAAATCTGCCATTTGCAACAGTGTTTCTGCCAAGAAAATCTCTCTTAATTTGGTCAGCTTTGCCAGAAGATATCAGAAAATACTATATAAATGTTGAAGTTTCCTTTTTTTTCTTTTGTAAACAAATCCAAATGTTCTTTTAATGATTCTTGCCGCAAACACAAATACTAGAAGCACGGTCACCCTCAGAGTTATATCTATAATTGTTTGTGCTATTCCTTGGAGACTTTATCACTCAGGTGATTATAGATAAAGCCATTACCAGTGCATTGCTGGTGCACTGCTGGTGCATTGCTCTTTCACAGCTGGGCGGAAGATAGTTAAAATGGAAGATAGTTAAACTGCAAGTGTAATGCAAGGATATCAGGAAATTACCAGGAAAATTACCGAACTGTCAGTTTGACATGTGTCCCAGGTAAAGTGATGGAAACCATCCTAAAAGATAGAATTAATAGGCACATAGAAGAGAAGGCGCTGCTAAAGGAGAGCCAACATGGCTTTTGCAAGGGCAAATCATGCCTCACTAATCTGTTGGAATTTTTTGAGAGTGTCAACAAGCATGTGGATAAGGGGGATCCAGTTGACATTGTTTATCTGGACTTTCAGAAGGCTTTTGACAAGGTCCCACACCAAAGGCTCTTGAATAAACTTACCAGTCATGGAATAAAGGGACAGGTCTTGTCCTGGATCAGCAACTGGCTAAGGGACAGGAAACAGAGGGTAGCACTAAATGGACACTTCTCCAAGTGGAGGGAAGTAAAGAGTGGGGTCCCCCAAGGTTCAGTACTGGGACCCCTGCTTTTCAACCTCTTCATAAATGATCTAGAGGTAGGAGTAAAAAGCAAGGTAGCCAAATTTGCTGACGACACTAAATTATACAGGGTAGTGAAAACTGTGAGAGATTGTGAGGAGCTCCAGAGGGATCTCTCGACACTGGGGGAGTGGGCAAAACAGTGGCAAATGAGTTTCAACATTAGTAAGTGCAGAGTGATGCATGTTGGGGCAAAGAACCCCAATTACATTTATAAACTGATGGGGTCTGAACTCTCTGCGACAAACCAGGAAAGGGACCTTGGTGTCCTGGTGGACAACTCAATGAAGGTGTCAACCCAGTGTGCCTCAGCAGTGAAAAAAGCAAACTCAATGCTAGGGATCATTAGGAAGGGTATAGAAAATAAGTCAGCAAGTGTCATTTTGCCTCTTTATAAATCTATGGTGAGGCCCCATCTGGAATACTGTGTACAGTTCTGGTCACCATACCTCTAGAAGGATATTATGGAGCTGGAAAAAGTGCAGAGGAGGGCAACCAGAATGATTAGGGGACTGGAACACCTTCCTTACCATCTGAGGCTGCAACGGTTGGGCCTCTTCACTCTTGAACGACGACGTCTAAGAGGTGACCTGATTGAAGTTTATAAAATCATGCACGGTGTGGATAAAGTAGATAAGGAAAAACTGTTTTCCCTATTGCACAACACTAGAACTAGGGGACACTCCATGAAACTTTTGGGTACTAGTTCTCAAACAAATAAGAGAAAGTACTTTTTCACCCAGAGGATTACTGGTCTATGGAACTCCCTGCCAGAAGAAGTGGTGACAGCTGTCAATCTTGACAGCTTCAAGAAAGGATTAGACAAGTTCATGGAGGACAAGGGTATCAATGGCTATAATTATGGATACTTAAGGACAACCTCCGGGTTGGAGAGATAGGCAGGATATCTCTCAATGCCATTTCCAGGGAATCCTAAACAGGTGAAGAAGGCATCTGCTTGGGAATAATACCCTGAAGGAAATGGTGAGCCACTGTGTGAGACAGAATGCTGGACTGGATGGGCTGTGGCCTATTCCAGCAAGGCTGTTCTTATGTTCTTATGTTCTTATGTTCATATAGCATTAGGTTAACTAGCAACAACCTTGGTCATCATCAAAATCCTGCCTACAACTGAGATGGCTCAGTGGTTAAGAAGCTTGCCTTGTTAGCTGGAAGGCTGCAAGTCAGCAGTTCGAGACTCGGGTCCTGCATGAATGATTGAGGGCCCATCTCTGTCCCAGCTGTTGGGGACATGAAAGGAGCCTCACTTGGGTGTTCCCTGAGCAGAGTTTCTGAAATCCTTTCAACCCAGAATAATTTCTGACATGAAATTATTATACTCCCTCTCAGTGGAGATCCTTTCTCCTGCCTGCAGATTCTTTTCATTTCTCTACTTCCTGACATGAGATTGATCTCTTCATGTAAAGAGAATGGAAAGCACAGAAGGATTTAAATATTACGACTTTGTCTTATTGTTACAATTATTACTGTCTTTATCATTACTATCATTATTTTGTCATCTATTTTATTTTGTTGTTTGTTTTTATTTTGCTGACGTTCTTTCCCAGAATGGGAAATATCCTAGATGGGTGGTAAAAAATAAAATAAATAAATAAATACTACTACTACTGTTACTATTATTATCTAATTGCTTTATTTACACCTTAATATGTCATTGTTGATGGCAGGCCTGGACAAATAGCTCAGTATTGGATCTGGTGAAGTAATCATATTTTATCTGACTACTTGATCACAGAGGTAGATTTGACTGCTAATGGGACAAGGGGAACAATCCAGCTGGATATTATATCTGATTTCAATATAATGGACATATTTTTGAAAAACTCAGTTTTCTTTTCTTATGGTATGGCTATGATGAAAAGCTGAATTGGGGCACTTTGGTTTTGTTTGTGGTTTGATTTAGAGCCTCAATTACAATGAAATCATAGCAAGTGCTCAAATTGGACTTGCAAATTGAATCAGAAGTTCAGTGTCCACACTGCTGGTGTGAGTGGCATTCCATTCCATTCCAATCCATAGCCTTCCTTCTTTCCTTCCTTCTTGTGATTCTGCCTCTGCCAGTCCTTTATAGTTTGCTGTGTTGCCCTTTGGTTTTGAAAGGGTTGCATAGTGTTCCAGAAAAAGTGGCAACATTCCAAACACATTGCAGGAATGGAAAATGAATAAATAATCGTAAAAAGGAAGAACTAGTGATAAGGTGATTGGGTGATCTAGTGCTAATCTTATTTGTTTGTTCATTTATTTGAATGATCGGGATAAATGAAACAATGCAGGGCATGCTGTCAGTCTTGAACATCATACCAAATTGCTTTGCTCACCAAAACACCACCTACAGACACACCTCCCATCTTTACACACATCCAATTTGGGGGAAAAAACCTCTTTTACATTACTCAAAATGAAAAAAGTAGAAGCCTTCCAGTGGCAGAGAATGAAGCCACAGATGGAGTTGATTCAGGCTTTGCATCATGCGGGAAGCAAAAAAAATTCACACCCATCCATTTTGTAAATGGAGTAGATCCCAATGTATTTGATGGTGTAGTCAGCCGCTTATTTTTAAACAACCTTACATTGTTGTTACATGCTACCAAGTCACATCTAACCTATAACTAGCTTAATAGGGTATTTAAGTTAAACGAGACACTTAAGGAGTAGTGTTGCAAGTGCCATCTCCCCACAAGTTGAGTTTTCATGGGTGATCAGCCATTCAAAGCCAAGTCTGCTGAGTGCTAGCCCTTCAGTCCATCCATCCATTATTTATTTATTTATTTTCTTAGATTTTTATGATGCCCACTCGGGCGAACCTGACTTAGGGCGGCATACAACAGTTAAAACATATAAAATAAGTTAAAAACCCTAAGTCACCCACCCAACTACCCACCCTCCTACACCCACCCCACTTTAAAAACTAGAAGGGAATAGGAGGAACAACAATACAGAAGGAGGGACAATAACTGGATTCTAGCTGGAAATGAGCCAGCAGGCTGGGGCCATATTCCCATTAGGACCCCATACCTGCCCTGACAGAGGCAGAGAAGGACACAGGCCCCAACTGCCCAGTCACCATCCAGAGGCCTTGGAGGGAGAAGGTCACCATCCACCACTGCAGCCAGAGGCAGAGGAAGAGGAACAGCTGAGACACAGGGAAAACATCCACTGCCCGCCACTGCGATGCCCCTGGAGCAAGGGACCCAGAGACAACAACCCCACCTGGGGAGTGAGGACCCAAGGATAAGTAGCTGATGTGAAAAATGTAGCTGAATTAATATAGCGACTGACATAGAGACTTCATACTGACTTAATATAGCAATTAACATAGAGACTGTGTTTTAGAGTGTGATAATTATGCATGATAATATGTTGTGTAAACTGTTTTAAACTTTTAAAACTGTGATATGATGTATGATGCGAGGAAAAAAATGGCGTAGAAACCGGCAAACCACGCCACAAAGCTTGCCAAGAGAACCCTATAGACCAAAACAAAAGACAAAACAAAAGGGCAGGCTAGGTGATACAGGATGCTTAACACCTCAGAGGGGAGAAAGGGGAGGGACAGGAAAGGGGGAGGGGAAATGCAATGTTGTAAGGAGCAATACTGTATAGGGACATGGAATGTGAGATCAATGAACCAAGGTAAACTGGAAGTGGTAAAAAATGAGATGGAAAGAATAAGCATTGACATCTTGGGCATCAGTGAGCTCAAATGGACAGGGATGGGCGAATTCAGCTCTGGAAACCATCACATCTACTACTGTGGACAAGAAAACCTTAGAAGACATGGAGTAGCCATAATTGTCAATAAAAGAGTGAGAAGAGCAGTAATGGGATACAACCTCAAAAATGACAGAATGATGTCAGTAAGAATTCAGGGCAAACCCTTCAATGTTACTGTGATCCAAATATACGCACCAACCACGGGCGCAGATGAAGCCACAGTGGACCAGTTCTATGAGGACTTACAACACCTCATAGAACAAACACCAAAAAATGATGTTCAAATTATTCTAGGAGACTGGAATGCCAAAGTAGGCAATCAAAAAGTGGAGGGAATAACAGGCAGGTTCGGTCTTGGAACACAGAATGAAGCAGGGCAAAGATTGATAGAGTTCTACCAAGAGAACGCACTGGTCATAGCAAACACCCTCTTCCAGCAACACAAGAGGCGACTTTACACATGGACATCACCAGATGGCCAACACCGAAACCAGATTGACTACATACTCTGCAGCCAAAGATGGAGAACCTCCATACAGTCAGCAAAAACAAGACCTGGAGCAGATTGTGGCTCAGATCACAACCTACTGATTGCAAAATTCAGGCTTAGACTAAAGAAAATAGGGAAAACAAAGAGACCAGATAGATATCACCTAGACAGCATCCCTAAAGAATACACGGTGGAGGTGATGAACAGATTCAATGGCTTAGACTCAATAGATAGAGTGCCAGAAGAATTATGGACAGAGATGAGGGACATCATGCAGGAAGCAGCAAAGAAAACCATACCAAAAGAAAAGAAGAGTAAGAAAGCAAAGTGGTTGTCTGATGAGGCTCTTAAAATAGCAGAGGAAAGAAGGAACGCAAAAGTCAAAGGAGAAAGGAAAAAATACAATCATTTGAACACAGAATTTCAAAGAAAAGCAAGGAGAGATAAGGAAAACTATCTAAAAGAACAGTGCAAAGAAATGGAAGAAAACAACAAAAGAGGCAGAACCAGAGATCTTTTCAAAAAAATCCGGGAAATCAAGGGAACATTTAAAGCAAAAATGAACATGATAAGGGACAAAGACGGAAAGGAGCTAGCTGATGCAGAAGAGATTAAGAAAAGATGGAAAGAGTACACAGAGGAACTCTACAAAAAGGAACTCAACACTCCTGATAGTCACAATGATGAAGAAATTGAACCTGAGCCAGACATCCTGGAGAGTGAAGTCAGAAAGGCCCTAAAGAGCACTGCAAACAACAAAGCTAGTGGAGATGATGGTATCCCAGTTGAATTTTTCAAAGCTCTAAAAGATGATGGCATCAAATTACTGCATTCAATATGCCAGCAGATTTTGAAAACAAAACAGTGGCCACAGGACTGGAAAAGATCAGTATATGTTCCAATCCCAAAAAAGGGCAATGCCAAAGAATGTTCAAATTATCGAACAATTGCGCTCATCCCACACGCCAGCAAGGTGATGCTCAAGATAATACAGGATAGACTTCAGCAGCATGTGGAAAGAGAATTACCAGAGGTGCAGGCTGGTTTCAGAAGAGGCAGGGGGACTAGAGACCACATTGCCAACATACGTTGGATCATGGAGAAAACAAAGGAATACCAGAAACAAGTTTATTTTTGCTTTATTGACTACACTAAGGCATTTGATTGTGTGGATCACAACAAGATGTGGCAAGTGATTAAAGAGATGGGAATACCAGAGCACCTCATATGCCTCCTGAGAAATCTGTACATGAACCAAGAAGCAACAGTTAGGACAGAACACGGAATGACAGAGTGGTTTGGAATAGGAAAAGGAGTAAGGCAAGGCTGCATTCTGTCACCCTGCTTATTCAACTTATACACAGAGCACATAATGCGCAATGCAGGGATGGAGGAATCACAATATGGGATCAAAATTGCTGGGAGAAACATCAACAATCTGAGATATGCAGACGACACCACCCTAATGGCAGAAAGTGAGGAAGACCTAAAGAATCTCCTGATCGGTTTGAAGGAAGAGAGTGCAAAAGCTGGCTTGAGACTCAATATCAAGAAAACCAAGATAATGGCAACAGGCCCGATCAGTTCCTGGAAAATAGACGGGGAAGAAGTAGAAGCAGTGACAGATTTTACGTTCTTAGGATCTAAGATCACTGCAGATGGAGATTGCAGCCATGAAATAAAGAGGCGGCTGATTCTAGGGAGACAAGCCATGAGAAACCTGGGGAACATAGTGAAAAGCAGAGACATCACCTTGAAAACAAAAATTAGAATAGTCGAAGCAATGGTATTCCCAGTGGTAATGTACGGATGTGAGAGCTGGACAATTAGGAAAGCTGAACGCAGAAGAATAGATGCCTTTGAAATGTGGTGTTGGAGGAGAGTTTTGAGGGTACCTTGGACAGCGAGGAGAACAAATAGGTCAATCTTAGAAGAAATCAACGCTGACTGCTCATTGGAAGGTCAAATAGTAAAGATGAGGCTAAAGTACTTTGGGCATCAAATGAGAAGGGAGGATTCACTTGAGAAGGCCGTGATGTTGGGAAAGGTGGAGGGCAAAAGAAGAAGGGGGAGACCAAGGATGAGATGGATAGATGGTATTGTAGACACAATGGGCACAGAGCTGGGAGGACTGAGGGGGATGGTGGAGGACAGAGGCGCCTGGAGAACGATGGTCCATAGGGTCGCAAAGGGTCGGAATCGACTGTGCGACTGAACAACAACAAACCTGCCCTGACAGCCAGGTTTTCAAACCTTTCCTGAAAGGCAGCAATTCTGTCTTTAACCTCAATTCTGTTGGCAGGAGGATCCAGAGAGCTGGTGCGGACATGGAGAAGGCCCTTCTTCGCGTGCCAGATAGGCGAGCCCCTCTAGCTGAAGGCACAACTAGGGAGCCCCTCCGGCCTGCTCTTGTTGGATGGGCAGACATTCTTGGGGCGATGCGGTCTCTCAGGTATCTTGGCCCACTGCCATATAGGGCTTTAAAGGTCAAAACCAGCACCTTGAATTGCACCCGGAGGCAAAGTGGTAACCAGTGCAGCTCCCGGAGTAGTGGGGAGGCATGAGCATAACGTCCACACCCCATCACCACCCGGGCAGCCGCATTCTGAACCAGCTGTAGCTTCCAAATGGTCATCAAGGGCAGCCCCATGTAGAGCGTATTACAGTAATCCTGTCTGGAGGCAGCCAGAGCATGAGTGACCATGAGTAAGGAGTCCCGGTCCAGGAGCGGGGGCAACTGGGGAATTACTTGAAGTTGAGCAAAAGCCCACCTGGCCACGGCTGCCACCTGCTCTTCTAGCAGCAGCCGAGTGCCCAGGAGGACCCCCAAGTTGCACACCGGGTCTGTCTGGGGCAAAACCATTACATCCCACTGGCTCTCAGAAGATGCTTCACTTTAAGCAAAACCAGAGAAATCTTTCCAAATAGCTGTGCCTCAAAGTTGCCAAAAATGCTGTTTACACTAGCTGCTAAGAAGCTGTTTGTCACTGAATACAGAAGAATGGAGTAAGTGAAGGCACAGTATTGTTCAAGGGCTTGTTTCTCTTCCCTGAAACCAGACAATAGACAGGGAGATTCTGAACACTGGGAAGAAAACTGGCAATTTAATGAAAGATTGAAGTTTCATTCCACAAGAAGATATTATGCATCCTAGTATCAGTACCATTTGAGACACACTCATCA
Organism: Bradypodion ventrale; assembly: GCA_035047345.1. Classification (NCBI taxonomy): domain Eukaryota; kingdom Metazoa; phylum Chordata; class Lepidosauria; order Squamata; family Chamaeleonidae; genus Bradypodion; species Bradypodion ventrale. Next base: position 313,199,420 of record JAWDJE010000001.1, on the reverse strand, counting down.
GTTCAGGATGGATACTTTGCAGTTCAAGGAGGGTGGTTGCTTGCTCATCAGTGAAAGACAGCAGGTATTCCCTTCTCCAGTATGTCACTTTACTATATTCTTTTTGATTCAAGGAATCTATTCTAGTTGAGACTAACAGCTGGATTTAGACCCCTGCAAATTATAATTGTATTACACCAGGAAGAAAAATGTGGGTAGGCTTTCTCTCTTTCTTTTTTCATTGAAGGGAGAGACACAGAAAACAGAGGCTGAATCTATTCTGTGTACATTATGGAGATTTTTCTTTTTAAAAAAACCCAAAACAAACTTGGTCCCAGTGACAAAGGACCACTTACTACATTTTAAACTCTATTCCCACCAGTGGTCTTTCCAGCTGGTAGGATATTTAGCCATAAAATCCCTTTTAAAATTAATGAATACCAGATTGGAACATTTCAGTACTAATAGAGAGGCATTGAACACTCGCCAAAACTGATTTACCAATACAATGAACACACACAAAGCATGTGCAGATAATCAAGGTAAGAGGGCCTTTGTGAGGCAGCTATAAAACAGAAGGGGTAGTGGAAACATTACCATGTGCGGATTAGGTGGCCTGCCATATGTAATCTTTAAAAAGATGGCTTGGTTCTGTCAAGAAGAAAAAGACATGCTTCTAATGTTCTGACATAAGCATACTTTTTCTTGGTGAAGTCCTTGAATTCTGTCCTGTACTTTTCATAGATGTGAGCAGAGCTATTGCACAGGCTTCCCCCTCATTTTAGAAACAGTTTCTGTCATATTGCCTTAGTCAAATGGAGGCTTCTATCATGTACTGACAGTACATGAAAGGGCACATGGCTGTGCCAGCTTTCACAGTCATTAACTATGTGAATTTGCCCCAATTGTTTTCCAGTGGCCCCATTCAACTATGGTCCTTGTCTTCACCATCTGAGCTTGACTGAGTGATTTAAACCAAAAAGTTTCAGATGAAATATTAAACACATTTCCTCGACAGCAGGACTTGCTCCTAAGTGAAAAATACATATAATTGCCCTAACCTATACAGAAATAAAAGTTACTTTCTCAGTAGAATTTGGAGAATGCCTAAAACTCAGGAAACCTTCCAAATGGAAGTCAGATTGGCAGGCTATTTTTACTGAATCATAAAAAATTAAAGGCACTGTAAATTTATATACTATACATAGCACCATTTCTAACCTTGCATGATTGCATATGTCAACCTGGATTAGGCTTCTCTTTTCCAACAACATTTATATCTTGAAGCAAGGTGAAGCTGTATACATTTCAAGCAATGAAAAAGCAGTGTCTAAAGAAACTTCATCTCGCTTGCCTAGCCCCATGCAGGTATGGCTCTTAACATTGGAATACGATTTATGTCTCATTTATTTGCCCCACTGCAGCTAACATAAAGTGCCCCCAAAGCATTTAAATGCATTAGGAAGCTTCCTGGGGATTTGATCCAAATATCGGAACCACCCTATGTTGTGGAACATCAGTGTAATATTCATCATCATAACTCTATTTGTATCCCGCTTCCCTCAGCTCGAAGGCAACTCGAAGTGGCAAAGAACAATAGTAGAAACAATACAATATGTACCAATATACAAAATAAATACACAATAGTACAAAAATACTGCAATACAATATAATCAATATAATATCAATAACGAGAGCACAGAAAAGTCAAAAAATACAATGTAATATAACAAAATTCAATCACCCCTCAATGATCACCCCTCTATGCTAGTGCTGCACCTTGTTGTATGCCATACTAGCACCGTATTCCTTGCTTAGGATTGAGAGTGTGCCCTGGATGTCTTCGGCATTATCCTGCACTGTGAAAAAAGAGACAGTAAACTGTGGCTGCAGTCAAACAGAGGCACTGGTCGCCCTGGAAAGGGTCACTTTAATGGGAATGATCTCAAAGTGACCTTTCTCTCTGCCAAGAGTCAAACAGGAAACTTAATAGGGTTATGACCACTTGTGGAGGGAAATAGCAATTAGGGCCACTTGGTCAGGCACAATCTATTTCCCAGTGATCACATGATGCATGGGGGAAATGGACTCTAGCTCTCCCCTACCCCAAATAGGAGCCATACAGAAGCCCTTGGGCATGGATTAGGGTCAGGCTGGAGTTCTTTCCCCCATGCATCATGTGATCGCAACAAGCAATCCCAATTGCTATCTATTTCCCCAAATGATCACACCTCTGTTAAGATTTCTGGTTTTGATTTTTTGCTGCCATACATACATTCATTGATAGGTGTATATATATATATATATCTATCTTTACTACTTTCCAGGGTGGAAACAGTAAGATAAAAGAAAGAGCCTTCCCACTAGCTGCAATCACATTATGGAGGGTCTTATCCAACAATATGCACTTCTTCTTCTTCTGTAGCTAGGCAAGACTCCAAACTTCCAAAATGAAGCCACCTTTGGTAAATTCATTCTGTAGTTGGTTTCACCTCACCTAGTGTGAGAAAGATTAGCTGACACAACAAGGTTGCGGTTGCCTGGGGTATGCCCAATTATGGTTCAAAAATACCACAATCTTCTCTGTGTAACACAGCAATGTGCACAGAATTGAGGCTGCAGAGAGAATTGCTGCCTTTCAGGGAAAGAGTGAAAACCTGGCTGGCAGGGCAGGTGTGGGGCCCTAATGGGAATACGGTCCCAGCCTGTTGGCTTATTTCCAACTAGAGCTCAACTGTCCCTCCTTTTTGTGTTGTATACTGTGGTATTCCTCCATTCCCCATTCCCTTTTTAGTCTTTTTAAGTGGGGTGGGAGTGGGAGGGTGGGTTGGTGGGTGGTCGAGTGAGGGTTTTAATCCGTTTTGTTATATTTTACCTGTTTTTACCATTGTGTGCTGTCCTGAGTCTGGTTTCCCCGAGTGGGTGACATAAAAATCTAAGAATGAATGAATGAATAAATAAATAAATAAATAAAGCCTCCTTTCCACTCAATGGAAACTATTCTGTAGGCTTTCAGTATATGCAACAAATGTTTTATTTCTCAGTTTTAAAATATGAGAATGTGCTATGTTGGCTATATCTTCTTTGTTCATTGTTTTATATCACTGTGACTTGTTTGTAGGTTTTTTTTCTGTTTTAAAACTTGAGTTTATTTTTCCATACTGAATAGTGCTTTGTTACATGAAAGGCAAGATAAAAATTCGGTGATTTAAGTACAGATCTGATCTAGTCTCTCTTTCTCCTATTCAAAAGGTGTTTTTATATTTTCCTCTTATTTTCACAGCCCTACAAGTTAACTAAGAGCTGAAAATGGGGGTTGAACCTAAATATTTTTGTATGGTTATCTTTTGGATGCAAAAAACTATCCCATTCTTTTAAAGAAAGCAGCACACAGTTTTACAAATAAAATCACAATGGTTTTTAGTTGATTTCTTTCAGAATTTAACCAAAATAATATGAAGAACACCAGTTTTTAAAAGGAAAACAAATTTTTAAACATTTCACAGTTTTTAGAATAACCAGGTTGGGGGGGGGGAGGGATTAGAGCCCTAGCAATATATGCCAAGTATACAAAAATTACAAGGACATTTGCAAGCAATTAGAATGATGCCCCAAAGACAATTAAAACCAACAATGGGATGATAGTTGACATCATTTCCAGAGCTCAACCAATTCCGGGGGTTTGACCAGGTTGTGGATCTTTGTGACATCACTGGGCTCCACCTCTTGGCCAGTGGATAAAAGGAGCTGGCAGGCAGGGCAGGGCAGCAGACTAGTGGCCAGAGGGCAGCCTAAGAGAAGGAGGGAAGGAGGAAAAGGAGAAAGGCTGCCAGGGACCCCCCAAGAGGGGAAGCAGGCAAATTCTCTTGCTAAGTGGGTAGCGAGTTCACAAACCAGATGCTGCTAAGGCTGGTGGCTTGAAGCTAGTTAATGATGGCTGATGGACTGGGTGGATGCTGTGTGAGTGTGCTGTGAGTGTGTGAGTATGTGTGTGAGTGGATGTGTGAGTGGGTGTGTGAGTGAGTGGGAGTGAATGCCTGGCAAATGTCCCATGGGGATGTTGTCAGAGAAGTGAATGTGATCCAAGTACCTGGGGGCTGGCGAAGGTTGGCTTCAGAAGCGGAGTGGATGTTGAAAGTGGAATCCTGGAATGGTGTTGGTTTGAAGAAACCGGTGGATAGCCCTGGTCACAGTTGGCGGATGGCAGTGGACGAGCACGCTTGCTTACATTGGTTTCCTCTCTCTTCTTTTGTCTTGCAGGAGAGAGAAAAACTTCCTTTGCCACCCATGTGATGTGCTGAAACCCAACCAGGCTGTGTCTGCTGAGAGCCAAGATTCCCATTTAACCTATTTTTAAAAAACACTAAAATCATATTTGGTCATGCGTGTTTTCTATAATAAGGTGAATATTCTTCTGTTGTTCGTCATACTTGTTTTCCTTCAAACTTTAAACTGACCCAGTTTGCAATCCTTTGAGACTAAACAGAATACAGCAGAAAGGAATCAAATGTTTTATGTGCAATTAAGCAAAAATATCACTGGATGGAGATGCGTGAGGTTTGGCGTGAGACAGAAATCTTTAAAGAAATGGAGAACTTCACAATCAAAGCCGCTTAATGAATTACAAGATTCTTCCATGACATGATGTATGACAGGCACTTCCTCCTGTCATAATCTCACACGGAAACCTGGGGGCTGGCGAAGGTTGGCTTCAGAAGCGGAGTGGATGTTGAAAGTGGAATCCTGGAATGGTGTTGGTTTGAAGAAACCGGTGGATAGCCCTGGTCACAGTTGGCGGATGGCAGTGGACGAGCACGCTTGCTTACATTGGTTTCCTCTCTCTTCTTTTGTCTTGCAGGAGAGAGAAAAACTTCCTTTGCCACCCATGTGATGTGCTGAAACCCAACCAGGCTGTGTCTGCTGAGAGCCAAGATTCCCATTTAACCTATTTTTAAAAAACACTAAAATCATATTTGGTCATGCGTGTTTTCTATAATAAGGTGAATATTCTTCTGTTGTTCGTCATACTTGTTTTCCTTCAAACTTTAAACTGACCCAGTTTGCAATCCTTTGAGACTAAACAGAATACAGCAGAAAGGAATCAAATGTTTTATGTGCAATTAAGCAAAAATATCACTGGATGGAGATGCGTGAGGTTTGGCGTGAGACAGAAATCTTTAAAGAAATGGAGAACTTCACAATCAAAGCCGCTTAATGAATTACAAGATTCTTCCATGACATGATGTATGACAGGCACTTCCTCCTGTCATAATCTCACACGGAAACATTCTGCTTTGCTTAATGGGAAAAGATGGTTGTATTTATGAGCACACACCTGGGATATGTATGATTGCAAACCAAAGGTACCCTCTGTTTTAAATCTACTGGTCAGAAGAAGGCAGAAGAGTGAGCTGAAACTTCTCCTGCCAGTCCCCTTCCTTCTGCTATCTGTGCATTATTGTGCTGGCTGAGCAAATCAACTTTCAATATTTGAACTGCCCCAATACTAAAAGCCAGGGCCAGCTCAAACAAAAATGTATACCTTTGAAATTGAACTTAAGATCAACATAAAAATTGGGCCCAGTTGTAACCAACAGCCTGCTCTTGCTCTGTGCCAAACCTGGGAAAGTTTGGGCCAAGATTTTTTGAGTTATCATTTTAAAAAGCTGTTTTACCTCTGTTGTGTCCGAACCCGAAGAGTAACTACTCGGAGAGAGCTGGGTCAAACAACAACATGGTTTATTGCAAGGAGCAAAAGAACAGGGAAAAGGGAGCAGGAACGACAGATTTTATACAAAACACATTGGTTACATTTACCCTGGCTTCCGAAGAAGCAGGAAAACATTGACAAATCAGCTTCAGCGATAATGGCGCCTTTTTGCAAGTGGCGCTGAGGCATAACTAATTTTAATACACAACAACATCCTATTCAGAAACATGCAACCCCAAAAGTTTCTCGAATTAAAATAGCCTAATTGTACCATAGAATGGATGCAATCTGTTACTGCTCTTCCAAGCCAGATGTTTTTATATGGCATTTCAATTTGAATTTGAATGAGAAGAGGGGAGGACATTGTATTTCAGCTGTAGTTTGGAAGGTGACTAGCTGACCAGCAAACTCTTATCGAAATGTTATGGACCGGAACTATTCCCTGGTCCTTATGCTCCTTGTATACCTGTTGTTCAATTAAAATCAGACAAGGAGAGACCAAAATAAAGTAATAAACAACTCTTTAATTAGCTGATGAGAGAAACAGGCTACACACTGCAAGCAAATGTGGCTGAAGTGGCACACCAGACAACGAAATCACACCATACTTAAGCAAATATCTGATACTTCTCCAGTGATTTATTGCTTTCAAGCGTTATAGGCAAAACCAGATCTCACCTGCTCCTCCCTAACCTTGGAGACACAGGACCCCTTCTCTCTCCTTTATCTTGTCCCTAACTCCCTGCCACATTCCAACAGGGCCCTCCATCATATTGCCAGCAAGAATCAAAAGTCCAAAGTAAAATAAAGTTCACCACAAGTGAAACGAAAGTGACCTTCTGGGATTATGTTTAGGGCAAGATTAGTTCTAAACTTGTACAAGACAGCTAAAAAGTTATATGCAATACAATCATATGTTGGGATTTTTTTATAAGACAGATATATGTGATACAATCTGATGTGTGAAAGCATGCACAGGAATATATTGTGTCTATATAATCATAAGTAATTACCATCTCTCTCTCTCTCTCTCTTGATAGATAGATAGATACAGGTGAAACTAGGAAAATTAGAATATTGTGTAAATATTCATTCAGTTCAGTAATTTTCGTGTTCAGGGAATGAAGAAGCAGACGAGTGAAGTAGTGAAATTCAGCTCTTTATTAGTGGGATTTGAACACAGTTTCGTTGTGCCAAAACTCGGACTTATATACACTATAAACAGTAACAGTAACAATAATACAACAAGCCCATTAGCTAACAGATTGTGTACATTTTCGACCCACTTATTTGCATAAGAATAGATACATGAGAAAAGATACATTCTACTCCTGTCAGAAAACACAGTTAACATACATAACATTCTTCCCCCCTAGGTAAAAACAAAATCCTTTAACCAGGATGGCGGTCTAGTTTCCCTTCTGGGTCGAACGCTTGGCTGAGTCGGCTCAGGGGCTCATAGGATGGGCGACCCGACTGGAGTGAGGGATTGACTATAGGGGGAGGATTGTAAACTCGAATTAAAGCCCTGTTTGTCAGATGGAGGAGCAGGGGATCGCTCAAAACCAAAATCTAATTCTGTGGATGAATAAGACAACTCAGGGTCCCTCCTGTGTGTACTAAGAGTGGAGGGCGACTCTGAACAAAATTGGTCATCATCAATAAAGGAATCCAGAGTGCTAGGCTGGGACAGTGTAGGGGTACACATGGCCAGAATAGGGGAGTATTCCACAAATTCCCCATGAAATCGGTTCCTAGAAGACACTTCTGGGTCAATGTTGGCTGGCTGCTGACTATTACCTTTGTCCCCTGGGTTTAAACGGGTGGGGGCCAACCCTAGGGTTGAGTGTCTGTATTCGTCTTGTGGGTCCAGTACTCTGGGTCTCAATTGATTCACGTGCCTCCTCCAGATAAGACCAGTGGCTGTTTTGATTCTGTAAGAAACAGGACCAGTTTGATCGATCACAAACCCAGGCACCCACGTAGGGCCACCAGCTGCATAGTTGCGGCAATGTATAGGGTCTCCAGACGAGAAACTCTTCTGGTGTTGGATTAATATATTTGTGCCTTTGTCCTCTACCCTAGAGGGATCCAATCTGTCCAGCAAGGATGACAGTTTCCTTCACTGGAGCAATTCAGCAGGGGACAGCCCTGAGGCAAGGGGGGGGGGGGGATGTGAGCCTATATGTGAAGAGAAACTGGCATAACTGGGGCTCCAAATCCCCTTCACCCATATGCCAAAGTGCGCCTTTAGTTGTGCACACCTGCCGCTCTACCTGGCCATTGGTGGCTGGGTGGAATGGGGTGCCAGTGATGTGCCTAATTACATTCCTTTCCATGAAGGATTGGAATTCTGTAGATGTGAAAGTGGATGCGTTGTCGGACACCAGCACATCTGGAAGTCCAAATGCTGCAAACAGCCTTCTTAGATGCATTATCGTGGTGGCTGAAGTGGTATTAGGCACCCTAATCACTTCCAGCCACTTAGAGAATGAATTAACAACCAACAAAAATAGGGCACCCCTAAATGGACCTGCAAAATCTATGTGCAACCTGGACCATGGGCTCCGAGCAGAATCCCATTCCCAAGAGGGAAGGGGGGATTGCTCTGGGCAAGAGGATGGACAGCTGGCACAAGTGCCGACCATTTGTTCTATGTCTTGGTCCATTGGAGGCCACCAAAAGTAGCTACAGGCAAGGGCTTTGGAACGGACAATTCCCGGGTGACTTGTGTGAAGTAGATGTAAAACCTTTTTCCTGAGAGTGACAGGAATGACCACCCGCTGGCCCCATAGAAGGCAACCTCGTTCCACTGACAGTTCCAAATGCTTGTGGTGGAATGTTCTGAATTCCTCGGCTAGAAGAGAGACAGGCCAGCCTTTTTGTGCCCAAGACATTACTTTAGTCAATGTTACATCCTTGGCTGTAGCCTTGGCTATATCTGAGGGGACGACTGGGGGCGAGTTGAAAGCCCCAAGCATAAGGACCTGGTGGTCGCTTTCGATCTCGCAATCGGCTTCCCCGACCCCTGGCAGTGGAGAACGTGACAGGGCATCAGCGTGGCTGATGTTCTTGCCGGGACTGTGCACCAAAGTAAAATCGGATGCATTTCGGAAAATTGCCCAATGCAACATCCTTGCGGACAGAATTTGAGGCGTGGGCTTCCCGTTCACAAAGATTCCAAGGAGGGGCTTGTGGTCAGTTACAATGGTAAAAGGTCTTCCATAAAGGTAATCGTGGAATTTCTTAGTGACAGCCACGATTGCCAACGCCTCCCTGTCTGTCTGAGTGTAATTTTTCTCAGGCTTTGAGAGTGAATGGGAATAGAATGCTATGGGGGCTTCCCTCCCGTCATTTAGTACATGGCATAACACAGCTCCTACCCCCACAGGAGATGCATCACACACAAGTACAACTTCTTTGTTAGGATCAAAATGAGTTAATACAGCATCCGAAGATAGCCACCTTTTGAGTTCTAGGAACGCCTTCTCCTCGCAATGGCCCCAGTGCCAAACAGTATCTTTCTTAAGAAGCCGATGTAATGGTTCAGCAACTGAGGCTTTGTGATGGAGAAAAGCATGATAGAAGTTTAACAATCCTAGAAATGATTGCAATTCGGCTTTACATTTTGGCCTGGGTGCATTTCGTACGGCCGCCGCCTTGGAGTCAGAGGGCATGATACCTTAGGGTGTAATTCGGTACCCAAGGAACTCCACTTCCTGTGCCAAAAACACACATTTGTCTCTTCTGAGATGTAGATCAGCCCTCTCGAAACGTGAGAGGACTCGATCGAGGCTGGCTGCTAGTTCGACGGTGTCCTTAGCAGTGATCAGGACATCATCAAAATATGGCAGGACACCAGGCAAACCTTTTAAAATACATTCTACAAGAGATTGAAAAATTCCAGGGGGCACATTCACCCCATATTGTAGTCTAGTTACCTTAAATGCCCCCCTATGTGTTACTATGGTCTGGGCTATGGCAGCAGAAGGAGACACAGTCAATTGTTGGTAAGCCTGGGCAATGTCAAGTTTTGCGAAGCAATTTCCTCCATGCAAGGATGCAAGAAGGTGGCTTACCACCGGCACAGGATATGTGTTTGGGTGAATAGCTTTATTGATGGTACACTTGTAGTCAGCGCATATCCTGACCTCCCTGTTACTTTTCAAAGCAGTCACTATTGGTGTCTCCCATGCTGCGGAGTCCACAGGCACTAGGATACCCTGCCCCACCAGTTTGTCCAGCTCGGCTTCTATCTTCTCTTTTAAAGCAAAGGGTACCCGGCGTGGCTTCATCCAGATGGACTGGATGGTTGGGTCAAGCTCAAAGTCCACAGGGGGTCCTTTGTATAACCCTAAACCCTTTTTGAACACCTCAGGATGTGCAGCACAAACATCCTGGATTGGGTCAGCATCTTTTGCATGAATGCCAGAAAGCCGGATTCCCAGGGGCCTAAACCACTGGGTCCCAATAAGACAGTTAGTGCCCTGCTTAACTACAACCAATGGCAAGGAGGTGTGAATGTTTTTGAATTTGACCAAGAAATTTCCCACCCCAGGACTGGAATCTGGCAACCTTGCACATCCCGGAGGGAAGTTTTAAAAGATTTGAGCTTGGGCCGAGAGGCAGGGGGAATTCTCAAAAACTCCCGCTGTGGGATTATAGAAAAGGTAGTACCTGAATCCACCTCCATCTTGAAGGGGACGTCCTGCAGGCTCAGGTCTGCGAAGAAATGCTCGCTGACGCTGCCAACTTGGCACGGCTCAGGCTCTGGTGACACTTTGGCGATGGACGTTTTGTGGTGATGACTCTTCTTGGACTCAGGTGCTGGAGTTCTTTGCTTTTGCTGTCGGCATACTTTAGCAATGTGCCCTTGTCGCCCATAGTTGTGGCATTCTGTGGTGCGGAAGGGGCACTTCCTGTGGTCATGATTGCCTCCACAGCCATCACACTTGCAAAGGAATTTCTTCTCCTGATCGTCACGGTGCTCTCGGTGCTTTCGTTGGACTGCTCGGACTTTTCCCTCTGCGTCGCTGGACTCTGATGAAGAGGTGGAACCAGGCAATGCTGAGGAGGATGAAGATGAATTTTGCTGAGCTTGCACAGCTGAGTCGGTGGCACTGGTGGTGGAGTGGCAATGCCGGAAAAGCTTGATTCTGGACCGTTCGGCCTCAGACACTACCACCTCTTCTAGGACAGCCTTGAAATTTAGCATCTTCCTGATCATGAGGTGACATTGAGCATCTTTGTCCCTCATGCCGGCCAGCAGATGGTCCCGGAGTGCTTCTTCGATGTTGTCTCACTTGCACAGGGTGGCAGCAATGCGCAGAGCAGTGCCGTAGTCTGCAATGGACTCCCCAGGTCGCTGCTCCCTTCTGTGGAAGGCCACCCTGGCCAGGGAGATCGAGACCTCTAGCTGCAGGTGTTTCCTCAATGCGGACATGATTTCTGCAAGTGGCATCAGATCCACGTCCCTTGGGAGAACGAGGTGGGTTGCCAGCTCAAGTGTCTCAGAACTGCATTGAGCAAGGAAACAGGAGCGCTTCTGGTCTTCATTGGTGATCTTTTGTGAGGCCATTGCATGGTGGAATCAGCGTTCATATGTTGCCCATTTCTCTGGACGTGCTGGGTCAAATGGGCCGATGTTGCTGCCGTGTGGTGATGCCATCCCACCTTCATCACCAGTTTCGTTTTCAGGGAATGAAGAAGCAGATGAGTGAAGTAGTGAAATTCAGCTCTTTATTAGTGGGGTTTGAACACCGTTTCGATGGGCCAAAACTCGGACTTATATACACTATAAACAGTAACAGTAACAATGATACAACGAGCCCATTGGCTAACAGTGTGCACATTTTTGATCCACTTATTTGCATAAGAATAGATACATGAGAAAAGATACATTCTGCTCCTGTAAACAGTAACAGTAACAATAATACAACAAGCCCATTGGCTAACAGTGTGTGCACATTTTCGATCCACTTATTTGCATAAGAATAGATACATGAGAAAAAATATATTCTGCTCCTTTCAGAAAACACAGTTAACATACATAACAGTAATGCAACTTAAAAGGTGAAACAAATATATGAGATAGACTCATTACATGCAAAGCGAGATATGTCATGCCTTAATTTGTTATAATTGTGATGATCATGGTGTACAGCGTACATGAGATTATGTGATGATTATGGTGTACATGAGACTGGGGGGGTTGGGTTTTTCATAAACTGTAAGCCATACAGTTTTCATAAACTGTAAGCCATAAGCATCAATATTATAGCAAATTAAGGCATGACATATCTCGCTTTGCATGTAGTGAGTCTATCTCATATATTTGTTTCACCTTTTAGGTGAAATGAATGAACACACACACACACATGCTCAAGGACCATATTGAGGAGGAACTTGATAGACAAGTGGCACAAGGCATTTTGGAGCCGGTGGATTCCACAGAGTGGGAGACTCTGATCATTACAGCCATCAAGTCCAATGGAGATATCTGCATTTGCGTGGACTATAAATGTACTATAAATAAGACCATTCGCCCGAACTCATATCCTGTATCCTTGCTTCACTCCATGGGGGTAAATGTTTCACCAAACAGAATTTGAGACCCCCACAATAATATCAGAAGAAGATATAAAGTTCTCTTTCAGGATTGACTCCAAAATGGAGAACTCCCCCCCCCCACAAAAAAAAAAGAAAAAACAGGATATTGTACTATAAACTACAAATTTCTGATAGAAACACAGTTCTGTTTTGAGATTAAAAGCAGAAATCATAAAGTTTTGTTGTTGCTTGAATATTTATTTAATCAATATACCGTGTGTATGTGGGGGGGGGCAGGGTTCTTGTCTGTCAGGAACACCTCAGTATGTAACATTGTCTAAAGAGTTGTGTGCACCTTTACACACTGAAGTGCTCTACAATAATGTAATAATGAGGGATGTCTTCTTCTTTTACTGAGAGTCAGGCAGTATTAGAGATTTAGAAAATTGAAAACAGAGCTCCTTCAAAAGGCAAAGGATATTCAATGAGTCAGTCCTGAGACTTCAATAGCTACATAAATTGCAAATTAGCTTGCTTTTGTTAAATGATTGGACATCAGGCAGTAAGCAACAGTCAATTGTATAGACACAGCAAAGTTAAAAGGAGGTGTCCCTGGAATAATAACATTTTACTCCCATTTAGTTTTGAAGCTCACATCTCATTTTAATTTGGCTCTAAAATCTCCACGTGCCCATCAGGGAGCCAACATAGCTTGTAAAAGAGATGTATGAGAAGTTTGCTCCATCAAGATAATTGAAAATGTTTTTACTCATAATTGCCCAGTTGAACACAGAATTGAGTACAACTTCCAGAAAATTGTACATTTTGAAGTATGTGCTGCATGGAAAAATGTGTTCAGCAATATGCTCACATTTGTAAACTGTCTATAAAGCTTTGCATATCGTTCTAAAACAGGCACAAATACAGGGTATAACATATCAGCATAGGTCCATTGATTCATCCATTAATAGGCAATCAGGAAAATGGCAGACATATTTCTCCTTCCCCCAATAAGAGTTTCCACAAAACTGGCATGGAATAGTCTTAGAGATGGAAAAAGGAAGCTATATATATATATTTAGTGTTCAAGAACCAAGACAATGCAAGCGCGGCGCCAAAATGGCCGCCGCGCTCTTTGCGGGGGCCCCCCACCGGACGAAGGCATCCGGGTAGTTAGGGGGCGTGGCCAGCTCCCTTATAAAAGGGGTGGCCACGAGGCAGCTGCGCTGCCATTTTACGAAGCGGAGCGGAGAAGTTTTTCCCTCTTACCTCCATCGCTTTTACCTTTACCGGGAAGCCTTTTGGCTGCTGAATTTTCTCGTTTTCGGCTTCCCGTCGATTGGCTGAGATGCCCTCAAAGAAGAAGGCGGCTGCGAGCGCGGCTCGTGCGGTTCGGAGGCGCAATCCGGGTCGGAGGACCGCGGCTGCGCCTCCCCAGCAGCCGCCTTTGCCTGCACCCACCGGGACCGGTGGAATGGGGTCTATTCCCCCTTGGCCGGAGAATGGGGGCCCACGCGCGGGTCCAGTAGGGGCTGCGGCCCTCGGCCCGCAAGCGGTGGACACCGCTCCTGGTGTTGCCCATTCTGCTGGGCCTTCCTCTATAGGGGCGCAGCTCGCTCCGGGGCCTTCCAGCCTTGGGGGGTGGTCTGGTCCCCTTCCCTGGCGGGTTGCTACATCGGCCCTACCGGGCCCGGGTGTGGGGTTGTGGCCCTATTCGGGCCCCGGGGTACAGGGACCTGTACCCATGCCTGTAGTAGGCGGGCCGGCTGGCCCTTTGCCCCATGTCAGCGTGGAAGCCTTATTGGCCTGCGTTGCGGCCCTCGAGGCATCCCTGGCCCGGGCTAGCCACTCTGGGGCTCCCTTTGGGTTCATTTCGACGCGTCGTCTGCTGGGCAGCGGCAGGCGACGGGACGGGTCGAGCTGCTTGAGGCGCGTGGCAAGTCCTCGGCCACTGCCTCGCAGCTCCCCAATCAACAGACCGGTGCGGGTCAGGCCCCATCGACGAGCTCCACGGCGGTTGTGAGCTCCGACGCTCCCAGTGGGCCGGAACCCCCGGTGGGGGCGGCCTATGGGGGTGCAGCATGTGAGTATGCGGTCCAAACTAGTGCACCTACACACGTGGCCACGTTGGGGGGTTTTTTCAATGGCCTTGGCCTTGCGCGGGTGGGGCGGCGGTCCAGCCGCTGACGCCCCACCCGGCGACGACAACTACCACCCATGGCCCCGTGGTGGGGGGTGTTTCCTACCCTGTGGGGAATGTTTTGGGGGTGGCTGGGTTAGTACAGGCCCCTTTTCAGATGCCAGCAGTTCCTGCTGTGCCTGTGTCGGCCTTGCCGACGGCGGGGTATTCCTTACCACTGGGTGACCATTTGGCACAGACCACCAAAGAGAAGATCTGGCGGGGGGAGTACATGGATATCTTCTCACTCCTCAACAGAGAGCCCACCAAGGAGGAGAGGGAGGGGCAGGATGAGAAGGATAAGGAGCAGGCACGTCGTCGCAAGCCACCACGTACGTGGGCCAACTGGTTGCCGGCCTACCTCATATACATGGCGGTGTACCTTAGGGCCCGGCTGGATTTGGCAATTCCGATGGTCCAGTATTTGGACAACATCTATAGAGCGATGGTTGACTTTCCGGGCCCATCGTGGTTGGCTTATGACGAGGAATTCCGTATGCGGATTCCCCTGCACCCCGAGATGAGGTGGGATGAGCCATGCCAGAGGCTGTGGCTTTTGTACATGACGCCCACGCGCCCCGCGCCAGGGGAGAGATACCATTGTGGACATGCGGTCCAGCGAGCGGCCCCAGCACAGGTTCCCCGCCAGGTGGCGGGGCAGGGGGTTCCAGCCCGCCTGCTGTGCTGGACTTTCTCGTCCAATGGTTCCTGCAATAGGAAGAATTGCAAATACAGACATGAGTGTCCCGCCTGTGCTGGCCCCCATGCGGCCTCTGCCTGTCCCAGGCCTGGAGGGACGCGGGGCAGAGGGAGGGGCGGACAGGGGGCTGGCAAGACTGCCGCAGATGGAGTTAGTTCACCGAAAGGCTCCCTCCCCAATTAATGTGGACATGTTGGAGCGTTGGCTCACATTGTACCCGAAGGGAGAGGATGCGGATTATCTCCTTCAGGGTTTTAGGCAGGGGTTCCGTATCCCTTTCATGGGTGATAGTCCCCTCAGGATGCCCCCAATCTTTCATCCCTTAGGGGGAGGGAGGAGGTGGCTGCTGCCAGCATTAATAAGGAGGTCGTTGCGGGTAGGGTCGCTGGCCCTTTCCCTTCACCCCCGTTTCCCAATCTTAAGGTATCGCCCTTGGGCTTAGTGCCTAAAAAGTCACCGGGCGAGTTTCGCCTCATTCATCACTTGTCCTACCCAGCCGGCCGATCGGTCAATGATGCTATCCCTGATGACCTTTGCTCAGTCAGGTATACATCTTTTGACCACGCGCTGCGCATGGTGCGCTCATGTGGCCCGGGTGCGCTGCTGGCTAAGTGCGACATTAAGTCGGCTTTTCGCCTCTTGCCGGTGCACCCGGGCGACTTTGAGTTGCTGGGTTTCAAGTTTCGGGGTCAATATTACTTTGATAAGGCCATGCCTTTTGGCTGTTCCATATCATGCTCGGCCTTCGAGCGCTACAGTACCTTCCTAGAGTGGGCTTTCGTCCGCAGGTCAGGGTCACGGTCTGTAGCCCATTACCTGGATGACTTTTTATTCGGGGGTGAACGGGGCTGGGACACGTGTACACGTCTCCTCAACACATTTCAGACGCTAATGGAGGAACTCGGTGTCCCTTTAGCGCCCGAAAAGACCGAGGGCCCATCTAACCAGCTAGTCTTCCTGGGGGTGGAGATTGACACGGTAGCGCAGGCGTCTAGGTTACCGCGGGATAAGGTGTCCAGAATAGTGGCCCTTATCTCGGACTTGCTGGCCAAGCGCAAGGCATCACTGAGAGAACTGCAGGTGCTACATGGTCACCTCAATTTCGCTTGCAGGGTGGTCGCACCGGGCAGGGCGTTCGCTCGGCGCTTGTGCAACGCCATGGCAGGATTATCCAGGCCCCACCATAGGGTTCGGCTTACCCGGGGTATCAGGGCAGACATGCTGGTCTGGCTACAGTTCCTGAGGGAGTTCAATGGGGTCTCATTTTGGAGGTCTGACCTCCTGGCTTCCCCTCATTTTCAGATTCAGTCCGATGCCTCGGGATCCCTGGATTATGGGATGTACTTCAATGGGAAGTGGGCCTATGGTGGGTGGCCACCGGCCTGGGCAGGCACGGGTCGCCTGCGTGATCTCACATATCTGGAATTTTCCCCTATCCTGGGTGCTTTGATGCTATGGGGCGAGGAGTGGGCCAACTCGGTTGTGCATTTCTGGTGTGACAATGCGGCTGTTGTCCACATTGTCAATGCACAGACTTCTAAATCGCCCAGGGTTATGGACCTAGTGCACCAGTTTGTGTTGCGCAGCCTGCGCCTCAACGTTCTTTTCAGGGCCAGGCATGTCCCAGGGGTTAATAATGATATTGCTGACGCTTTGTCCCGCCTGCAGATCTCCCGGTTCCGTGCCTTGGCCCCGGATGCGGAGGAATTTCCCTCGCCACTCCCGGACGAGATATGGACCATTGGCAAGGAGAGGTGAACCGGGCGATTGGCCTGTCACTAGCGCCACGCACGCGTAAGGCGTATCACCACGCATTTAATTCTTTCAGAGCATTCTGTACCCAATTTCAACTGCCAGGAACCTGGCCGGTCCTGGTAACCCATGTTCTGCGGTTCATGGTTTACCTGCATGCCCAGGGCCTTGCGCCTCGCACCATAGCATCTAAGCTGTCAGCGTTGGCTTTTATGGCCAAAGTGGGAGGTCATGTGGACAGCACCACTGACTTCCGTGTGAGACATGTTTTGGAGGGGTGGGTGCGCGAGCGCGGGCGTTGCCTGGACGACCGCCACCCGATTTCCCCAGGGGTTCTTACCCAGTTGGCCCGGGGCTGGCCTGGCCTCTGTTTTGATAGATATGAGGCAGCCCTATTTCATGCAGCCACAACGGTGGCATTTTTTGGAGCGCTCCGCATCAGCGAGCTTGTGATGCTGTCTAAGGCGGATGCAAGTCGTAGGGCACTGGAACTCGAGGATGTCTATGTTGCCAAAGACTGGGCTCAGTTGAGGATACGCTCCTTTAAGACGGATCAGCATGGCGTAGGCAGTGGTGTAAGACTGCTACGGTGTTCTTTGGCAGACATCTGTCCGGTTGGTGCCCTACAGGAGTTTCTTGCACTGCGTGGCACACACCATGGCCCGTTTTTCTGTCACCAAGATGGGTCTCCCCTTACTAAATTTCAATTTTGGAAGGTGACAGGCAAAGCGCTGGCCAGTGTGGGCCTCCCGGGCGCCCGTTATGGCACCCATTCATTCCGAATAGGGGCGGCCTCAACTGCAGCTGCTTTTGGGTACTCCGGGGCTGACATACGCAGCATGGGAAGGTGGAGTTCGCAATGTTTTCAGTTTTATGTGCGCCCACTTCCGCCGTGAGTACCAGTTTAGTCACCTTACCTTCTTTTCCTCGTTTTTCCTTACAGACCCTGGGTGTCGTATTACACCGGTGACAGTATGGCTGGTGGGCCATAGCTACGTGCACAGGGCAGCGCGTTACGCTGCGGCGACAGAGTGGGGACCCCGACTGGGACTGGGTGCATACGCAAGTCTCACATGGCATGGTAAGCCCGGGATGTTATGGCGGGAGCTGCTGCCTTTCCTTTTTTCAGGCCAGAATGCTGACCCGCCTGACATTCTCATCATACACCTAGGGGGCAATGATTTGGGCCAGGTCACCGGCTTATCGCTGAAGCATGTGATTTGCGAGGACCTCGCCTACCTGCATTACGTCTGGCCCGCCACAACCCTTGTTTGGTCGGACATGGTTCCGCGCCATGCGTACAGAGGGGTTTTTGACCTCCTGGCCCTTGACCGTGCTAGACGCATGGTGAATAGGGCAGTGGCGCGGTTCCTTGTCGACAGGGCTTGGGGGAGGGTCAGTCGTCACCCCGCTATTAGTCTACAAAATTATGACCTGTATGCAGGGGATGGGGTCCATCTGTCGCGAGGAGGTATGGACCTCCTGTTGGGTGATTGGCGAGCAGGCCTGTTGACCGAGCTGACGGTCTGGGGGGGGCGTCAGGCCTTCTTTGAAGCCCCTCCGTGTGGCGGGTAGCACTGGTAAGGTAAACATTTATGACCCACAGGTATCCGGCAGGTTCGCAATTGACTGGACAACACTAGACAGGCATAAGTTGGTTGAACGTTGTCCGGTCAATGACGAACTAGGCGACGGGGTGATGGCTATAGCTAGACAGCATGCATCACCCCGTGATTTCACGGATACGCGTCAGAGGGTGGGGTCATTAGTTAGATATTGACTACGGTCAACAATTAGTTTGTTGTCAACAAACAAATTGATACAAATAGATACATTGTAACCAATTGCCGTTGGCAATTTTGGGTGGTACCTTACCAGTGTTACTTCGGCCTGCTTGCCTTAAGAATTATGATTGGTCGTTTTACCAATAGAAATTTATAATTCGGACTAGGGCATGAATCAATAAATGTGGCCCAATGCCGTTATCCACTTTCATTAGTGTCTGAGTCCTTTATTGGGGGGTGCGCCTGCAATAGGAACAGCCGAAGTCTGGCTTAACTCATCTTTATTGCATGATGGTCAGGGGGAACATGTGGTAATGGCAGACGAACAGTGGCTATACATTTGAATGTGGCTCCTCGGTAGCTCATTGGCTACTGTCTGCGTGACGTCACCCTTAGTCACGCCCTTCTTGTCCAGGTGAGGCAGTGGCGGGAATCTTCCCGCGGCTGTAGGCATTTGGAGAATTTGTACCATGTGAGCTGGACGCTCGCTACTGCCCCCAGTGGTCACTAGCTCGCGTCCTCATACAGAAGGTTACAGTGTTACTTTTAGAGATTGTTACATTCACTCATTCGTGTGGTTACATTTACTTAAAAGCACATTACAATCCATACACAACAATATATTTTTTTAGAAATATAAAAAACTGACCGAAAAGCTCTTCCAACCCTAGCTCATAAGGATAAATGTGATTATAGCTTTCAGCGTACCTTGCTAGCTGGGTTAGGAACTTGGACCCACAGCAAAGGGCAAAGTTCAGGAAGAAATAAGCTGCTATAAAATAAAAGGCCTTTGTATTCTGTTCTTTAATAAGACATTTCATGGGGTATCTCCTCTGACGAGCTCTTCATTTAAAGCAGGAATATTATATAGCTCTTGAGATGTAAAAGCATTACAAATGGCACCATCCCTTCAGGCAGCTCTGCTGACACAATTGATTATCATCAGGATGACAGTATATTGTCTACCATTATACTTCTGAGCCAATTTAACTATTCAGGCACGTCTGCATTTAAACAATAGGGCTACACAGATACTGTGTTGAGCATTTGGGAGAGAGAAAGCCTGCACAAGAAGAAGACCATATAAGTGCAAATCATAATGGATTCCATGAAAAATAACAAAGCTACAGCATCATTGGTTTTACATTCATGTTTATTCAAGCAGAAATATGCTTTGCAACCTCAAAATAATATTCCATTAGAAGCTGTAGCCTGATCTGTGGATAAAACAACCAGCTGTCCAAGTCTCAACATTTTGACTGCAAGGTGGCCCACCGAAAAAGCATTCCATGTAGAGCTGGTTAAATGGGCTGGTACAATACAGATAAATCAGGTCTCTGAAGAGGACTCCAGGCTACTTGTAAAGAGCATCAGTTCAAAGCTCCAGCCTCTCCAATGGCAATGATCGTACTTTCCCAGAGAATGTTGCATTAAAAGAAGGAAACAGAGTCACCGTGTATCAATGTGTGGTGTATGGCAGGGGTTGGGGGAGCATGGACTGAGAGACGTTTCTTCTGACTAGATGACAGGGCTGGATCATATTAGGCAGAGTGAAGTGGCTGTCTGAGGCACTTGAAAGGCAAGATAGATGTGCAGGCCACTCAATATGCCCCTTAAAATTTATTTTATGCTCACTGGTATAATGGATAGTTTTCTCCCTTTATCAGCAATGTCAGTCTTGTCAGCTTTGGGATATTAAAAATCTCTCTCTCTCTCTCTCTCTCTCTCTCTCTCTGTGTGTGTTTCTGCATGTGCAACCTTGTCTGTTTCACAGCTAGTCTAGCACAACTGGACTTTTTCCAGTCTTCTTCCTTTTCTGGGCTACAGAAACCACAAGGAGTGTTGATTTGTACCCAATGCCGGGAAGGTGCCCACAGCCATTCCATTCAGCCCAGCTTGCCACTGTCTTCCTGCAGCAAATGCAAGAAGCTGAGGCAGTCCCCACTGGCGCTGTAGAGTGAGGTAATGTCAGATTTCGATCATTAATTATGTGCCATTAAGTTGATTCCAACTTATGGCAACTCTTGCCAAGTCTTCTAGTTCTGATGTGCTCTGAGGTGGTTTGCTATTCCCTTCTTCAGTATAATCTGAGATTGTGCAGTTTACTCAAGGCTACACAGTGCAGATCTTTCTCTTGGGAAGCACTGTGAGGAACCAAACTCCCAGCCTCTGGTTCCACAGCCAGGTACAGTGACACCTCATACAACATCCAAACTTGGTTCCACAAGTTTGGACTTTATACAGGATTTGGACCTTGTATGAGGCATGCAAAATTCTAGCCTCGATGCCTCATACAACATCCAAATCCTTGCCGCAATGCTTCGAACAATGTGTTTCCATAGAGATACATTGTACTGTAACAGCACAGACTTCAGGGCAAAGTCAAGGAAACAGAGAGGAAACTGACAGAACTTTAAGAAATCATTTTCTAAAAGCTAAATACATTACAAAAACATGTCAAACAACCCTGATGTTAGAGGACAAACCATACAACAAGTTTTTAACTTTTGAAAACTTTATGACATGCAGGTTTAAAAGTTAACATGTCCTATCATGCGGCACGGTGTTAATCTGCAGCCATGAGGCCGATCATCCATTTTGTACAAGCTACTGTAAACAATTACTGGATGGAATCAAGGACAAAATGGATGCCAACCTGTCCCATCATGCAGCACAGTGTTAATCATCCAAACAGCAGCAAACACCAAACAATTGCCCACCCCACCAAAAAATTGCCCTCCCTCACCTACCTTCCCACGCTTCGCCTCATGCAAAACCCCACAAGAGCAATGCACACATGTGTCCTGCCTTTTATACTGCCCAGGCACAATGCAACCTGGGAAAAACCACAATGCCTCATACAAAGTTGCAGTGACTATGTATGAGGCTTTTTTCAAGGAATTAGGTGATGTTGTATGAATCCGATGTTGTATGAAGCAGACTTTGTATGAGGTATTACTGTACTCTGAACTTTCTGAGTGATCTGCAAAAACAACATTCCTGCTATAGCAAGGATTCTGCCTGTATGTGGCTTTCCAGAGCTGGTGATGTCCCCAAAGTCTACATCTGAGCATGTCCCCAAAGTTTACATCTGTAAAAGTGCCCTGGCATGGCAAATGCTTATTTGGACCCATATGGACTCACCTTCACACAGTAGCTGCTTTGTCTGATCTTTGAGGGGTATTTGGCAGCCAGGGCATCTCTCTCCCTTTATGCTGATCTTAGATGATCTACCCTTAGGACAGCAAGCCCCATGTGCAAAAAATACAATTGCAGCCTTGGCATTATGGAGTGATCTATAACCTGGACATGTATGTTTTCTTATGCTTTAGAATCTGTGTATGCCAGAGGGCATAGTACAATGAAACCATTGGCTCAGACCAGGAAAGATGATGCTTACACTTCTGAAAGCTTAAATAATACTTTTGCCATCATCTAGCATTTCACATTCAGAAAGTCGTAATTGCTTTTTAATTGCAAAGCCACTGACCATGTTGACTTGTAACCCAAATAAAAGGTGTATATTAAATATTTATAGAACACTAGTTCTTTGGATACTGCTCCATGTTAGAATCTGTTTTCCTAATGTTTTATGTGTAGTGTTGCAATGTGAGAATTTTTTTTGTAAAAGAAAGAGACATAAATGTGTTTATATACACCATAAAAATTAAAGAATAAAAACATGGGTCTTAGCCAATAATAATTTAAAACATGGTAACTAATCTTCAGTGTAGAAATTGTGTTTGCATTTAGGAATAATTTAGGAATAATTTGCAACAGGGCCACACACAGACTTCTTTTGACAAGAACATATTGGACTTAGAGAAAAAGATTAAGGATTTCAAAGTCTCGTTACTTGAATTTAAAGGGAAGAAATTTGACAGAGATGTATCAGGTTATTTGTGAGACAAGGTGAATAGGTGGAAATATGATACCAACAACAGGACAAGGAAAAGGGTTTTATGGAGGGAACCTGTTTCCCAATCAGACTATGACACTACTGACAATGACATGTTAAATTCGTCTGGTGATGAGAGAACATCCAAGTCTTATAACCCCAGACAGACACAGGATCGGGCCCCAAAGACCTCGACTTTTTTGGAGCAATGCAGGACATTTCGTTGAAGGAGGAAAATTTAGTTTTCAACTTGTCATCAAGATCGTTAAGATTGAGGGATTACTATTGCTTAATCTGGGTCTCAACTTTGTTCCAACACCAAATTACCGATCATTAGTTACTACAGTGGATATTTTCAAATTAATCAGACTCTTGAAACTAAAGGTTTTCTACAAGGATTTTTCTTCTATGTCCAGGAACATTTTCACACCCCTTTCCACATTTTGTTCTAACATAGTTAACCCATCAATTGACATTTTTTGCAAACTAGTACTTAAGGTTATTGAAAAAATAGAGACCAACCAGGTAAGGTTCCACAAAAATTTATCCAGGGAGGATAGGGAGACCCAGGAGGAGTTGGGGAAGGATCAGTCAATTATCATTAAGAAAGTGGATAATGGTGGGGGAGTTGTCATATTAAACAGATCGGATTATCTACAAGAAGCTTATAGGCAATTTGGGGACATCAGGTATTATAAATTACTTGTTCAGGATCCCACCACAATGGCAATATTCTGCCATTATCTGCACAGTTTTGTATGAGGGCCTATCTTTAAATTACATCATGGATAAGACCTTTAAATATCTCAAGAATGACTTTCCCAGAGTTCCAGATGATTCGTAAGATTCATAAACAGAGGTTACCTGGTGAGACTCCTCCATGTCGCCCGATAGTCTCGTGCATAGGTTCAATATTAGAACCACTGGCCAAATATGTGGACTGATATATCAGTTCTTTCTCTAAAGAGACATCCTCCTACTTTCGAGATTCATCAGATTTTCTAGTTCAGGTTGAAGGGTGTTTGGTGCCAGCAGATGGGGGGTTGCTCTCAATGGATGTTAACGCTTTGTATTTGAACATTCCCATTGAGGAGGCTAGAAGAGTTGTTGGCAATGTCCTTAGTTCACGCCCTAAACAGACACCACCCACCCATTTCCTAATGAATCTTCTGGATCTTTGTCAAGAAAATAATTGCTTTAGGTTTGAAGATAAATTCTTTCTTCAAATCAAAGGGGTGGCGATGGGCAGTGCACTTGCGCCCTTGACTGAGAATATCTTTATGATTGATTTCAAACATGCCACCATTTCAAATCCAGCTGTTAACCCCTTTTTTCAAGCATATATTAATTTGCAGGAGATTTATAGACAACTTTTTTTGTTTTCAATGATTTCAAGGTTATTCCAGAATTTATTTCATGGTTGGGAGGTGCTAACCTACATTTAGGTTTCTTGCACAGTTTTGACTGGCATTCGTTACCGTTCTTAGATTTAATGGTGTACATAACCAAGGATCACAAAATCAATATGAAATTATACAGGAAGCCAACTGATCACAATTCATATTTGGGTTATGATTCCTTTCACCCATGCCATTTAAGGAAAAACATCCCCTTCAGTTTATTTGCAAGGGCCAAAAGAAATTCTACTTTGGAGAAGGATTTCTTAGATTCAGCAGAAGATATAGGGAGACAATTATCCTTCGGATATCCTCCATAAAGCTTTTTTGAAGGTTTGTAGATCATCTAGGTCTGTGTTTTTCAACAGAAAAAAGGAACTGAAGAGTAGCGAGATACATTGGTCCATGGAATATTCACCTTTGGTAAATAAATTAAAAAGGCTGTTTTAAGACATTGGCACATAGTATCAGACATACCGGATGGTGGAACATGTCCTAAGATTGGTTTCAGACGAACAAAAACGATAAGCAATTTGGTTTCCCGGAGCGACTGTTTAGTTAGGTCACCTCAGAAGGATTTGTTAATTGGACATTACAAATGTTAGAACTGCAACAATTACAGGTTTGCATGAGAAACAAAGGAGGTTTCGATACCACAACTTGATTTTACTCAGAAGTTGTGCGGTTTCTCAAATTTTAACTCATCACACTGTGTGCATTTGTGGTTCTGTCCTTGTGGGCTCATGTATATGGGGAAAACTCTGAGACCCATCAGGATTAGGATTGGGGAAAACAGATTCCGTATTCGTAATCAAAACATCATGGCCCCTTTGGTCGACCACTATTTAGGGGGGAAAATCACACTGATTACCAATTCAGGTTCGTGGTAATGGAAGTGGTGCATCCAGAAACTTACATGAGGGTTAATATTGACAAAATTATTTTACAATGAGAAGCCTATTACATACATAGGCTTAAGTCAGTAGCTCCCGGGGGTCTTAACTACTACTTGTAATTGACTTGGAGGCTCACATCCAGATTCTGCATTTTGGCTGTCTTAGTTAAAACAGTTTTTATGTGACTACCTTATCAGCATACTTTAGCTACCAATGATTCTTCCTTTCATCATACAGTAATGGATCATCCACCATTTCAAGGAATAAGCAACTTCTGGTTTAAGAACATAAGAACATAAGAACAGCCTTGCTGGAACAGGCCACAGCCCATCCAGTCCAGCATTCTGTCTCACACAGTGACTCACCATTTTCTTCAGGGTATTCCCAAGGAGATGCCTTCACCTGCTTAGGATTCCCTTGAAATGGCATTGAGAGATATCCTGCCTATCTCTCCAACCCCGAGGTTGTCCTTAAGTATCCATAATTATAGCCATTGATACCCTTGTCCTCCATGAACTTGTCTAATCCTTTCTTAAAGCTGTCAAGACTGACAGCTGTCACCACTTCTTCTGGCAGGGAGTTCCATAGACCAGTAATCCTCTGGGTGAAAAAGTACTTTCTCTTATTTGTTTGAGAACTAGTACCCAAAAGTTTCATCGAGTGTCCCCTAGTTCTAGTGGTGTGCGATAGGGAAAACAGTTTTTCCTTATCTACTTTGTCCACACCATGCATGATTTTATTAACTTCAATCAGGTCACCTCTTAGACGCCGTCGTTCAAGAGTGAAAAGGCCCAACCGTTGCAGCCTCAGATGGTAAGGAAGGTGTTCCAGTCCCCTAATCATTCTGGTTGCCCTCCTCTGCACTTTCTCCAACTCCATAATATCCTTCTGGAGGTATGGCGACCAAAACTGTACACAGTATTCCAGATGGGGCCTCACCATAGATTGATAAAGAGGCAAAATGACGCTGACTTATTTTCTATATCCTTCCTAATGATCCCTAGCAATGAGTTTGCTTTTTTCACTGCTGAGGCACACTCGGTTGACACCTTCATTGAGTTGTCCACCAGGACACCAAGGTCCCTTTCCTGGTTTGTCGCAGAGAGTTCAGACCCCATCAGTTTATAAATGTAATTGGGGTTTTTTGCCCCAACGTGCATCACTCTGCAGTTACTAGTGTTGAAGCTCATTTGCCACTGTTTTGCCCACTCCCCCAGTGTCAAGACATCCCTCTGGAGCTCCTCACCTTAAAGATTTTCCCTTTAAGAACGAGTACTGAGTATTAAGGATTGTTTTAATTATGCACACATGGGGTCCTATTTTTGTGCACATAAGTAATGTTATCTAGGAGCTATTTTGATGTCGTAGGGCACAATAAGAGAGTAGTGATGAGAGCCTGTGTCGATGCATTTACACGGTAATGTTGAGGTTCATGGGACCTCCGGTATGGAATATTGTATGCTCATTATGGTTTATTTTGTACCTCATATGTGTATTAAGGATCTTTTATCTTTCATTGTATTGTAGAAATTAAGAATTACTCCTGAAGAAGATTGTAGATTGAAAAACCGTCTACCGGATTAGGTCTTGGGAATATACAGGAACATGTATGAATTTTAAATTAGGACAATAGTGAGAAGTCAATCACCTTAGTTTCCATCAGTTAATTTCCTATAAAGATTTCCTTGGAATTATTTTTCTCTGTGATGTGAACATGAGTGTTATGAGTTTACTATTACAAGGAGACAACGCTTAATAAATGGACTTGAGACAAGGCAAGTCTTGACATTGTGAAGCCGTCATGTTATCTTATCCATATATTTATACTGGGAACGTACTAATTGACTGTGGTGGTTCAAGTGGTTAAGACACTGACTGGAAGGTAGCAGGTCAGTAGTTTGAGACCGGAGAACTGCATAACAGAGTGAGCTCCCATCTTTGTCCCAGCTCCTGCCAACCTAGCAGTTCGAAAGCAAGAAATCGCAAGTAGATAGATAGGTACCACATTGCTGGAAAGGTAAACAGTGTTTCATGCACTCTGGTGTCTAGACATGCCTGCCACATGTCCACAGAAACATCTGCAGATGTAGACAGTGCTGGCTCTTTGGCTATAAACAGAGATGAGCTCTAAAATCTAGAGTCGGATACGACTGGTTTTCGAGCAAGGACGACCTTTACCTTTACTAACAGCTGAACGGCCCAGACGGCCAGCTATAAGAACTTCGTCATCGCCATCACCACCGGTTTCCCTCAGCCAGCCCAGCTAAGGGAAGGAGGAACAGCTGAGCGGCCCAGCTGGCCAGCTATAAGAACTTCAATGCAGCTGCTGCTACCACCACCACCAGTTTCCCTCAGCCAGCTTGGCTGAGAAAAGGAGGAACAGCTGAGCAGCCCTGCTGGATATAAGAACTTTGCCACCGCTGCCATCACCACCAGTTTCACTCAGCCAGCCCAGCTAAGGGAAGGAGGAACAGCTGAGCAGCCCAGCTGGCCAGCTATAAGAACTTCAACACAGCCGCTGCTGCCACCACCACCGGTTTCCCACAGTCAGCTCAGCTGAGGAAAGGAGGAACAGCTGAGTGGCCCAGCTGGCCAGCTATAAGAACTTCGATGCAGCCACTGCTGCCACCACCACCACCGGTTTCCCTCAGCCAGCTGGGCTGAGGAAAGGAGGAACAGCTGAGCAGCCTAGCTGGCTATAAGAACTTTGCCGCTGCTGCCATCACCACCAGTTTCCCTCAGCCAGCTCAGCTGAGGGAAGGAGGAACAGCTGAGTGGTCCAGCCAACTGGTTACAAGAACTTCGCTGCCGCCGCCGCCATCACCACCGGTTTCACCACCGGCTGAGGGAAGGAGGAACAGTTGAGCGGCCTGGCCGGCTGGCTATAACAAAGTTGCTGCCGCTGCCGCCACCACTGGACTCTACCTCAGACATAGGGGTTCAGTTTATGATGTCCCCCCCCCCATGTATTGTTTTTGAAGTATGTTTTGTATCATTATAATTTGATATTTTGTAATTATAAGTGTAATTGTAATTGGGATATAAAGTGGAACCTCATACAACAATCGCCCCACATAGCAACAAAATCATATAACAATTAGGTTTTGGGGGGAAATGGTGTCCTGCATAACAATTTTCACTATGAAAAAAACAGTACAACAATTTTTCAATGTGAAAAACCACTTAGCAAAAAAAAAATATCGTTGCACGATACATCCCATAGGGAAAATCACTATACAATGCATGCATCATATAGCAATTGTTTCGTACAACAATGAGCCCTATGGAATGGATTAAAATCATTGTATGAGGTACCACTGTATATATTAATATATATAAATGTTTTGAAATGTTTCTGTATTATGATAATGTGGTACCTTGTAATTGTAACTATATATTTTGCATATTTGTTAGCCACCCAGAGTCGCTTTTGCAAGTGGGGCAGCATACAAGTTTAACAATAACAATAATAGTGCCAAGCTGCATTCACCTCTAAATGCAAAGTAGATTAGTATGTCCTAGGGGAAATTGACCATGGCTGAGCATTAAAGATGCTGAACTCGACAACTAGAAGGTCAGCAGGTCAGCAAATGAGACCTGAGTGCTGTTTGACAGTGGGAGCACACATCTTCTGTCCCAGTTCCTGCCAACCTAGCAGTTTGAAAGCAAGAAATTACAAGTACAGTATATAATTAGATACCACCTTTGTGGGAAATGTAACAGTGTTCTGGGTATTCCAACATTTATTCATGCTTGCCACGTGACCATGGAAACATCTGTAGATGCAGACAGTGCTGGCTCTTTGGCTGAAAACAGAGATGAGCAACACCCCCTAGAGCAGTGATGGCAAACCTTTTAGAGACCAAGTGCCCAAACAGAGGGATGGGGCAGACTCTGTGCTGGGGGGATGGGGAAGGAAGCACTCCCATTGGGCTGCTGGGCAGAGGGGTGAGCAAACTCTGTGTTGGTGAGTTTGATGTTCAGCAAAGGATACGCAGCAGCCAGCATAAGAGGGCCAAACACAGTTTTATTTTGGGAACTGAACATGGAGAGCAATGGTGCAGCAACGCCTATATATACTGTACAGGAAAGATACATTCGGACAGGAAGCAACTGGATTGGTTGGGAGAACAGTGGGGTGATTGTGGGGTGACAGAGACTGTGAAGCCTTTCGCGCTTCTCATTAGAAAGGGCAGGAACCCAAGTCCCGCGAGAGCTTAGTTTCAAGAAGAACACAAAATGGAGGATCACCCGATCCCAACAATTAAATACAAACTGTTAAAACAATACATCCAGTTACATGCACAACAGGGGCGGGGGGGGGGGGGAGGGAGGGAGGGAGGAAGCATTCCCACATGCCAACAGAGAGTCTGATATGTGTGCCATAGGTTTGCCACCACTGCCCTGGAGCCAGATACGACTGGCTTTTGATCAAGGGAAACCTTTAGAAGTCCCCTCAGCAATGTCATATCTTTGGCTCTAGCTTGGGGACCTGCAGGCTAATATTACTAATAGTGTGAAAACCATTGTGTGTAGTTTTGGCCCATAAAAGTTTCTCTCTCCTTGCTATTCCAAGTTTTTCTAATCATATTTTTCTTCCAGTTTATTTATATATTAGTGCTTCTATGGCAAAACAATTTTGGTTTGTCCCCTTATTTTTGCAAATGACTATTTCATATCTTTTTTATCAACAAATCTTGTGAATTTAACACACTGAATTACTTTGTGTAATTCTTCTTTTAGTCTTTTGGGTCATTTTAACATGGATGAGGGTTGCCCTTTTAGAGGTTTTAATGGGGTTAATTGTAATTTTTGGATAGGAGTTTTTAATTGGGTTTATTTGATGTTTTTAATTGTTATTTTATATGTTGTTATGCCGCTTTGGGTCTCCTCTGGGAGAGGAAAGTGGGGTATAAATGATTAAAATAATAAAATAATAATAACTCTCTTTCAGTTATGCTGTGCCATGTTTCATCCCTGCCTGTATTTAAAAAACAGCTAAAATCATTTCTTTTCAAAGACGTTTTTGGGAGTATATTGCCAATGGCTGAGTGTTAGTTTTGTTTTATTCCTCTCCATCATCAATAGTTTTTTTTTGTTCCTGGCATGATGATATGTATTTTTTTTTAAAAAAAATGTGTGACTGTTTTTAATGTGTGAGTTTTCTGTTAGCCACCCAGAGTAGTAAAATCTCCTAGATGGGCGGTGTATAAATATAATAAAAATAAATAAATAAATAAATAAAACTAACAGGGTAAACTCCACTGATTTAGCAGGTCTATTCTGTTTAGGATTAATAATTAGATTCAGCCCACAGTGATCAGTGAAGGTAAACAAGAAGAGCAGTAAATCACTGTTTGCCCCATGTGCAGTTATAGGAGGTAGTGCATGGTGTTTACAATGTCTGGCTCAAGAAAAAACAGATCCCTCCACAGCGTTAACAAAGCTCATAGTTTTAAAAGAAATTTCTGCACACCAAATGCCTGTCAGCTGGATTATATCTTTCTGTTCCCAGACGTCACTGTTTTCTTTCAGTGTTTCATTCTTG
The DNA here is from genome assembly GCA_035047345.1 of Bradypodion ventrale. Lineage (NCBI taxonomy): Eukaryota > Metazoa > Chordata > Lepidosauria > Squamata > Chamaeleonidae > Bradypodion > Bradypodion ventrale. The sequence continues at coordinate 313,169,028 of JAWDJE010000001.1, read as the reverse complement.
AATGGCTGCGGGTTTGGTGTCTGCTGACAAGTCTCCTCAGTTGGCTGGCAGGAAGCAGGTTCTTGGAGACCATCTCAGAAATTCTAAAGCAATTTGGCAGCCAATTTCATAGTTTCCTCATGTTTAGTGACAAGTTTACAATAGGAACTGGATGAGTTCCATAAAGTCCATCCTAACCATTTTATCTTCATGATACAGAGAGCCTTTCAATTGGCTGTGCTCTTCCCGGGTCTAGACTTGTCATAGCACTCTTCCATTGTCAGCTGGAATGTGATTTTAGTTGACAGTGGCCTCATAGGCGTATCAGGAGTACCCTTTGAAAAATAAACTTGGAGCAACAGAGGGCTGAAAGTGGAAGGCCAACTAGAAAATTGGACACAAGTCTGATTGTGTTAAGCATATCTTCAGGAACCCTCCTAGAAATATAAAACTTTTAAAAAGCATAACAATTTCCCAGCCTCTGCAGAGTCGCTAGCATTTTCACAAAGGTGAAAGGGAAGCAAAATATTTTTTTAAAAAATGGGCCTGTCTGGTTTCATAACCAATTTCTACCAAAGGAAAAATCCAGGAATTCGGGAGTGGGTTGTAAGATGTGAAGGCATTCTTGTACCATTACCAAATTCCCAGTCCTGTACAGTAATTTTCTTTCAGGAGAGTCATTTATTTTAAATGATAATCAACAAATAATGATTTTGTAGTTCAGATATACATCATAAATCTCTGGGAACAAGCTTAGCTGACAATATTTCAGAAAAAATAGGAATCCAATATGTTTATGACACAAGAGAGCAGTGGCTGCTTGGGATGTTTTCACAACCCCTGCTACCTCTCAGTCCACCATCACTAAGGATGAAACTTCCATGTATTAATAAAGCAGGTGGGAGTGAGGTACCTGAAAGAGCCTCTTTTTTTTAAAAAAATGTCATGGATTCCTGAAAGACAGCTTTACAACACAAATTATTTGTATTACGGAGAGAAAGGTTCATTAATGTTTCATGTGTCTCTCGTTTGTTTAACCTTTCTTTTACCCTCTGTTGTCTAACCTTTCTTTTACTCTTTGCATGTAATCTTTCTTCCTCTTTTTGTATATCAAATCACCTGATCCCCCCCCCCATCCAATTGTACAGGGTGGCCCGTAAGTCCCTACCTGGCCACAAAGAGGGTAGGGATCTGCTGGGGGAGGGAGGAAGCGCTCCCATTGGCCTGCTGGGCAGAAGGGCAGGGCAAAATCTGTGCCGGGAGGAGGGAAGAAGCACTCCCATTGGACTGCTGGGCAGATGGACAGGTTGCATGCCTACAGAAAGGGCAGGTAGGGAGGAGGGGGGAGGGGGAGAGGGAGAAGAAGTTGTTTTTTCTAACAATTGGTATTTTTTTTAAAAAAAATCAAGTTCTTTTCATTCATGGTACAAAGATACCTGTAATTCTCGGTTAGTAAATTTACACTTTCTTACCAAAACAACCAAATGTGGAATTATTGCCTATTTCTATTTAGGAAAGTGAACATGTAGTTGACTATTAATTACTCTGATGAATGAAATGAAGTCAGATGTTACTGTAACATTTGCAACCACTTATACTGTGCATTTAGCTAAAGATAAGATTACCCTCCTCATAGTAGTATATAAAGCATTTTCCAATTAGTGATTTGCTGATAATTTTCTATTTATCACAGTTTCTGCTTTATATGAATTGTGACACATTTGTAAAATTAAATTATGCAACACTGAAACCTCATCATATGGCAAAGGACAGGCCTTAATCATTTGAGAGATGTAATGAGAAATCATTTTGGAAAGAATACAACGAAGCATGAAAGCAGACTGCGAATGCGTCCCTAGAATGGGAGAGGTTAATGGCAAGTTGGCAGCCGCGGCTGCTACTCGTATCTGAGCATACATTTTTCCTGGAAGTCATTTTCTCTGTTGATGGACGTGCCACTGGTGATTCAATAAGCCGATCCTGGCATAAAACATGTGACCACATACATTACATTGAATAGATGGTGGAGGGCATGGTTGAATTTGACCAAACTCCTGTGCTTGTTGCTTAGCCTCTTCATGTCTGCAGTGTTCTCCTTCGAAGTGATCAGTAGCAGCAGAGATGGTTTGGCCCCCTCATAAGAACATAAGAACATAAGAACAGCCTTGCTGGAACAGGCCACAGCCCATCCAGTCCAGCATTCTGTCTCACACAGTGGCTCACCATTTCCTTCAGGGTATTCCCAAGCAGATGCCTTCACCTGCTTAGGATTCCCTGGAAATGGCATTGAGAGATATCCTGCCTATCTCTCCAACCCGGAGGTTGTCCTTAGGTAGCCATAATTATAGCCATTGATAGCCTTGTCCTCCATGAACTTGTCTAATCCTTTCTTAAAGCTGTCAAGACTGACAGCTGTCACCACTTCTTCTGGCAGGGAGTTCCATAGACCAGTAATCCTCTGGGTGAAAAAGTACTTTCTCTTATTTGTTTGAGAACTAGTACCCAAAAGTTTCATGGAGTGTCCCCTAGTTCTAGTGTTGTGCGATAGGGAAAACAGTTTTTCCTTATCTACTTTGTCCACACCGTGCATGATTTTATAAAGTTCAATCAGGTCACCTCTTAGACGCCGTCGTTCAAGAGTGAAAAGGCCCAACCGTTGCAGCCTCAGATGGTAAGGAAGGTGTTCCAGTCCCCTAATCATTCTGGTTGCCCTCCTCTGTACTTTCTCCAACTCCATAATATCCTTCTGGAGGTATGGCGACCAGAACTGTACACAATATTCCAGATGGGGCCTCACCATAGATTTATAAAGAGGCAAAATGACACTTGCTGACTTATTTTCTATACCCTTCCTAATGATCCCTAACATTGAGTTTGCTTTTTTCACTGCTGAGGCACACTGGGTTGACACCTTCATTGAGCTATCCACCAGGACACCAAGGTCCCTTTCCTGGTTTGTCGCAGAGAGTTCAGACCCCATCAGTTTATAAATGTAATTGGGGTTTTTTGCCCCAACATGCATCACTCTGCACTTACTGATGTTGAAGCTCATTTGCCACTGTTTTGCCCACTCCCCCAGTGTCAAGAGATCCCTCTGGAGCTCTTCACAATCTCTCACAGTTTTCACTACCCTGTATAATTTAGTGTCGTCAGCAAATTTGGCTACCTTGCTTTTTACTCCTACCTCTAGATCATTTATGAAGAGGTTGAAAAGCAGGGGTCCCAGTACTGAACCTTGGGGGACCCCACTCTTTACTTCCCTCCACTTGGAGAAGTGTCCATTTAGTGCTACCCTCTGTTTCCTGTCCCTTAGCCAGTTGCTGATCCAGGACAAGACCTGTCCCTTTATTCCATGACTGGTAAGTTTATTCAAGAGCCTTTGGTGTGGGACCTTGTCAAAAGCCTTCTGAAAGTCCAGATAAACAATGTCAACTGGATCCCCCTTATCCACATGCTTGTTGACACTCTCAAAAAATTCCAACAGATTAGTGAGGCATGATTTGCCCTTGCAAAAGCCATGTTGGCTCTCCTTTAGCAGCGCCTTCTCTTCTATGTGCCTATTAATTCTATCTTTTAGGATGGTTTCCATCACTTTACCTGGGACACATGTCAAACTGACAGGCCGGTAATTTCCTGGATCACCCCTGGATCCTTTTTTGAAAATTGGTGTTACATTCGCTACCTTCCAGTCATCAGGCACAAAGCCTGATTTGAGGGAAAGATTATATATTTTGGCTAGGAGATCAGCAATTTCATCTTTAAGTTCCCTGAGAACTCGTGGATGGATGCCATCTGGTCCTGGGGATTTGTTAGTGTTTAGCTTAACAAGACATGCAAGGACCTCCTCCCTGGTTATTTCTATCTTGCTTAATTCTTCGGTTTCCCTCCCTACGAAGATAGGCTCTGTTTTGGGCATGTGGTCTCTGTCTTCTTCAGTGAATACTGAAGCAAAGAATTCATTGAGTCTCTCTGCAATCTCTGTTTCCTCTTTAATAACCCCTTGCCTTCCATTGTCATCTAATGGTCCAATGGCCTTCCTAGTTGGGTTCTTACTTCTAATGTACTTAAAGAAGTCTTTGTTATTTCTCTGAGTATTTTTAGCTATACGCTCCTCAAAGTCTTGCTTTGCTTTCCTGATTGTTGCCTTGCATTTGTTCTGCCAGAATTTATGTTTCTGCCTGCTGTCCTCATTTGGACAAGCCTTCCATCTTCTAAATGAGCTTTTCTTGCTCTTGATCACCTCCCGAACAGCTCCTGTAAGCCACATCGGAGTCCTCTTGGACCTGGCAGTGCCCTTTTTCCTTTTGGGTATACATTCCAATTGAGCCTCTGTTATTGTTTTTGTAAACAGCCTCCATGCCTCTTGGAGTGTTTGGACTCTCTCAATTTTCCCTTTCAGTTTCTTTTTTACTAGTTTCCTCATCTTTGGGAAATTTCCTTTTTGAAAATTTAAGGTCTCTGTGTTAGATTTTATCAGTGACTTGCGGTCTATGATCAAGTTAAACATAATTGAGTTGTGGTCACTGTTCCCTATTGGATCAGTCACATTAACATCTTGCACCAGATCCTGAGTATTACTCAGGATCAAGTCAAGGATTCTTGTACCTCTAGTTGGGTCTTCAACCATCTGTCCCAGGGAACAATCATTGAGCATATCTAGGAACTTTATCTCTTTATCATGTGCTGAACAACAGTTCACCCAGTCTATGTGAGGGTAATTGAAGTCCCCCATTATAACCAGGCTTCCCTTCCTGGATGCCTCCTTTACAACATTCTCCAACTGCCAGTCTCCCTCAAGAGTTTGGGTCGGAGGCCGATAGTATATGCCTACTGTTAGACCATCCTTGTGGCCTGGTACTCTTACCCACAGAGCTTCTAATGGTGACTCCAAATCACCTAGATATTCCAATTCATACGATTTTATCACTTCTTTGACATACAAGGCTACACCACCTCCTGTTTGCCCCTTCCTATCCTTCCTGTACAGTTTGTAGCCTGGGATAACTGTATCCCATTGGTTATCATCCGTCCACCAGGTTTCGGTGATACCAATAATATCAATATTTTTATCTATTGCTAAGTATTCCAGCTCCCCTATTTTGTTACAGAGGCTTCTGGCATTTGTATACAAGCATTTATATATGCTTTCCTGATACAGTCTTTTGAGTCCAGTTGCATTGTTAGACTGCCTCTTGCATCCTTCTGCTAGAGTGCTGGTGACTAGCTCCTTGCTCTGCTCAGTAATTTTTGCATCCTCCTCACTACTCAAGTACACACTTTCCCGAACCGGATGCTGCCCAGCTCCTGTCGGCTTTCCCCCAGTTATCAGTTTAAAAGCTGCTCTGCAGCCTTTTTGATGTTGAGTGCCAGCAATCTGGTCCCATCATGGTTCAAATGCAACCCATCCCTCCTGAACAGATTTGGCTTGTCCCAAAATGTTCTCCAGTTCCTGACAAATCTGAAGCCCTCCTCTCGACACCACCGCCTCATCCACGCATTGAGGCTTCTGAGCTCTGCCTGCCTGGTAGGTCCTGCGCGAGGGACAGGCAGCACTTCTGAAAATGCTACCTTGGAAGTCCGGGACTTCAATCTTCTTCCTAACAACCTAAATTTGGCTTCCAGGACAGACTGCTTGGCCTTCCCAACATCATTAGTACCAACGTGTACCATGACAACTGGCTCGTTCCCAGTTCTCTCTAACAATCTATCTAGATTTCTTGTGATGTCTGCAACTTTTGCACCTGGCAGGCAAGTCACCATACGGTTATCATGTGCATCACAAATCCATTTCTCTGTATTTCTAATTATTGAATCGCCTAGTACAAGGAGCCTCTCTCCTGCAATCTGTTCATCTACATGCACCTCATCAACCATATTAAGGGAGAGAACCTCAGTTTGTTCCTGTTGTTCATCTTCCTGGATCTCATCAAGTGTGATGAAGGAGAGGTCATCAGGTGGAACCAGTTGTTCCTCTGTGTGTTCCTCATCAGGTGTGATAAGGGAAAGAGCCTCAAATTTATTCTGTAATTTCAGACTCTCAGAGTGATCCCCTACTCTTCTCCTCCTTTGAGTCACATTCCTCCAACCATCTCCCTCCTGAGTTAGTGAAGGGCCTTCTCCCTCAGAACTGTGCCCTGTCACTTCTTTGTCCAGCATAGTCTGCTCCGCTCTGTCCAAGAACAGCTCAAGCTCCTTAATTTGTTGGTGGTTAGATATGCGGGCCTCTAGCTGCTGGACCTTCTCTTCTAGTAGTGCAACCAGCTTGCACTTGCTGCAAGTGTAGTTCTCCATATGCTTTGGCAAGAACACAAACATGGCACAAGAATTGCAGGTAACTACAGCTGTCCGCTCAGAATCCATTTTAACAAGTGCAGTATTCTGGGCCTCAAAAATGTACACGTTTACTACCTTTCTACCTAGTAAGACTATATTTTTTTTGTTCCTAGTTTGTAATCTCGCGTGCCGTTAGGCGCGCGGGCCTCTAAAGCAGCTCTACTCCAACTGCAAAACTTACCAGTGCTCACTTCCTTTGTTTGGCTCTCCTCAGCAGCAGCTCTGCTTAAGAGCACATGCAGAGTCAAAATGGCTGACCCTGAAAGAGCTCAGAGCTTTTAAAGGCTAGTGTGGCTCCACCCCTATGAGTCACAGTTCAGGGAAGGGCCTGGTGTGGCCCTGCCCCCCTGCTTCTGGAAGCTTCAAACTGCTTCCTCTGTTTGAACAGAGGTGGCTCTCAGCAGTTTCAATTATCAATTTAAATTAGTAGAGGCCTCTAAAGCAGCTCTACCCCTCATGGATGATCTATGGCTGCTGCCTCCCAGGTTTGTGGGTTTATACCTGACACCATCATGGTTTGTTTCAGCTGGTCCTTATAGTGTTTCATGAGCTTCATGAGGTCTTATACCAGAGCCAAGTTCCCCATAAAGAATTTGATGAGTAGTTCTGATGTATTTGTACTCCCAGGAACCTATCATCTCTGGGACAGAATTCATTTTTCTTTTTCAATAAAATTTTAAAAATAACAACATGCAAAATGGAAATATCCAGTTGCCTGTACATGCTATGTGTAGGTGCATGTCTGTGGGGATTTTTTTAACAAGTCTTCTGTGTTGCTTAGAATCACATTACTAATGGGGAAAAATTGAGAAATGTACCAAGAGAACAAGGGATGCTTGCTCTAAGAAATGTCACTGATTGGTATTGCCCTCAATGGGGCTTGACTCAATATGAGTAATTACTAATCACTGCTAATAACACATGTTCGGTACTTTATTCAAGCTAGCCGTTTGCTTTGTGAAAATCTAACCACCTTTTTTCTAGCACCAATTGACAGACATCAACTTTAGTGGATCCTATGTCCAGTTCCATAGCAAGACCATATAATTTTCATCTTCCTGTTACTAATAAACTGCTATATTTATCATCCCTCTCTGACAGGAATTAATGGCAACTGGGCTTCATCAGCGTCTCAAAGGCAACATGTTTTCCAGCATTGTTTTATAATAAGAAACAGAGAATAAGGAACAGAGATTTTATTTGTTTGACTTGTTGTATCCCACCCAATTGGTGCCAGCACCAGTCATGGCTAACAGACATTGCATGAAACAACACATACACAGAGACAAAACCCCAAAACAAATCACATCAAACAACCATACATAAATAAATAAAATCATATAGGCAAAATATAATGTCTACCAAGATGGCATCCCAATAGAACAACAAACCATACCAATTACCAATAAATAAAATAAATAAGGGGAATCCTGCAAATGTAACATCAATTTACTGATGAGGGAAAAGCTTGATGAAATAGGAACATTTTTAGTTGTTTATGAAAAGCCATTAAAGTGGAAGCAGATTTGATTTCATAGGCAACTCATCCCATAGTGAAGGAACCAAAGCTGAGAAAGATCTTGCTCTGGTCACAACCTTTTCAACATCTTTAGGTGTGACAATATGTATTTTAAGAGCCTGAGTGTTCTGGGTTCAATTTCTTATATGGTGTGATAGGCACAGTAATTATATCACTAAACAGGTATGATAAGTACTTCATGGATACTACCACAAGGGTATACATGTGCTGAAATCCACCTTTTCTCCCATTACTGTGATTTGGCATTTTGTCTCTCCAATACAATAATGGACATTTTGACTTTTGACAATGAGAAATCTGACAGATGGGCAATTTTTGAGGGCACTGTAAACAATTGGAAAACTGGAAGAATGGCTATTTTCCTCCTACAGAAACTATAGCAAATGCAAACTTAGAACATGTCCTTGCTCAGATGGAAGAGTAGATCCCTGGAACCATCACATTTCAAAGTAGTTGATAAAGGATTTTTAAATGGGCTAGCATTTTAATTAAGACTTTGTAATTAGCAAAAAAAACCCAAAATCTATGTCAATAAGCATAGTATGAATACTTGTAACTTTTTGCTAACACAGAATCTACTGTTGAAGACACAGGGTCTTGATGAGCAGCAAAACTGGGAATATTTTTATTGGATTCTGTGAAAAAGATAGTGCCTAGGTAGACAAAATGATAAATAATTAAGTTGACTGTAAACAACTGGGAAAGTAGAAGGGCCATTTTTCTACTATAGAAACCATAGCCAGTGTAAGCTTAGATACAAACAGGATTCATTTGCTATTTGACTTTAGCTTTCAACTATTGTGAAGGGATCTTTCTAGAGAAAATAGCTTATCCAAGAAAAAGGAGGAGGAGGAGGAGGAGGAGGAGGAGGAATTACTTGACAAATTACCTCTTCTTCTTCTTCTGTTTCAAGGCCAGATGTGAAACTGCCAAAATGAAGGCACCTTTTGGTGAGTTTGTTCTGCAGTTATTTTCGCCTGACCTAGTGTGAGAAAGATTAGCTGGCAACAGAACCTGGACATTACCAGGTATGCCCGAAAAAGGTGGTTTTAAAATTTGGTTATATTTAAGTTCAGGTTTAAGCTTTCCCAACAATTTTTACAAATAAATGAAGATATTCTTAAATGGCTATTCAGTACTGCAAAACAACTGCCATATTTATGACTGGAATGGGTAGCTTTTTAGTGCACTTATCTGCCCATTTCAGCTTCTTGGAGGTCTAGGCAAGATGCCATTAGAAGATGAGTGTTACAATTCCCAGAAGAAACATGAAATTCAACTAGTGAATGATTATGTTGACAAACCTCTGATAGAAACTGGGTAATGGCTGTACAGATGTGATGGCTAATATCTGAAGAAGGCACTCAGATTTGATATTTGTCAACACAAGGTTCTTTCGAAGAAAGTTCATGGAATTATTATAAGACAATGGAACCAGTTTTACTTTCCCTTACAGGTTATTTAGTCACTTTCTCAGTAAATACTCAATCTATGTGTCACTGATTCTAAAAATGAATTCCTTTCAAATTAAGTGGGAACCTTGAAGCACAAGAGGAGAAATGGGCATAAGTGAGCACACAAGTAATGCTATATAACAGCTATTCTTGAATAACATAACATTTGGTAGCAATTATTATTTCCTGACATTTCAGGGACAAACTGAAACAAGATCACTTTAGGCAGAAAAACATTTAATATGGAAGAACTAAATTTGGTTTTCATTCCGCCACCACACACAGCTTGGTCTATTATAATATTTCTGTTCCCATAATACTTTGCAGGAATATCTATATATATAAAACAGAAGAGTTTGTTTGTATGTGCTCCAAAGGCTCCCACACCCCTGGACCGATCCCGCTGGAATTTGGCACATACATACCTTGGGCTTGGGAGATCAGTACTGCAGGGGTCTCGAAACCCATGAATTTAATTTAATTGTCAAATTTATATACCGCCCACTCGGCGAAATCCGACTCAGGGCGGTTCACAATGACAATTTAAAAATATGTTAAAACAGTTAAAACTACCCACCCCCTAAAACAAGGGGTGCAGGATCCAAAAGCACATTGGGGAGGAGTTCTTCTACACTAGCCACCCAATGGAGGTTACCCTTCCACCTGCACGCCACACTTGACCCGCCAGCCAGGTTTTAAGTTCTTTTCTGAAAGGCAGCAATTCTGTCTGGAGACGTAGCTCTGTTGGCAGGGGGTTCCAGAGGGCCAGCGCAGACACGGAGAAGGCTCTCCTCCTTGTGCCAGAGAGGAGAGCCCCTCTGGCTGATGGAACAATTAGAGAGCCCCTCCGGTTGGACAGACAGATGTCCTCAGGGCGATGCGGTCTCTTAGGTAACCCGGCCCACTACCATGGTGGCATACACCCCCCCAAAGTTGGGATGCAATTGATCTATACAATGTGTGTGTTTCCCAGTGATGTAATTGAGATGACGTCATAGTTGCAGGTAGGTTGAGATTGTGTCATCATCTGACTAGCTCAGCTTTAACCCTCTAAACTCAGCTGTAGTTTTCACAGTAGGTGGAAGGCAAATGGGCATGTGAGATTAGTACTGTAAGTGACCATCAACGGAGAAGCGGGATGGGTGAGGGAAGACAGAGATGGAGGAAGGGAGGCAGGACTGACTCATATGCACCCCACGAGGTTTCCAAGAGGGAAAGGCTGGCCTAAGTTAAAGAAAAGAAAAACCCAAGCGAATCCGGTAATCAGCTAGTAGGCAATAAATCCAAAGCAAAACAACACAACAGAAATTAATTTCTAATTTTTAGAACATCTTTCCAGAGCAAGATAAGCAACCAGACAGAAGAGAGTGTGTGTAATAGCACTGGGGAATTAATGATAAAGCTATCTGTTTCTTTTTAAGCAGGCTTGCTGATCTTCCTTCCTTCCTTCCAGAGTAGAAGTCTGCCTTTAGTTATCTCAATTTTGCAGAAGTGGAAAGATCTAGCTGTACAGTGGTGGTTCCTCCAACAGGTTGTGTTGGCAGCACGGGGGGTGGGGGGGATAAGAAGAACGCTGAGAACCTATAAGATCTGAAGCCTTCTCAATCTTCTGACATAACCTTGAAGGACAGGGCTTTCAAAATGGTGTAGCATAATCACTCCTCTTTGAAGCTAGTGAGAGGTGACTACCTTTAATATTTAATATTTAAAAAACACATGGAAGCACAAACACAAACACATCCCATTCTGCTCTGGCCACAATGAGACACCAGGAATAGGAAGAGATGATACGTATCCCATTGATTCTTCTTCCCATCTACTACACACTATAGGGTTACGTTGACTAGTGATTATCAGAAAAATAAGACAATGGTTATTCAGCCATACATACAAATAGCTATTATCAATCTATTGTGAATGCTCAGGTTTATTCAATGGCTACTATCTCTAATGTCTCTTCATATTCTTAGTAAGAAACCACATACTATCCAGATAGGTGAGAGAATTTAGGTTTATTACAGGATGAAAAATAAGATTTGATTTTTTCTCTCAGAACACTTTGATGGTGTTCTCAGTTTCAGAGCCAATTCTCATGGATTCAGTTCTGCAACCCCCCCCCCCCACCACCACCACCACCTCTGGTTTATGGGTGTGTGATACTATACATCTGTATCCACAATTCAAAATGCCAGGAAATGACCTGATATTGCTGCACAATATTATGTCTGCACTACCAGCAAGATGGACGCCAAGGCTTACATAGCAAAGGGCAGCCTGAATGACACCAATGGCAGCAGTCAAGTTGGTCTGCACGAGATACCCCCTTGTACTCACTACCATGCAAACACCAGTTATGATGATTGTTGTGTTGTTGTTGTTTTAGTTTGGATGAGGAGTGGCTAACTGATAAAAAACAGAATCAGCTTCTGGGATTTTCCTGTGCTTGGTATCTCTATGCGAATGAAGACCATCTTGACTGTTGCCACTGGTGCTGACCTTAAGGCTGACCTTTGCTATGTAAAGTTTGACATCCTTTTCCCTGATGGCAATGTGGACATGAGATTATGCAGCAATATTGTTTTGGTCTGTTGCACAATAACATATCAGAGCTCTCATGTAGTTATAATATCCTGATGCCTACTGTAACATTAGTAAAAACAACAACAAACTATGCTAAATGAATGGTCTCTAAATGGAATAATTATCTCTTATAATTGCTCCTGACTCTCATTTCCCTCACTTTCCCTCGATCTCCCATTCCTTCAAGCAAAACTGCAGGGAGTGAATAATAGGTGATATTCTTGGAAATCTGTTCCACTTTGAAGCTGATGAGGCTCCACCAAACCAATACAGGATCAGTCAGCATAGCCAGCCCATGTGGGCACATAATATTTTTGGCCCCTATCAGTGCCCAGTGTCACCCACTGATTTCTGACCTTGACATCCAATCAGAACTTAATAAATGTGCCTACTGCCATTTTAATCATCGACAGTGTCTCCCTCACAGAAGGGTCTGGGAGATGCCATTTTAATTTTGCACTCAGAATAATGCTTGTATGGAGCCAGAAAACAAAGGGCAGTCAGCAACTGTGGCTACCACTATGAATGGAAGAATCTCATATTCACAGAAGACTGGCTGACAACTGATGTACCCGATAACAGTTATCTATTTGCTACTAAAGGTAAAGGTTTCCCTTGCTCAAAAGCCAGTGGTATCCAACTCTAGGGTTCAGTGCTCATCTCTGTTTCAAAGCGAAAGAGCCAGCATTGTCTGCTTCTGCAGATGTTTCCATGGTCATGTGGCAGGCATGACTAGACACCGGAGTGCATGGAACACTGTTACCTTCCCACCAAAGTGGTCCCTATTTATCTACTTGCAATTTCTTGCTTTTGAACTGCTAGGTTGGCAGGAGCTGGGACAAAGACGGGAGCTCATTCCATCCTGCAGTACTTGGGAATCGAACTGCTGACCTTCTGCCTCCCAGTCAGTGTCTTAGCCACTTGAGCCACTGCAGTATAGCAGTATTTGCTGTACTGTATTTATATCCTACTTCTCCTCCAAAGTGCTCAAGGTGGTGCATCTGCATCTCTTTCTCCCTGCTTCATCCTCACAATACTCTTGTGACACACCAGTCAGTGAGAGAAAATGTGACCCATCCAAGGTCACCCAGTGAACCTCATGGCCAAGTGAAGATTTGAATCCAGTTTCCTCAGATCCTAGTCCAACTTTCTGACTGCTACATTTACATTGGCACTAGTTTCCAATATTCTGCAAGATTAGGTGTATGTTGACTACAATGTAGTAACCTAGATAGGGTATCCTCCATACAAGGATGATGATAACCAAGGTGATCTGGTTCACAGAGGAAGTTTACAGACAGTACACCTGCCACAACTTATAAAATAGTGTATATTCTTATCACTAAATGGCATTGATGACCAAGTGAACATGTAGGAGGGCATGCAGGACTGATAAACTTCCTACTCTGGAATTAAAGGATTCACATCTCTTTCTCTTGCCAGGAATGAGCACACAGTGGTAAAGTAGGAATTGTTTAACACAGTCCTTTCTGAGGGGTCAGCTTACCTCAGACAGGAAAGTTCTTTCGTAGGCAGCAGGATTTGGAACAATTCCCACACCTACCATCTGAAGCAGTGCAATCCCAAATTGGGCTATCTCATTCTGCAGCATGTACAGATTGGCTGAAAATGTTCTCACTCCCTCACTTAAATGTGAAGCAAGGGTGAAAGAACCACAGTATTTCATTGCAGTCAGCTTACTTGATGATGGAGCTGCACCTGGATACAATTAGCATTTCCATCCACAAAGAAGTTCAGGGCTGCTTTTAAACAGAAAATGATCAAATTGCTGGTTCTGCCGAGCAAACCACATATGCTTTTGTGAAAGCATTTGTGTGGTGGTGGAGAAAAAGAAGCACCTGTCCCAAGAAATCAAGAAAGCTGTTAAACACATCCATAATATTAATGAAATATGTAATGTGCCCCTTTATACCATAATTTCCTTTTTTTAAAAAAAAACACCCTTCTTCCTAATTACTCTTATTATGTAGGTGGGTAGTCTCTTAATATAGATAAAGACCTTTGCAGCTGCTCTTTTCACAGGCCTTGCATTTAATATGCACTTTGTAATTAGTTACAACGTAAAGTCCCAGTTTTTGCAGTCAGCCCATTTTCTGCCAGATCATTTTTAATCTGAGCTGAGTTCAGCTGTGAAGGGCCGATAAGCATTTTGGAAATCTCTGTCTATGACAAACAAGAGTTTAATCTCTCCTTGTAGCATTTTGGTTAACTTGTTTATAAAATTCAGCTTTTAAAAGTGCAACAACAAAAAAGCAAATGCACACTTTGTGCATTCTAAATATCTTTATTTGGCAGTGTTCTTGTTTTCTTTTCGTCTTTCTTAAAAGTGCCCCAACTCAATTCCCTGTCACACTTTTTGCAATGGTTCCCTTGTTTACCTCCTAAAGTTGATTTAATGCTCATCACAAATCAGGGTTTTTTGTGAAGGTGGGTGACAACACTGGTTTCTTCAGCTGAACTTGTACTTTCAGAGGAAAATCGCAGTTGGAAAAATAAAAATGGCATTTTTTAGTGCTAAGCTTATTAATTTGCTGTTTTAATATGCTTGTTCATTTAATGCTTACCCCAATTATTGCAAGACCTTTTTTTTAAAATCAAGGATTAACCTCTACATGTCAGCTAAGTCAACACTGGTTCTGCAGAGAAAGTTAGCGTTCGTCAGCTGGAAAAATTTATTTCTGCAATGTGCATATGAGATTTTATTTTCATTGCACCCTGGGCTGTTATTATTTTAGCAGATGGAAATGAGTTTGAGGTAGAGGTAGAGAGGTGAAACAGCAGCTGCAAAGTGCTACTAAATAACTAGAAAATATAATAAAAATGCATTTCTACCTGCTGGCAAGAAACTCACCCATGAACTTGAGAAAGTATTTCATAAGACTTTGAAAGCAATTTTAAAAAACAACAACAAAAAATCATTCTACCTGAATCAAAAATGCTTTAAGGAGGGGAACCCTTTACTATTGCTGAAATAGTAAAGATGAAAAAATGTAACTGTGTTTGCAAAATAAACTAGACTACAAAAACATAGCAAGAGCTTTTTCTTAATTCTTAACTTCCACAAAAATAGGAAGGCCAAATTTGAAGTTTTTGTATAAAAACAACTCCCCAAAATGCAAGGAAGAATTCAAAGTTAAATCATGACATCAACTTTATACAAAATTATGTGTCTCAGAGCGACAAGAAGCTGAATATCTATGGCTTTTTTTTTGCTTGTTGTGAGTTTGCAACAGGAGAAGCAGGTGACCCAACCAATGGTCATAATCCATAGTCCCTGACTATGGGCCAGAGGCTGAGGTAAATGGGGGACCAAAACACTTGTAGGTCACGAGGTGAGATAAAATAGATCACACTAATGGCAAGAGACTTTTCAGCATGATCTGGTCACTCCAATGTCTCCTGTCTAGTTGCACTCACCGTCATCTTCAGATGAATGTTTTCTAATTGAAAAGAGTGTCAGGGCCAACATCTCATGTGTTCAAGTAAAGCCTAACCCTCAACATCTGAAAATGGCTCCTATGCATGTGGACTAGTCTATAAATTTGTCAAGATATTTAGCCTTCTCCCAGAAAGCTGTTGTCTCCTGCTCTCAAGATACAGAGAAATGCTTTTATTCTTATGCCAGCTATAGCATTGCAATAACCACCTTCCATCAGTGCAGTTACAGCAATTCCCCCCTTTCCCCCCTTTCTCCTCCAGTGCTCCAGATGTTATGTAGATCTCACTCATTTTTCTGTTTTCAGCTGGGTCCTATATTCTACATATGTCCAAATACAACACTATGTACTATTTAAGCACACAGGTTAAATGTGGTATGTTATGAATGTTTTGCTTTTATACTTTTGTGTTCTTCAAAGCATTTTCGGGGGTTTGGGCACAGATGTACCTTCTTATCCTCAGCTCAATTAAATGAGGTAACTGTGATTGTAATCCTGCAGACTGGTTTTGTCATATTTTGGACTGTTGCTGTGCGTCTCAAGGCCCCATGATGCCAAACCTCCCTTGATCCCACATTTACAGCAACTGATCTGAGGTACAAGCAACCAGATGTTTATAATCTCCTCAGTAAAGATACAACAGCCAGGCCACCTATGGCCTTCTCTCATATTACAACAGACTTTTTTCCACACCCCTTCCTCTGTTTTCCTCTGTTTCTATTCTTCCCATAGATCTCCTAAATTCTTCAGTATGAGGACCTAGCCTGCTGTCACAAAGCGACAGATAATCTGCAAATTAATGATAATACAGTTAAGGTTCCAACATGATACTCAGAAAGAGTAAGACTGAAAGACTCCAAGACAAAACTTAAAAGTTCAGTATTTCTCCACAGACAGGATATTTTGCAGCATTCAGTTATATCTCCCCTAAAACCTTTTCAGAAATCACAGCAACAAGTTCTCACTGACAGTAATATACATATTCACAAGGTAGTAGGGCTTATGAGTTCTCCTGGGATGTGTTGCACATTTTATCCTGCACAAGATTTAGGAATCACAGTTTGAGGGCATGCAGGCCTGTCATTTAATAACTAGAATGTAATAACTCAGTTATGGTTTGTAATGAGAAAAATGACTTCTTAATGTCTTGAATGCGAACTCAAGAAAAGCAACAATGGGTAAAATATGTAAAATTATTAAGAAAGCAATACGATTAGCACTAAGCCATTTTGAGAGATTGCAATGCGCCTGTAAGGATTGGGAACTATCTTTACAAATGTAGAAAGATTAGGGTCTTAAAATTTAGTCATTTTGTCACCAAGCATTCAAGGAACATCTCAGCTCCATGTATACCTTCTCTGAAGTAGGTGCAATATTTTCACATGTTAGCCCTGGTAGCAAGTAGCAGGGTGGGGTGGAATAAGAGGTTTGTTAGCAATGAGCCTTTCAGAAGTCCCAAAAGCAGAGTAGAGCCTAAAAAACTCCTCAGTTAAATCCTTGTGGGGTATAAGCTCTAGTAGAAATGATGGCAATCACTACAGTGCCTGAATACATTTTTCCTCCCTGTCTGGCTGCCAAAGATTCCCTTTTCCCATTGCTTCTCAGTAATACCCAATGAGCAAGGTTTAGTTTGGCTCATGGGCTCCTTTTGTGTAATTCCTTTCTTGGCCATTTCCATGATCCATTATCTTTCCTTACCCTTGCCTGTCTTGCCTCTGTAACATCACAAAGGCCTTGAGTGTTTGTTTGATTGATTGGTTGTTTGGTTGATTCTATTTGATTAATATACTGTATCACCCTATTAGCACAAGCAATGCTCTGGGTGATTTATGGGTAAACCCTACAAAACTCCACATAACAAAATACATTCAATGATATGGCCATCTAACACTGCTCTTCCTCCTCTTCCTCCTCCTCTTCTTCTCCTCCTCCTCCTCTTCTTCTCCTTCTCCTTCTCCTCCCCTCCTCCTCCAAATATGGGCAATCATCATGGTGATCAGCCATGAAGGCTGTCTTGAGAATATAATGCAATGGCTCTTCATCTGCCTTCCGCATCACAGCATTCATGCATTCATTTATTAGACTTTTATGCCACCCTACAACATCATAATACAATACAGTTGATACAAATGATATATCTAACATAAGAATAAAAATGCAATACAATAGGGCAGCTCTCTGTCCCTTCCCCGGCCAGGGGGAGGGAAAGGCCTTGGTCAGTTGCGGCAGTGGCAACAGCAGTCTTTGGCCAGCCATGAGGCTGCAAGGCCCAACAGTTCTTTTATCCCATCTTGGCTAGCGAATGGGAGAGAGAATATAAGGGCACCCTAGTAGTCCCAGCATCTTTTCAATCCTCCAGCCAGGCAAGGCTAGGATGGTGGTGACAGTGGCCACAGTTGCCTCTCGTCTCCGGCCAGTGGTGTGAGCTGGGGGGGGGGGGGAGAGCAGCGAGGTCCTCCAGCCCATGGCATGACACCCATACCACTGATCCAGTTCCGCAAGTCACTTTCTGGTCCTGAGAACCTTTTGGCACGCAAGGTCCTCATCAGCCGCAGACCAGTATTGATGAAGCTGCTGCCCTCCATCAAGATGGATTCAAGTGGGATTTAATCCACTTGGGGAACATCACCCTTCCCTGTGGACTTCGGCACTCAAGACCTTTAGTCCTCAGGGTGGTCAGGTTAGCTTACTGTCACCCATACCTGTCAACCATCCCGATTTGGCTGGGAAAACCCCGTAATTTGACGTCTATTGACGTCATAACCCGCCCCTGCTGCCAAACCCCCGTAATTTGACAGCAGGTGGAACGCTTTCCATGCATGTGCGGAAGCGCTACGCCGCGTGCGCAGCCCCTACGCAAGCGGTGTAGCGCTTTCTGTGCATGCATGGAAGGGTTTTACCCCTTCCATGCAAGCACGGAAGTGCTATGCCACTTGTGTAGGGGCTGCGCAAGCGGTGTAGCACTTCCGCACATGCGTGGAAGGGGTAAAATCCTTCCACGCATGCGTGGAAAGCGACCTGCACACAAGCGTTGTGCGCAGGTTCCATTTTTTCGGAGCCGCGGGTTGACAGGTATGCTGTCACCTGACAATCGGCATTTAGTCGCTGGCAGTATGGTCTACTCTATTACCAAAGCAGGATACCCTGGCCAGGTTATCTAACACTATAGGTCTAAAATCTATATTGAAAAGAGTGGGAATTAAAAATAACATTACAATTAACAGCATCCAGGAGAACCCATTATTGAAGGAAACTTTGAATAATTTTGTTTATACGAGGTCTCACACCCAAGCCTAAAAAATCCAGAGAACATGAAACCTAATCTTTTACACTACAACTCCAAGAACCTGTCAGGCATGGGAACTATTCTGGGTGTTTAAAAAATGGGCTGGAAAGAATTGTCCTCCTAAGACCCAAACAAAGATAGCACTATATACGCAATTTCACTGTGTACTTAGTTTTGCAATTGTGGTTGCTGAGCCACAGGTGGAATGGCATGTATTTTATTCTATTGATATACCACGGAATCCCAGGGGCTGAGATTTTGGTGACAAATATAGCCCAATTTGGACCTGGTGTAATCACAGCAGGCTGCAGGGTGTACTTGGAACACAGCTTATTGGAATATGAACAGGAATTCCCTGGTGGCTATTTTGACTAATCAAATCAGTTCTCTCCCAAGAGAGAGAGCAGGAGGAAACAAAATATGCATAAATCCTCTGCTATAAGCATGTGTCTTAATGTGGCCAGACAAAAGAATTTCCTTACAGAAAATACATTTTGGGAGGTTTTTAAAACAATTCTGTTCAGATCTAGTACAGTAGTAGGGGGCTTAATTCTTCTACCAGAAGTTCTAAAGAAAAAAGAACCTGAACATATAATAGAGAAAATGTTGCCTTATAAATTAAATTCAGTTTTTTCTCCCCATTATGCAGACTAGTTCCTCATCCTTATTTTAATTGGCTATCCTCCTCTCATATACAATATGTGTCATCATTATCCTGTCTGCTTGGCTAGCTCCTATCAGTTTTTAGTCATGATTTGGGTTTTAGCTCCAGTTTTTTCATTGTTATTACCGGCTTGGCATTGTCTCCTAATATGCTCTATTTATTCTGCCCATATGCTGTTTTTCCTTGTGTTTAGCTCCATGCAGAAAATCCTGGCAAACAGTTTACATTTACTTTCCATATTGCTGGCAGCTTCAAGTCTGGTATTTCCCACATGGGGAAAAAAAACCTCCCTGAGGCTGGTCTTCGAACTCCTAATCATTTAGGGTTTTTTCCGGCATCAGAGAGTTTTAAGTTACTCAGAATGGTTGATCCTAATTTTTACATTCATTGCATTTTGCAGTCAAGTCACATCTGTCTCCTGGTCCTTTTTTGTCAAGACATTTTCCAAACTATTTACTGCAGAAGGATTTCATCTTTTGTGCTGTATACCAGCCTGTTCTCTTCTTTGCCAAGAGAGAGAGAGAGAGAGAGAGAGAGAGAGATTTAGGAAAGCTGGCTAGTCCAGGGTAAGTGGTAAGAATGTAGAATGGCTTGATCTCCATTGCCAAACTCCCTAGCAAGTTTTCATGTGGTAATTGGGGACCTGATTCCAGGTTTCCTGAGTTCTAGTCTTCAATTCTATCCACTATGCCTCACTAGTGCTCAAATGTAGGGATGCTAAAAGATCTATTTGATTCCGAAGTGGTCCATTTTATTTGATTCCAAAATGTAGAAACCCAAGCCACATAGGGGAAAAACTATGGGTTGGGAAGGGCAAGTGATTTTCATTACCTTGTATATCATGTGCTCAATTAGAAATAATGTGAATCAGACTGTCTCAATTCCAGGCCATTTTCCAAATTATTTTTCAATGTAGTCCTATGTTAAGAGGTTGTGTCAATGACAGCAAATCTTTATACAGGTTTAGGAACCCCCCACCCCCACCCCCTTATGTTTTAGACTCCAAATCTAATAGTCTATCATTGGCTACATTGGGTGAGGCTGATGGCAGTTGTAAGCTGAAACACCTGGAGGAGCAAGCATCCCTTATCCTTGCTACTGATATCTACACATCAGCACAACTGAATTGAATGGATCTTACAGCTACTGAATTCTGCTATTTAAATGCATACAACAGAATGTCCAAATCAGTCTAGAATTGCCTGCCTATTTCCTGATTCTCTGTTTCTTTGCAGAGTAATGGCAGAGTGAAAGGTTTCTCTCACATTGTTTTGTATTTTGCTGCACACAGATGAAGCTAAACGTAAGGACAGCAATCGAGGCCTCTCCCAAGTGATGTGTGCCACTCTGCAAAGCACAACCACTGTGATCACATTGTATTATCGTCAAAACTGGTCTCCTAGGATGAAAAACGATTTCATCAAATACTCCACAAAACAAGAACAAATACATATGATTACAATTAAAAATAATTATGACCGGCATGTTTAGTAAATTGACTTTTACTGCATGAGGGTTTTTTGACATGAGGCAAACTGCTCCTGAAACTTAATACAAAAAGCATCAGGCATCATTTTATAATACAGTTCAAGTGCCATTTTTCATCTTTCTATGATTTAATGAAGAAATCCACTCATACAGTATATGGATTCCATTAGTAGATTCACAGTGTAGATCATAGACGGTTTTGTTGCTTTAAACGCTACTCAGATACAGTGGAACCTCGGTTAATGTAACTAATGCATTCTCTGGGATGATTCTTACAGCAAAAATTAGTTTAACCCTGGGATGGGAGGCAGCTGAGCCCAGCGCCCCCCCCTGGCCCCATCTGGGCAGGGGGGAGAAAAAGCGCCGAGCTACCGCAGCCGCCGGACCCACCACGCCTCTCCTGAGGTTCCCGTCATCAGCCCCAGGATGGGAGGCAGCTGAGCCCAGTGGCCCTCCCCCCTGGCTCTGTCCTGGCATGGAGCTTAAAGGACACTGGAGTCACCACCACGCTGCAGCAACTGGACTTGCGAACCTTTCCCAGGGACCACACTCTGTCTTAGGACGTTGGACTCTGGGTTTTGTTGCTGGACTGTTGCGAGGTGATTGAGTACTGTTATATTGTACTTTTTTGTTTCTTCCCCTGTGCTCTTGATACTGACATTGTATGGATTACGTTGTATTACTGAACTTGTATTAATATGTATTTATCTATTTTGTATGTTGACATTATTGTATCACTTTTTCTGCTGCTGTCTGCTGTGCAGACAGCATGCTTTGCTGTGAACAGCTTTGAGTCACCTTCGGGCTGAGAAAATGTGGTATACAAATAAAAGTGCTTGACTGATTGATTGACTTTAGCCAAATTTCCCATAGGAATGCATTGAAAGCCAATTAATCTGTTCGGGGGGGGGGGAATCCGTAAACTGAGCCACTATTTTCTATGGATTTCCTTTTGTTATGTGATTTTTATGTTAACTGAGCTCTTTGTTAACCGAGGTTCCACTGTACACATCTTTTGACTATTTTAATTATTTGGACTATGTAGATAAAGGCTAGTGAAATTTGGCCCTCCAAGTATTGTTAGATTTCACCTCCCGTTATCCTGCCATTGGATTTCAATTCCCATTATCCTGCTGGCAAGGGCTGATGGAGCTGGAGTCCAACAACATCTGGAAGATCTCATTTTCATCATGCAATCAGAGGCATACACGTGGCCAGTTCTTCCTGAACTAAACCATTAAGGCTGCAGGTTACAGATCATACATTAGTATCAGCATGGCTAAAATTCAGTTGGAAGGAGGTAAACCCACCCACATAAGAAAAATCACAGACAGTTTTCCCCATCTTTTGAGTACCCCTTGGTACAACCAAGGATATACTCAATTTTATAACCAGTGTGAAATTATGCATACAAAGGAGATATAGATATCCAGTTACCCTTCCAGGACCACAGGACATGAACAGGGTTCAGATCCATGTCATACAAACTCTCTACACATTAGGAAACCTCGCATTGGCTGTCATTTCTTCTGCAGCAATTTTTTCTTTGTCTTTTCTCAAATGAAGAATTAATCAAACAAGCAAGTCGGTTTATATCTTGAAGCAGTAATGTTAAAACACAAGAAATGTTATGCTTTAAAATGTTACTTTTAAGTGTATCACTTGGCTTGCTATCCCATGTAAGACAAAAATGGTGACTTTAATGTTAACATATTAAATTAAAGCTTCAAGTATTGTCCAAAAGAAAAAAATCTGCACTGTATTGTTTCAAGAGTTTCTTTATGAGCCAATGGAACGGGTTTGTGTTGTGCTTTTTTAAAGGATTTTTACAAGAGAAAAAATGCTAAATAAATCCAGCCTTTCTTTTGACAGTATTCCAGGTGACATCTTGGCTAACATTGCAAGCTGAGTCAAATTTAGGAATGTACTGAAGCATGTGATGCTGCTATGTTTATTTTTATTGATTCCATGGGAAAAATCCACCTAGAGAGGCATGAATACTCTGCTACATCATGATGTAGTTCAGTCCTAAACAGTATTCCTATTTTAGTAAATTAAAAATGTTGGTAGCTGGTATCAGAAGGGGAGGAGAAACACCCAGAAAAAGGGAGATGGAACGGGCAATGGTACAAAGTGAAGAGTTTAATGCATTAATAAAAACGGTGAATAACTAAGAACATGCATCCAGTCGCTGCATAAGGAAAAAAGAACATCTACGAGTAATACAACACTAAATGCAAAAGCATAATATGGCTCCCAATACCAAGGTAATCAAATAGGTAGAGTAGTTCAGGAGGGGTCTACCCATGGACGAGAATAAACTAGCCGAGGTTCAGGCTGGAATAGTTCACAAGTCCATAACACAGGTCATAAAGGTAGTGTGATACGAGAACTATAGTAGAAAACTCTCCACGCAGGAAACAAGATGGTGGAAACAATAGCGACGGGAAGACCACAAACAACAGGCTAGAACAATGTATGCAGGTCATGGGATGCGGTTCACAACGATCAACAGGTCCCAATATCCATCCGGTAATAGGACATTTCGCGATTCTTTATGAAGAGTAAAGGAATATGTAGATCTTTCTAAAGCTTCCTTTGAGTTTATTAAATCCAGGTTAATGTAGCCAAATACAGATGAATCAAATTCTCTGAGAGTGGGGATGATAAGACCCAAATTGCAAATAGGTATGCCTATCTGTGGGCTTATGAAATAGCCGCATGTTTAGTTTGTTATCAGAAATGAAAATTTCGAGATCCAAAAAAGGTACGGAGTGGGAATTGACCGAATGAGTAAAAGTTAAATGATCATGTAAAGAATTAATCCAAATGACAAAATCTGACATTTCTGATCTTCCATCACATTTTCTTTTAGACCTTTTGGATATTGCTTTTGAGCACAATTTTTTTAGATTTACAGATTCTTTTTATTTACAGATTCAAGGCATGGCAATGGGGTCAAATTTTGCTCCATCTGTGGCTAATATTTTTATGAACAATTTTGAATGCACTTTCATCCTCAATCCTACAGTTAATCCTTTTTTCATGAACATACTTACCTATAAACGTTACATAGATGATTTATTTTTTGTTTTCCGCAATTCTTCTTTAGTGTCAGATTTTGTCATTTGGATTAATTCTTTACATGATCATTTAACTTTTACTCATTTGGTCAATTCCCACTCTGTACCTTTTTTGGATCTCGAAATTTTCATTTCTGATAACAAAATAAACATGCGGCTATTTCATAAGCCCACAGATAGGCATGCCTATTTGCAATTTAGGTCTTATCATCCCCACTCTCTTAAAAGTAACATTCCTTACAGTTTGTTTCTAAGAGCTAAACGGAACAATACCAACAATTTGGACTTTCATAAAGCAGCTACCAAGATCAACTCTTCTTGGTTACCCGGCACGGATTATTGAAACTGCTTACAAAAAAGTGTCATCCAGACCTAGGCGTACTCTCTTCCAGCGCAAAGACAACTCTTTTAAAACCAATTTATTTTGGTCACTTGATTTCACTCCTCTAGCCCATAGAATTAAGCAAACCATCATTAAACATTGGCACATCTTAGACTCGGTGCCGGGCTGTCGGGAGAAACCTACTATAGGATTTTGTAAAACTCAGGCCATTGCTGGCATGATATCAAGAACTGATTGTCTTCCTAGATCTTTTCCATCTTCCAGATTCCCCGTTGGACATCATCAGTGTGGTCATTGTAAATTTTGTTGGTTTATGTGGAACACGGATCAGATTACTATCCCTAGTAGCAATTTTTCATTAAAACTCTCTATGTTTTCGAATTGTAATACGCGGGACTCTGTTTACATGATTTTGTGTTCTTGCCAATTAGCCTATATAGGCCAATCAAGTAGACCTGTTAAGACCAGACTGGGAGAACACCAATCATGCATCAGAAACAACATTATTACAGCCCCGTTAGTATCACATTATATAGATAAGAAAAATTCCTACACTGATATGTGCTTGGGCATTTTGGAATCCCCCCCCCCCCGGTAAATATTACAGTATGGACAAAGAACATTTTTTATGGCAGAGGGAAGCATTTTACATCCACCGTTTTTCATCTCTTAGCCCTTCTGGCTTAAATACTGATTTGGATTTTTCTGCCTTTTTGTGAGTTTCCGTTTTCATGCTTTTTCCCCTTTAAGGGTTGTTTCTATCTGATCAGTTAATAGGGACTATTTTTCACATGTGTTCATTTGGATACTATATTAACTTTACTTCCTGGGTTTCCGTTAACGCTCTGACCCAATATGAGATGTTACTGAGAGGTTGATTGAGCAGGTACTTTATGCAGGTACCTTATGCATTTTCTTGCTATGCTGTTTAGAATGTTTTGTACTTGTGCATGTTTTATATAGAGATTTTCTATTTATGACTGTTGCAGATTCTTGATAAAGAATACGAAATATCTGTTTTACCGGAAGGATATTGACCAGTCGTTCTGCTTCGTTCTTATTACTCATCTACTTGTGATTGCAGCAGCTTCCGGATTCCGCTGTTATGCAGTTCTTTTTACGGACTTTTCTACATATGGACCTTTTATTAATTGTGTATTTAGCATTTCTATGAGACTTTTGTATTTCTATTGTATAAGATTCGATTATTTGCGCCAAGCTACAGGTGTTGTCTGTATGTACTTCCATATATCTTCAATATGAGCTGTGGTGATGGACTTTATTTATTGCCTTTATTATTATCGTGTACCATATACCTTTGATATGACTGTGGCGACGAACTTTGTATATAGTCATTTATTGCCTTAACTATTATTGTGTAATTAATGTGATGTGATTTGGTTGCTCTGCACTTTATATTAAAGTTTGGCACTTATTTCTTCTACTAATTTGTTACCATTGGGGTGTTGCTTGTTCTCCTTTCTTTGTGTAAAACTAGGCAAGTTACTTAAAAAAAAAACAACTTAGCTATAGTTCTCAATTTAGTGCCAACACATAAACATAGCTACTATCACAGTTAAATTTTCAAAAAGGTAACTTTCTAAAACAACTACTTTTTAAATTACTTGTGTGATAAGTCATTGCACAACAGTACAAAACACACTCCTTTTTTCTACCTTGGCGTCACCTCTATGCCCACAACGGAGCACTGGGCAAGAGCCCAAATCACAGTAGGAACCAGCTTTTGAAAATGTTACATCCTTCTGCCATTATTTCATGAACTTACAAAATATGAATGCAGTTAAAATAATTATAACTACAGTATAATAATTATGGTTTCACCTTTTTGATGTTCTGGTAGAAATGCGAAGCAGCCAGCATACAGGGCCAAACAACTTTATTAGGCAGTCAGAACATGGTGAGCAATGGTGCAGCACTGCTCAATATGCTCAGAAATGGATACATTTAGGCAGGAAACGACAGGAAGGGGAGTGGGGTAACTGGGAGGTCATCGGACCGGAGTGAAGACTGTACAGGCTACATAGTTTAGGCAGGAACGCAGTCCTGCACTATTTCAAGACCAAGAAGAAGGAGACAAAATGGAGGATCATACTGATCCCAATTATTTCACAAAACGTTACAGCAATAAATGTATTCAAACACAACAACCTTAGAAAGAGCGATTTATTCCCTCATCACATCAGAATAATAAATTCATATGTCAATGTAGTCCTACCATTGCTATTGAGGAAATGACTGCATTACAGGTAATTCATTATCTGCTACTACTTCCAAGCTTTGCTTCTTCTCACCAAGTTTTGTCTGACACATGAGTAACTTTAATGTTTAGAAGCATTCCCTATTTTTGGTCAGCCACTGTTGTTCCTCATGTTTTCCAGCACACTGACTTCCACAGACCTGAAAGCATTATCATCCTTTACTTAGCTTCTTGCAATAAACAAGATTTGAATAACTACAGTTGGACTCAGTGCTGTTTTTCTGCAGATATTTTTAATTTTCATATTAATTTTTCATAGGGCTAACCATGGAAACCTGAATCTTGCTGTGTTCAAGTGGCCCCTGCAAATTTGGATTAAGGAGGCGCGCCAGCATGGTGAACAATTATACAAAAACTAAAAGCACTGCTGTTCACTGAATCAATTTTTGGGTGGTGATATTCTCCAGCGATGCCTAGAGGAACTGTATAGCTAAATTTATGCAAAGCTTGATCGTCTGATGGTTTGGTAGCCTGCTGCATCTTTTTTATGTTCTCATCTCGCTTCATGGATCTTAAACAAGCAGGCTAATGCAGAATGTTGTCAACACTGAAACAGAATATTTGCATAATACTGTATAATGCTGCTGTGATGTGGCATGATAGATTTATAACACCCAACATTAAACAGATACAAGAGCAAGAACACTGTATATAGTAAACATGAAAGCACATGCCTCAATGGAGTAGCGTTCTCCCTGTGGGTCAGAGTATACATGGGGCTCCAAAAGACCACATGGAGTATAGGATGAGCCAGATTATAATCAGTCTAAGGATGAAAGTGCTGTCACTTATGAGAAGGAATGTGTACACTGGAAGCCATTCTTCTGCATCAAAACCTATGAGATTACTGCACAGGACTTTGAAATAAGCTATATAAATAGGAGACTGGATCCATAAAAGCAAAAAACCAAAGTCTTATCTCTTTCATCAGCATCTGGATGTCACTGTGCTTTTCACGTGAGAGGAAGTGATAAATGAATTCAAGCATCAGTAATCCAGATAAAAAAAATTCCTTTTATTTCACATACATCACACTGTCTTTCAGTACAGTAACTTTTAATGTGATTTTTGGAGTCTTGTACAAGTCATTAGCAACAAACTCAGGAGTAAAAACCAACTCAAAGAGCAGAAAAAGATTTCAACAATAAAACAGCAGTGAACCCACTGTAAAAGATGCTAATATTGTGAAAAGCAGCATCCAGTCTAACTTCACCGATTAAAGCAGAGCATTCTAGAAACAGGGTACTACCGCCAAGAAGACCCTGCCTCCAACAGCCATCTGCAGGAGGTACTCAAAGGAAGACCACATGAGAACATGAAGAAAGAGGTTAGCTTGTGTGTTAACTAGCATTTATTTAGATACTTACATATCTGACTACATGCAATGCTCCCAATGATACTGAGAAACAAATATAAAGCTGGTCATTTTTCATAACATTGGTAAGATATATTCCAAGAAGCCAGTTCTAGCAGTCTCACTGGACAGAACTAGTCTAAGTACACTGACCGATAACACTTACTGGAGGGCCTTTGGCGATTTGCTTGACCAAAACTACATCACAAAATTGATATGAGGGGAGAAAGTGATGTTTGGAGAATTGATAGAAGATCGGTGAAATTAAATAGGCAGGCAGCCGGGCAGGTGAGCATTTATATGGACGGATGGACAGACACACACAGAGAGAGATTGTCCAAATCTGTTTATTCCAGCTATTTTGAATTCACATCAAATATTTTTCACTATTACTGAATCCTGGCTGGGGGGGGGGGGACTCTTTATCAAAATAATGTTATCAGCTTTTCTTCCAATCTTTAAAATTCATCTTTCTTTCAGCATTTTAAATCTTACTTTCAATACTATCCAACTCCCAGTTAAAGCTATTTAACAAGCACAAATCTTTAGGCGTAATGTAGTTAATGAGAAATCCTTATTCTTTGTAGTGAAAGTGGAAGGGCAGCATATAATATGAAATCCAAAGAGTACTCAGTACCTTACTAAAGAAAAATTAAGAGCCATCTGGAAAGGCAAGTGCTATCAGGGAAATTTTGTGAGTGGAATGAATTGTAGATTTGGTGCAGTTTTACTATTTATTTACATACTGAGCTTGACTTTTCAGTGAGATTTCCTGCTGCTGATGGATAAAAAGCAGGTTAGGCTTTTTCATGTTTGATGCCAAGCAGATGGTAATTTGGAGAGAAAAAAGATATAAAGCTGCAGTCTATGCTGGCTCGGTTATTTTATGCCTGTTAACTAGCACATCATAAGAATTTACAGTTATGAGGGAAGTGTGTAATCTCTTTGCATCCTCTGCACCTTCAAACTTGCCTTCTGAAATTGCTTTTTCAACCTCAGTTAACTGCTGGTTTGGTTCAGGTGTTTTTTAATTGGTGCAGGTTGGCAAAGCAAGGCAAGAGTAGGACATGAAGGAGTTATGGTATGCCTCTGATCAGTACGTGGCTGTCAGGAAGAGGCCCTTTGCTGCTCCCTTGCCTAAAAGGATGTCAGACCATCCCAGGAGCAAACCAGAGCTCCCCATGTTGGGTGGAGGCACCAGCCCTTTTTGAGTCTGGTTCTGCTCCAGCCTCTCCCTCTTCAATGAGGCAATGGTGAGGAGGTCATCGAGTGCTTGGATAAGTGGGCAAGGAGGCTAGGCCTGCCAGCCCCAGCCACTCTATAGCCCTCAGAGAAGCAGTGGCACAGCAGCACCGACGTATGTTTTGTTTTGTGGAGGAGGGGAGTTTATCCCCTCTACCTGCACTCTGTGGAACCTCATGGTACAGCAGCAGGCTGGGTCAATGAATAAGTTTCAGCTTCCCCAGGCTTGACTGGCCCCTATTGAGCACTTGTCACAGTTTTGGGTGGAACGGTATCAGAGAGGTCTCACCCCTAGCTCCATACAGGGTAAGATGTCTGCTCTGGCATTTTATGCCAAATCCCATGGGTGGCCCAATAATTCCACTGTCTTTTGTGTTAAGAAGATGCCAGAGTGATGAAATAGAGAAAGGGGTATGTCAACAGATGATAGGATGCCAATTTACCAGATGATAGGATGCCATCTATACTGGTTTAGCTAGCCTATGAGTGGCCGTGGTTTGCAGGGATGAATTTGAAGCTGCGCTGTTCATTGCTCGCATTCTTTGGGGCCCTGCTTAATAAGCAAATTGGTTGCCTCATCCTGAGTGTATGATTCAAGTCGGGCTCTGCAGTTAAAAGACATCACTATTTCCAAATTGTGCATTGTTCTTCATGTTAGATATTCCAAAACTGAACAAATGAGAAAGGGCCAGAAACTAGTACTTGGTCAATGCGCCTTCTCAGAATGATGCCCTGTGCAGGTTCTTTCAGAGTATGTGAGACTGAAGGTTATGGAGCTGGGTCTCTTGATTACACACAGGAACAGCCTACTTGCCAAATATCAATTTTGGTAGATCACTTCCAAGGCCCTGCAGAGAGCAGGAATCGTGGGCTGGAGCTTTGGCATATACTCCTTTCATACAGGGGTGGCATATACAGTGGCTGTGATGGATTATGGAACTAAGCACATCAACGAGTGAGCAGATGGCACTCTAAAAAGTTCAGAGCATGTGTTCACCTTCTGCCTTCTCTCTTGAAGTGTGGGTGCTGGTGGTGCCTTTTGTGTTTGTTTTGCAGAGTAGCCACAACTGGCAAGAAGATTGTGGATTTTTGGTCACAGTCATGTGTATTGGGTGAAATGTTTTGCTGAATGAACGTTTGGGGCTTTGTTATGGTGTCAATGTTGAGTGGTATGTGATGGGAAGCATTGCTACTCCTGGAGTTCAGAACCAATGATGGTTCACCCCCGGACATTGTGGTGGTTCACCTTCATGGAAATGACCAAGGGAAAGGACCTTGTTCACAGGATCATTAGTGACTTCAGCTTTGGTCTCATTGGCCAACCACTTGATTTTGTGGTCAGATATAATTCCCCATATGATTTGGAGGTCCAAATGTGACC
The DNA here is from genome assembly GCA_035047345.1 of Bradypodion ventrale. Classification (NCBI taxonomy): domain Eukaryota; kingdom Metazoa; phylum Chordata; class Lepidosauria; order Squamata; family Chamaeleonidae; genus Bradypodion; species Bradypodion ventrale. The sequence continues at coordinate 313,138,565 of JAWDJE010000001.1, read as the reverse complement.
CAAGCTGTATCAATCAAACATGGAGGGGCATTGATCAGGAAGATTGCAGAGCCATGATGGATGGTTTGGGTGTGGTTATTAGACACAAGTTCATTACAGTTAAGTTATACCATCCTGATGGAGTTCATTAATATGACCTAGGGCTGACCCTTTTGTTATATATAAAGATATAATACATGCAGGAGAGCTTAAGGGCTGTAATCAGTGTTCTGGGTGGGGGTGGGTAGTATGAAGTCCAAACAAGTCTTGGTGAGTTCCAGGGGTCATGGGCGGTGACTGTGCAACATTCATCCCATTGGCCCAGATCACAAGATTCAGCTGGCAGGGTTGGGTGGTTGGCTGGCTGTGCTTTTGGGCACCCCACTGCCCACATGGCCAACCCCCTGCAAGTGCTCCCTACCCCCCTCTATCAGTGCTCCCCACCCCAGGAGTGCTCCCCACCCCATAAGTGCTCCCCATCCCTCAAGGCCCCCCAACCCCCACAAGTGCTCCCCACCCCCTGTAGGACCATTCCACCCCCATGAGTGCTCCCCACCCCCACTAGACCTCACAAGTTCTCCCACCCCCTGTGAGTGCTTCCCACCCCCTGGTGGCAACCACCAACACCCACAAGTGCTCCTCACAACCCCTGTGGGGGCCCCCACCCCCATGAATGCTCTTCACCACCACCCCACACTAATGCTCCCCACACCCCCATGAGTGCTTCCCACACCCCCATGAGTGTTCCCCACACCCCATGAGTGCTCCCCACCTTATCTCACCCAGCCACACCTCCTGGCCAGAATTTCAGCTTCCCCACTAGATTCCCCTTTTGGCAGAGGGAGAAGTGAAGAAGTGAGTGGGGCTTCCTCTCGATGGCCCACGTGCCAGAAGAAAAGCCTCTGCATGCCTTAGATTTGCCACCAGGGCAAATGGTGACCCTGGTAGAGTTTTCAAGTAAGTGCAATGTTCAAGGAATGATCAATCATTCCCTTCACACCCATGAGTTTCAGTGATGAGGAGGGATTTGACCCTGCCTCTCCTTAGCTTTAGTCTGATGTTTTATCCACTACGTAAAGTAAAGGTAAAGGTCACCCTTGCTCTAAAGCCAGATATATCCAACTCTAGGGTTCAGTGCTCATCTCTGTTTCTTAGCTGAAGACTCAGTGCTGTCTGCTTCTGCAGATGTTTCTGTGGTCATATGCCAGGCATAACTAGACACCGGAGAGCACGGAATGCTGTTTACCTTCCCACCGAAGTGTTACTATTTATCTACTTGCAATTTCCTGCTTTTGAACCACAGTACTAGGTTGGCAGGAGCTGGGACAAAGATGGGAGCTCATTCTGTCCTGCAGTATTCAGGTATCGAGCTGCTGACCTCCTGCCTTCCAGTCAGCGTCTTAACCACTTGGGCCACTGCAGTCCCTATCTGAGCTTTAGTCTGATGTTTTATCCACTACACTATGCTTAATCTCATTTGAAAACATATGTGACTAATAGGAGCAAGAGGCACAACATGAGTAATGAAATAGGACCAAAAAACTCTTTACCCATTAGTATAGTTTCATTTTTATAAAATTAAAATAATATAATATATATTTTAAAAGGCACACCTTTTTCACATTTGTGAAAGAAAAAAAAAGATTTCAAATATTTAAACAGTGGAGAAACCAGAACTGAGAGTTCTCTATCTGGGTGAAGGGTTTCGTTGATTTAGCTAACTCTTAATCTGCATGACATAAAAATTTGAAACAACTTTAGCTTGAGTTGCAAAGAACTGGATTGAGAAGGGGGAACAACAAAGTCCTAAAGCAACTGATTGAAGATCAAGAAATCAAAGAACATATTCAGTGCAGAATCCTCTAATATTTCAGCCACATGAGAAAAGTACCGATCACTACTGTGGGCTGTTCCATGTAAAATAAATGGGAAAAGAAGGAGAGGAAGGAGAACTTGGCTGAAAAACCATGGTGTCTGCCAAGTTATTTGTGGTTTGGAGCTACCACAAAGGTGAAACAGCCATAATGATGCCCTGCTTTTAGCAAAGAGAGAAAAGGAGGTGAAGGAGGATAACTCTTAGAAATCTGGGATTGAATTCTTGTATTTTTAAGTTTGACATTGATGAATTGGTCCTCATCTTTAACTTTCACAAGGCAAAGCAGGCACAACATAGTTCTTTCTAGGCTGTACCTATTGAATTTCACTAGCACTTAATGGAAGGGAGGAATTTGCTACAGTCGAAATTATGCACATTTCTTTATATCTGGGAGAGAAATACTATATGTGTTAATAATAAACAGAGAAGCAAATGAGTACTGTACATAGATTTTCCCCATCTCAATCTTTGTATCTATGAACTACTGAATATCTACCAAACCTATCAGGGAGGGCATTTCTTTTCAAATACTGTAAATGTATATCCAGCCAAATGAAGACTATTCTTAGCTCAGTTTTTATGTTACAAAATAAATGTAATAAAAAAACCTATCCACAGGGATAGTCTGCACTTTTCCACATATGTATAAATCAAGGAATGAGATTGCTTACTTTTCTCCAGCTATAAAAACAACAGCCAAGATTTTACTTATCCAGACTTCCTGAGACGTGGTCTTGTTTTGAAGCCTAGTGGAAAGAGAATGAAAGCCATGACTACTGGTAGCCACAATCGAAGCTGCAGTTTTTCTTCAGTATGTTGCAGAACATCATGCTGTCTTCTATAGGTCACACTGTTATATTAATGGCAGCTGTTTTTCAGGACATGTTGCCAAAATAGAACAAAACACCCAACAGATAAAATAAGATTTAAAATGACAATAGAGTTAGTTCAGAATGGACAAATGGAAGGTTAGGTCTACATTCCTTCTACCCTACAACAGTCCCTTCAGCATTTCCAAATGCCATCCATTTTGATAAAGGCACCCTGCTAAATGTTGTCATCTATGGTGCAGGGGAGACAGGCTCAGTTTTTGGTAGTTGGTTGGGGGTGTTTTCTGTGAGTTATCTAACAAAAAATGTAGGCTCTATCCAACACAATGAATATACAGTAGACCCTCGCATAACGACATTACTTGGTTCCCCAAGTAGCGTTGCTAAGCGATTTTTGTTGTTATGCGGGTTTCTATGAGGTTTCCTGCATAACAATGTTTTTAGCGTCGTTGTCCAGTTATTTCAGCATTGTTGTCCAGACAACGACACTAAACCGTTGTTATGCGGGGGAACACGTGGTGCATAATGACGAGTTATTAAGCGAAAATGATGTTATCCGAATGCGTTGTTATGTGAGGGTTGACTTTACTAAACAAAGAAATAGATCCTGCCAAGCAAAAGGGTTGAATCCCAAATTGGTTTTATGCACAAGAAAACCCTTAAGTCACCAGGGAAAGTTAGCCATGACAAAGTACACAGTAGGAAAAATATGGATGAATGTGCTGTGAAGTTAAACCCAGAAAATCAGATTTTCCTGGATGAACCAACATGTACTTCATAGATGCAAACTGATTTGATATTTATGCTGTGTAGCTGGCTAAGGCTTTTGGCTTGAGTAAAAATTTCTAGGATACAGGGAAGGCATGAAAGTTAAAGTAGAAGAAAATAGATAAAGGCCTATAGTACCATAGAATATTTTTTTAAAAAAACCTCTCAAGATATCAAAATGTTCTTAAAATATTCTTCTAATTTGTATTTCTTCCCTTTGAAACTGAGGTATCTCTTTTCTTTACAAGAGTCAACTGCAATTGCAGACACATGTGTTTTGAAGACCCAGAATTTGTGAAGACTAGAATGCACCAGTTATAATCCAGTGGCTAGCTACAGTTTCATTGTGCATGCAGTTTGAGCATAAATCTTGACATTTATATCAATTGTTTAATTGCTTTTTATGTTCTGACCTCCAGGCATGTTTCTGGCTTATTTCTGGATCTGGATTTCTTCAAACAGTTTCTCTAGGCAACACCTTTATTTGTTTCCTTTCCTTCTTGGATTAATGAATTTATGCAGAAAAACTGTACATTCCATCTCTCACACATACAATGAAAGCTCATGGATACTCTGGGTGATGTCAAAGGATCATCTGCACAATCATTAAATAAAAAAAATATTTATGCCACTCTGGGGAGGAAACAGAACATATTAAAAAGACCAGTTTCTCTTTGACAAAGCAGTCCATCTGGCGGATTTCCAGACGCTGAGCTAGTGGGCTGTAAAAAGGAATGGTAAACTCCCAGTACTCCAGAGACCTGTGGAGACCTGCCCAGACATATATTATTTCACCCCAGAGTTCTTGCATGCTGTGTTGTGTTGCACTGCACCACTATCCTCTGCCCTCTGAATTTATGAGGCCATAGTAAAAAAATAATACCTAGGGAGATGATGTTCAGGAGATTGGAATTTGTGCAGAGAGGGTGAAATAACCCCAACAATCAGGCTAAACTGGTCTTAAACTGAGCTTTTATTTTAGAACATGGCAAGGTCTGAGGTGGCCCTTGGCAAAATGTTTCCTGGGTGGCTCCTGTTCTCCATTGAAATTTCCAGTGGCACCAAGAGATCACGATGAGAAATTAAAATGGACCACTAGATTGGCCCTCCTGGAAAGCTGGGGCCTTGGCAGCCTCCCAAACATTCTAGCTGCTGGTGCCACATCTAGAATATTGCCCATATTCAAGGCCAGGAAAAAGCAGCATTTGAAGCACTGCACATTTTGAAGCAAATCTTTATACTTAACTTTTACACATGCAGTCTCCCACTTGAGCAATGACTATGAGATAAAACCTATAAAATTATAACAAACTTTACAGCACCACAAATGGCACTTGTATCATCAGTTTATTGATGCACAGAAGTATAAAACCAAGACTACAAGGGGAAGATAAATGCTGATCCATGTTTTTTGCTCAATTATGTATCCTCCAGGACTCCTCAACCGGAGAGAAAGGCATGATCTGATCTTACTACACTGGGATGCTTTGTGCACTTCATTAGAATTGCCAGGTCAGCAGCATGAAATCTGAGGGCCAAAACCTGGGATCCCTGAGTAAAGTCTTATGATGTCAAAGGAGCAAACATTTGAGATGGAACAGGAACGGGTTCCTGAGATATCATCAAAGAGGGCCAAGCAAGGCTTTGGAAGTAGCCGGAACTGCTTCTGGGCCAGGAAATTAAAGAAAAGAGCATGAAAGGAATCCAAATAAATTGGCTCAGAATTCAAGTAAAATCCATCTAAATAGGCCAGGCAGCAAACTGTGGCCAACAGCTGGAATTATTGTTGCCATCCTCACTAGGCCTTATCTCGCCTGCTGTCCTACTGGCAGCACATAAAGCCTTTGGGGGTTTTCCCAGGCTCTGTGCTACTGCTGGGCTTGTAAAAAAGCTCACTACTAGCTGTCACGAGTGGGGGGGTCTTTCAGTAGTTTATTGTAGAAGCATTGAAATAATCTATTTCAATATAAAGGCGTTTCATGTTTCTTTGACTGTCTCTTGCATGAGGTGGGGTGAGTGCTATGATGGGTGCTTCATAGACTCCTATAGCAGAAGGGTGCAAAGAGGGAAGTGGACTTTCCAGACATGGAGCTGATGATCAGATGGATGAGCCTCCCTTGTGCTAGAGGCCAAGCCCAGCTGGTGGGAGCCTGATATAAGGCAGGAAGAAGAGGGGGAGAACTCATCTCTATATATATAGAGTCTGAAGAAGAGGAGGAGGAAGATCTGGACCCAGTGGTATGTTAACCATTCCAAATCCTTAGAAAGAGGCAACAAATTGAGCTAGCTAGAGGACAAGAGTGTGGTGGTGCTGTGCCATTTTACAGCCCTTCGTCAACTCTGGCCCTAACTCTTGGGCAACTGTGCCAAATGGAGGGGAATCTGGTCCCACCCCAACTCTAACAATGAGTACTGTGCACATCTTGAGATACACCTACATTTCTCTTCCTCTTGGGGATAGGGCATTCCCTCATCCAATGCTCATACACCACATCCTCACGTGAAGATGATTTAATTAAGCCCTTCACGAGGAGAGGATTCATGATGATGAAGGCTTCATGGGAGGCCATTGCAGGCCAGGTTAGAGGGGCCTGAAGCTTATATTTGGCCAGGGACCCTAGTCTTGATTTGTAGAGTTACAAACCATCATGCAAGAATACCTTTTACAAATCCCTGAGGGATGTGTGCAGGATTAGACTGTGGCTATCCCTTGAATTTCCTTTGATTGGTATGTTTTAACTTCTACTTTGTCTCTTTGTTTAAAGACATATACAGAGTTCTTACATTGCCATCTCCATTCTCCAAATTATTTATATATTTTTGTCCACATCATGACAGTTTCTCAGCATCTTCGTGACACTTTCTTACATTCCTGGAATAATGGCTGAAGGTAAATTCTCCTCTCATCCTTTAATCAGTGCTATCCGGGGGGTGGGGGTGGGTGGGTGGGATTATGGCAGTTTCTTATTCAGTTTTTGACAACTTGATGCTTTCATAGAAAGTGGAGGAAGGACTAGTAATCTCATAAAACAGGGCAAGAAAGAACATAGTATTTCTAAAATGCTTTATAAAAATTCCTGCTACATTCCTCTAGTTTTAGGTTGGCTTATGTAAAGGAAGGAGAAAAGCCTATAAATAAGATATAGTCCTTACTTCAAAGAAAGACAGGAGTTGTTAGGAGGAATGGCTAAACTACTGGGACAATTTAGGAAGTAGAAGACAACCATCTATCTCCTATGGAACAAGGAAACATGATACACCAAGACTTTCCTCAGATTAGTGCTGTCCAGGCATGTTGAACTACAGTACCTATGTGGCTGATAGCTATGTTTCTGTCATTGCTCATGCCAGCTGGGAGAAACAGGATTTATAGCTGGTGGGTATGCTGTCTGTGGAATTAAACTTTCCCCATCGCTGTTCATACTCCAACACGTCTGAAGAATGACAGACCAGAGAAGACTGGCTGCAGAATTCCCCATCAAATCAAGCAGATCTGTAGAGAGGAAAGCATACGTGCATAGATCCCCCACTCCTCATGAGAACAGGGCAGTTCATTGAACCTTATTGGGGGCCTCGTCTGCTAATTTAGAAGATGCTCACTTTGATGTTCTATTCCATTAATGCAAGTATGCTGGGCTGAAAGGACAAATTCCCACATCTCATGGAGTTTGGATAAAATGATCATGAAGGAACTGGCAACCAGCCTAAGAAACTGCAAAATCTCCTGATTAAATCAACTTCATATCCTGATGAAAGAAATGGATGAAGGCTGGCCCTTCTACACAGTTTAAGTAGAACAGCCCTGCAATATGTGTCAGGAAATGCAGGAACTTAGGCAAGAGACTCAGACTATTTCAAATCTGTTCTGCATTTGCTCACTCACACATCTTTTCTCATAAATCTGTTTTGTCCTGTTTTATCTGAGAATTAATGCAGAATAGTCCAAGATAGGCTTTTTTTGCTGCTTGAGGCCTCAGATAAGATGTTACCTCCCTCTCCTCCTCCCCCCACTCCATTCCATGTACAGATTGTGACTAAGCTCACAGCTAAATCTAAGTTCAACCTATCAGTGGGATAAGGTTTTCCACCACACTGGAGAGGAACAGGCCGGTTTGACAAGTGTATGACATGCATGACAGTGGATGCCCCAGCTCTAGGACTCCTAAATAGATTGGGAGGGATTTCATGGGTCTCCTAGTCCTAATTAGCACTGAAAATCCAGTGCTGCAGCTTTCCAGCTAGGTAGTCATCCAATCTCTACTAAGAAACCTCCTTTCATCACGTACTAAGGGCATTGGCTTAGTGGCTCATACCTTCCTAAGATTTCAACAAAATCTTCTTTCTTGTCTTTTGAACCTGGTGATTGGTGTGCTACTCACTGGAAAGCAAATTTGACTTATCAACTATATGGCACCATTTCAGATATTTGAAGATGGTTGTCACATTTCCTCCTAGCTTGCTCTGTTCCTTAATCAACATATCCAACTCTTCCCATTTTTCCTCTCCAGAGTTGGTTAACGTAACACTATCTTTGCTGCCCTAGTTGAGATGTTTCAGAGCAGATCAGGTAAGCTTCTATTTGATTTTGTGACATGTGAAGCACCCCTGTTCTCTAGTATGCCAAGAAATTTGCCAAGCTGAGTTGTGTTAACTGAGCAGTGAAAATGTGGGAAAGTGACTTTTATGAACTGTACCTCTCAGAAAAATCTCCAAGCCCTTATGGAGTTAATTGTCTAAAAGCAGTAATGTTTTCAATCTCCAAGAGTAGCAGAGTAGGTATACCAGTTGTGCATCTTTAATTTTCAATCTGTAGCCCTGTATCTGCAGGGAGCTCATACTACCAGAGTCAAATGGTGCTACATAAGTGATAAGTCCCACCCCTCCAGCAGTTATTATAAAACATTCTAGCAGTAGAATACAGATGTTATGTTTGGGTAATGTATGCTAGATTTTTAAAAGAAAAAAGATAGGGGGAAGGGAAGGAAAAACAATGAGCCGGGTTTCTGCTTGAAACCTTTGTCAAGCAAAGAGAGCCACTGAGATTTATGGATTAGCATATAGACTAAAGTAAATAAATTCAGCTATAATAATGATAAAACAGAAACCAGAGCTCCTCTGGTAACATAACACCTCTGCAGATATGAAGGTTGCCTGAACATTCTTACAGAAACCATCAGCAGATGGAGATGAATTATGGGCTCTGATCAAACATTCCTCCACCATGGACAAAAACAGCTGCACTCTGAACCAGAAATTAAACTTGGTTGAAGACCCCTATGTCAAGTAACAGGCTCTGCTTACTCCAGCCTGCATCTGTCATCAACACCCGCCACTCTGCATGTGTTTATGTCCTTTCATCATGCACACATGGCCAGTGATGACTTCATAACCTTATGAAGAGTTATTTGGATGGAACCTCCTCTTTAGGCTTGATGTCTGGATTCAGGGGAGTTTTTCCATTGTATTTCTCAGCTGGGAAGGAAGGAGATATGCCAACATGCTCAATGATTGTTCCCTGGGACAGATGGTTGAAGACCCAACTAGAGGTACAAGAATCCTTGACTTGATCCTGAGTAATACTCAGGATCTGGTGCAAGATGTTAATGTGACTGATCCAATAGGGAACAGTGACCACAACTCAATTATGTTTAACTTGATCATAGACCGCAAGTCACTGATAAAATCTAACACAGAGACCTTAAATTTTCAAAAAGGAAATTTCCCAAAGATGAGGAAACTAGTAAAAAAGAAACTGAAAGGGAAAATTGAGAGAATCCAAACACTCCAAGAGGCATGGAGGCTGTTTACAAAAACAATAACAGAGGCTCAATTGGAATGCATACCCAAAAGGAAAAAGGGCACTGCCAGGTCCAAGAGGACTCCGATGTGGCTTACAGGAGCTGTTCGGGAAGTGATCAAGAGCAAGAAAAGCTCATTTAGAAGATGGAAGGCTTGTCCAAATGAGGACAGCAGGCAGAAACATAAATTCTGGCAGAACAAATGCAAGGCAACAATCAGGAAAGCAAAGCAAGACTTTGAGGAGCGTATAGCTAAAAATACTCAGAGAAATAACAAAGACTTCTTTAAGTACATTAGAAGTAAGAACCCAACTAGGAAGGCCATTGGACCATTAGATGACAATGGAAGGCAAGGGGTTATTAAAGAGGAAACAGAGATTGCAGAGAGACTCAATGAATTCTTTGCTTCAGTATTCACCGAAGAAGACAGAGACCACATGCCCAAAACAGAGCCTATCTTCGTAGGGAGGGAAACCGAAGAATTAAGCAAGATAGAAATAACCAGGGAGGAGGTCCTTGCATGTCTTGTTAAGCTAAACACTAACAAATCCCCAGGACCAGATGGCATCCATCCACGAGTTCTCAGGGAACTTAAAGATGAAATTGCTGATATCCTAGCCAAAATATATAATCTTTCCCTCAAATCAGGCTTTGTGCCTGATGACTGGAAGGTAGCGAATGTAACACCAATTTTCAAAAAAGGATCCAGGGGTGATCCAGGAAATTACCGGCCTGTCAGTTTGACATGTGTCCCAGGTAAAGTGATGGAAACCATCCTAAAAGATAGAATTAATAGGCACATAGAAGAGAAGGCGCTGCTAAAGGAGAGCCAACATGGCTTTTGCAAGGGCAAATCATGCCTCACTAATCTGTTGGAATTTTTTGAGAGTGTCAACAAGCTTGTGGATAAGGGGGATCCAGTTGACATTGTTTATCTGGACTTTCAGAAGGCTTTTGACAAGGTCCCACACCAAAGGCTCTTGAATAAACTTACCAGTCATGGAATAAAGGGACAGGTCTTGTCCTGGATCAGCAACTGGCTAAGGGACAGGAAACAGAGGGTAGCACTAAATGGACACTTCTCCAAGTGGAGGGAAGTAAAGAGTGGGGTCCCCCAAGGTTCAGTACTGGGACCCCTGCTTTTCAAGCTCTTCATAAATGATCTAGAGGTAGGAGTAAAAAGCAAGGTAGCCAAATTTGCTGACGACACTAAATTATACAGGGTAGTGAAAACTGTGAGAGATTGTGAAGAGCTCCAGAGGGATCTCTTGACACTGGGGGAGTGGGCAAAACAGTGGCAAATGAGCTTCAACATCAGTAAGTGCAGAGTGATGCATGTTGGGGCAAAAAACCCCAATTACATTTATAAACTGATGGGGTCTGAACTCTCTGCGACAAACCAGGAAAGGGACCTTGGTGTCCTGGTGGACAGCTCAATGAAGGTGTCCACCCAGTGTGCCTCAGCAGTGAAAAAAGCAAACTCAATGTTAGGGATCATTAGGAAGGGTATAGAAAATAAGTCAGCAAGTGTCATTTTGCCTCTTTATAAATCTATGGTGAGGCCCCATCTGGAATATTGTGTACAGTTCTGGTCGCCATACCTCCAGAAGGATATTATGGAGTTGGAGAAAGTACAGAGGAGGGCAACCAGAATGATTAGGGGACTGGAACACCTTCCTTACCATCTGAGGCTGCAACGGTTGGGCCTTTTCACTCTTGAACGACGGCGTCTAAGAGGTGACCTGATTGAAGTTTATAAAATCATGCACGGTGTGGACAAAGTAGATAAGGAAAAACTGTTTTCCCTATCGCACAACACTAGAACTAGGGGACACTCCATGAAACTTTTGGGTACTAGTTCTCAAACAAATAAGAGAAAGTACTTTTTCACCCAGAGGATTACTGGTCTATGGAACTCCCTGTCAGAAGAAGTGGTGACAGCTGTCAGTCTTGACAGCTTTAAGAAAGGATTAGACAAGTTCATGGAGGACAAGGCTATCAATGGCTATAATTATGGCTACCTAAGGATAACCTCCGGGTTGGAGAGATAGGCAGGATATCTCTCAATGCCATTTCCAGGGAATCCTAAGCAGGTGAAGGCATCTGCTTGGGAATACCCTGAAGGAAATGGTGAGCCACTGTGTGAGACAGAATGCTGGACTGGATGGGCTGTGGCCTGTTCCAGCAAGGCTGTTCTTATGTTCTTATGTTCTTATGTATGAGATTCTCTCCCGTTCAATATTCCATTCATATCTTTCCAGTGGTAGGTATGATTCTTTTCTCATTTTATACAACTCTAAATAACAACAACAACAACAACAACAATAATAATAATAATAATAATAAAATAAAAAGAAATGTGCCTCTCTCTCTCTCTTAAAAAACTTAGACTGTCTGACAAAAAGTTCACTAGGTAGTACTTTTCTCAACAAGAGGAAACTTTGATGGGGGGCGGGGGGCTTATCATTTAACATTAAGAATGCACATTTGTACATTTCTGCATCTATCCCAGTATTGTCTACTGTGGATAACAATGACTCTCATTTAAGGTTTCCGGCCAACACCATATCACTTGCTACCCAGTCCTTTTAACTAAAAGGATGGCAGGAGGTGAATTTAGCATCATAATGTCCAGGTGTTTGGCATTTCCAATTTGTGACTTAATCTTGAGAGACTGCATGCAAAGCAGATGCCCAGTTACTGCCCCATGGCATCCATCTGTGAGATCTTGGTAGTGACACGTTACAATTTAAAATGAGCAATGCTACCTGGATGCTGTATGGTCTGCTGCAATAACATGGTTGGCTCATGATCCTAGTGGGAGTGTGCCCATTCCCACCATTTTGGTATGGAACATTCCCATTGCTCCTCTCATGTGTCAGCAGTAGGCAACAAGGAGTGATGGGAGACAGCAGGTTCGCACCAGTTCACCAGAACCAGTAGCAGACATTCTGGCTGGCCCATCCCATCCAAGTTTTGAAATAAAGTAGTCCTAGTTCGGGTGCAACGCAGGGCTTTCCCCCTGGCCACGCTCACCATACCACGCCCACAGAGTAGGTAGTAAAAAATTTTTGAATCCCACCACTGACAACAAGGCTATAAGAAAATAAATTTACATTTTATCATGTAACACAACTGTAATATAATTCTGAAAAATAGCAGGAGGCGGAACATGACTTCTAAAAGTTTGCTATGGGAGAAGGGTGTTGCTTGCTGGAATTTTGTCCATTTTGTAAAAAATTGGATTTTAAAAACATATTTTTGTAAGAAATAATAAACATTCTAAAAGATAATGTGTTGGTAATATATTGTCAGCATTTAACTGGCTGCTCCCCTCCATCTCAGACCTCCCCGTGTTCCCTTTGGGACCTCTGAACACCTGTCAGGCTCAAACCTGGAACCCCGAGACTCCGAGTAGCCAGCAGTTAGAAGCTGGTCCTGCAAAACCCTTGCAGCAACCTGAGATATCCATTTAGTTAATGTGATCTCAGACAAAGACAGTGGAGAGAATAAAAGTAGCTGTGGTAGCAACATGGCTCTTCTTGGCTTAAGCCAGGCTAAACTCTATATGTCTTACCCCCTTCCAATAATCACACTTTGTATTGAAGAAGTTCTTGTTTATTGTTCTTAAAGCATAGTAGAAAAGATAAAGTCCATCTGTTACTTTCAGGTACAGAAAAATCCACAAAAAGAGAATACTAATAAAAAAGATACAGGAACATGGTTTTCCCCATTGAAATAAAAGAAATCTAACTATCACCAAGTAATTATCTTGATGACTTAGAACAGTGATGGCGAACCTTTTAGAGATCGAGTGCCCAAACTACGACACAAAACCCACTTATTTATCGCAAAGTGCCAACACGGCAATTTAAATTGAATACTGAGGTTTTAGTTTAGAAAAACCACAACTCACCTTCACCAGATTCAACAGACTTCCACCTACGCTGCACCCTCACGCTGAATGTGAACCATCCACCTTTCCTCAGACAGGGGATGGAGGAAGCCCTCCCATTGGGCTGCTGAGAAGAGGGGTGGGGTGAACTCTGCTGGAGGGAGGGAGAAAGCCCTCCCATTGGGTTGCTGCAGAGAGGGGTGGGGCAAGCTCTGCTGGGGTGATTGTGCATGTGCCCACAGAGAGGGCTCCAAGTGCCCCCTCTGGCACATGTGCCATAGGTTCACCACCACTGACTTAAAAGAATTGGGACTCCTCACTACCTTGGAGTCCACATGGGAACTAACTATCTGTCCCAATTGTCTATAATATAGATCACAGCTTCTGGTTCAGCTAATTAGCATACAACCAGTCAAAGTACATTCTAAATCAAAATATTGTCCATTCTCACAACATAGTCCTCTTAGTTCCCCGAGGCAGGATGTTGACATTACTCAGACATTCCATCCCTAGTGGGTAGGAAGATATGCAGGTGAAGCCTCTCTCCATCTCTGACTTGCACCTACTTGATAAGTTTAGTAGTGAGAGAACTAACCTTGACATTTCTGCACATTTTAAAATAATACACCAGTTTCTGATCCAAAGAATCTCCATTTTGAATAACTTGTGAACCCATGGTACTACATTCCCATGACATATATTCATCTGAAAGCAACTATTAACACATCACTTAGGTTTGTAGCAAGTTTAGCTGCCTGATGCAGACATGTCGCCAGGGCTACCACTCCACAAATTCTGGGCTGTGAGGCCCTGTTTCTATGGTTGGGCCCTAAGGTCCAGTTGGGGATCTTACTCCTGTACCTGACCCCTTGCCAGGTAAGGGACTCCCTGACTGAGCTCCTCGAGGCCATCTCAGCGTTGGCGTTGGAGTTCCACAGGCTGATGGTTTTGGGGGACTTCAATTTGCCTTCACTGGGGACTGGCTCCAAGGGGGCTCAGGAGTTCATGGCTTCTATGGCAGCTATAGACCTGACTCAGGTAATTCAGGGCCCGACCAGGGGCAGTGGCCACATGCCAGATTTAGTTTTTTTGTCGGAGCGGTGGCAGAGTGATTTGAGATTACAGAAATTAGACATAACACCTGTGCCATGGTCAGATCACTATCAGGTGGCTCTAGACTTCCTGGGGATGATGTTACACTGCAGGGTGGCAGGGCCTATTAGATTGGCCCGCCCCCAGCGACTAATGGATCCAGATGGATTCCAGAGGAAACTGGGGGATTTTCCCCTGCATCGATGACACGATTCATCTGAGGCGCTTGTTGACCCTTGGTATAGGGTGACGACGGCAGCCTGGGATGAAATCGCACCACTATGGCCTCTCCAAGCCCGTGGGGCACGGTCATCTCCGTGGTTCACAGAGGAACTACGTGAGCTCAAATGGACAAAGAGATGCCTACAGCGCTGCTGGGTGAAGACCCAGAATAATTCCGACTGGACACTAGCTAGAGCTGCTATTAGGGCCCGGCGAGGGTGAAGAGGTCCTGCCGGCCACTCCATCAGCCGGCGTCCTGGGGCTCCACCCTCCCCACCTCGCCTAGGACTTAAAAGGTGAGGGGTGCCGGGATGAACTTTGCCGCCGCACGCTCAGCCCCGGTGAGGGCAAAGAGGTCCTGCCGGCCACTCCATCGGCCGGCGTCCTGGGGCTCCGCCCTCCCCCCTCGCCTAGGACTTAAAAGACGAGGGGTGCCAGGAGGAACTTTGCCGCCGCGCGCTTGACCCCGGCAAGCACAAAGAGGTCCTGCTGGCCACTCCATCGGCTAGCATCCTGGGGCTCCGCCCTCCCCCTTACCTAGGACTTAAAAGGTGAGGGGTGCCAGGAGGAACATTGCCACCGCGCACTCGGCCCCGGCGAGGGCAAAGAGGTCCTGCCGGCCACTCCATCGGCCGGCGTCCTGGGGCTATGCCCTCCCCCCCTCGCCTAGGACTTAAAAGGCGAGGGGTGCCGGGAGGAACTTTGCCGCCACGCACCTGGCTCCTGGCGCATCTGGTACTTTGGCAATTTTGTTATATTACGTGGTGTTTTCATCCTTTGTGATTCTATTGTAATTATTGATATATTATTTTGATGTGGTGCTGATATTTGTATTATTTGTATTATTGTTGACTGTCTTGCCTTATACTGTATTTACTTACAACATTGTATTTATTATTATAATTTGAATATTGTATCTTTATGTAAACCCTGTGGGGTGTCCCAGGGTCATTTATATGTTGTTAGCCACCCTGAGTCGGCCATGTGTTGAGTAGGGCGGGATATAACATTGAATAAACATAAACATAAACATAAACCAAGTCATGATGGGGGTGGTGAGGCGGCAATACTTCACCACCCTTATTGCCTCTGCTGATAATCGCCCAGCCACCCTGTTCTGGGTGACCAGGTCCCTCCTTGGTAAGGAGGAGCCGGTGCCTGGTTGGCAGAGGACTTTGCTGACCATCTGGTGGAGAAAATCACTCAGATTTGCTCGGGGTTTAATTCTGGCATGGATGGGGTGGGTCTGGAGGGAGCTGGAGCACAGTCTTGCCATATCATCTGGGATCAGTTTGATCCAGTTGGCCCTGATGAAGTGGACAGGCTTTTTGCAGCCGTTCACGCCACCACATGCCCATTGGACCCCTGTTCCTCTTGGTTGGTGAAAGCCACCAAGGCGGTGACAGGTGGTTGGGTCGGGGCAATAATTGATGCATCTCTGCAGGAGGGGGTGTTTCCTGCACCTCTGAAACATGCTTTGGTGCACCCCCTCCTGAAAAAACCATCCCCTGACACAGCTGTCCTAACCAACTATAGGCCCATATCCAACCTTCCCTTTTTGGGGAAGGTATTGGAGAAGGCAGTGGTGCATCAGCTGCAGAGGGTACTGGATGAAATGGATTATCTGGACCCCTTCCAGTCAGGATTCAGGCCCAGATATGGTACTGAGATGGCATTGGTCGCACTGATGGATGATCTCGTGGCCAGGAGGGCTTTTGCACAGCTACGGTTAATCTGCCAGTTGCACCCACTCCTGGACAGGGACTACTTGCTCATGGTCACTCATGCTCTGGTCACCTCCATACTAGATTAATGTAATGTGCTCTACATGGGGCTGTCCTTGATGACCATTTGGAGGCTACAGCTGGTCCAAAATGCAGCTGCCCGGGTGATGATGGGGTGTGGACATTATGCCCGTGCCTCCCCACTACTCCGGGAGCTGCACTGGTTACCAGTGTGCCTCCGGGTGCAATTCAAGGTGCTGGTTTTGACCTTTAAAGCCCTATATGGTAGTGGGCCAGGATACCTAAGAGACTGCATTGCCCTAAGGATGTCTGTCTGTCCAATGAGAGCAGACCAGAGAGGCTCTCGGATTGTACCATCCACTAGAGGGGCTCACCTCTCTAGCACAAGGAGGAGGGCCTTCTCTGTGTCTGCACCAGCCCTCTGGAACCTCCTGCCAACAGAGCTACATCTCCAGACGGAACAGCTGCCCTTCAGGAAAGAACTCATAACCTGGCTGGTGGGCCAAGTATGGGGTGCAGGTGGAAGGGTTCCCTCCGTGGGGTGGCTGGTTTAGTGGAAAACCTCCCCCTTCAGTACCTTCGGTCCCTGCACCCTTTTTAGGGGGTGGGTGGTTTTAATTAGTTTTTAACTATGTCATTTTTATATATGATTGTAAACCACCCTGAGTCGGCCTCGGCCAAGTGGGCGGTGAAGAAATCTAAATAAATAAAATGTCAAAAGCTTATAAATGCAAATGAAGTCATGTTTAGAAAAAAAAAAGATAGGAACTCTTGTGTCTCCTCCAACCTCCTCAACAGCATAGCCTGTCCTGCATAGGATGCAGTATAGTAAAACAGAAGCAGCAGGGACACACATCTGTCTCTAACATGGTATGGGAAAACTTGTGTGTGTGTGTGGGGATGACATTGGCATATACAGTAAAGGGGATTATTCTCCACATATACCAACAGCCTTGCAAACACTGGCATAAAAAGCCCACACAACTACATTAGAATGCATACCTACATGGTGTTCCTTCAAGTAGATATTTGATATTGCATACAACATACGTGATAGATCCAGTGTGGCGTGGTTCAGGTTTAAGTCAAAAGAAAACCATGAAGTTCACTGTGCTATTTTTAGCCAGTCACTTTTTCCAGCCTTATTCCTCTGGTTGTTGTTGTGAGGATAAAATGGAAGAGTGGAGGGAAAAAAACCAATGCAAGATTTAAAAACAAATCCTTAGTAAGAGGGAATAATAAATAAATGTCAAACTCACACCTTTGCTTTTTGAACATTCATTTTTATAGGAACAAGTGAAAATAGAAATTAATGTAGCAACTCTGAATATTTTAACTTGGGCCTAAGTCATAATGAATTCAGTGGCTCTTCCCTCTGGATACATATGTATTGAATTCCACTATCAGAGGCAGGAAAACTAATAGATAGTTTCCCACTCAAATTGTTTTTGCCTGTTTATTTGTTTAAAGTAATCAATTGCAAAAGAATAGGGAAATGTCAACGTTTCAAAAAAAAGAAAAAGAGGCAATATGGATCTACAGTAATGCATCAACTGCTAAAGGCATTATAACAAAGTGAAATAAAGTGCAGAATATGTTCTTGGAAAGAGAGTAAAGAACTCAGAGCCATCTGAATAGTGGGAAGAGAGGAAGTTCCAAAGCTCTGGGGTTGCAACAAAAAAGATGCTGCTTTTGTGACATACCTTGTGGGCCCTCCTTGGCAAAGAGGTGTGCCATTTGTTTTATGGATGGGAGGGCTCAGACAGGAGGAAATGCTTGCTGAGATGACCAGAGCCCCAATTCCCTGAAATACCCTGGAAAATAGTTCTTGAAAATGCTGCCAGTCATGATGGCTGAAGGTTTCTGGGGATAGGGTTGCCAGATCTCAGGGTACCAGCAGAAGACTCAAAGAATTTCTCCAAGCAGGGAGATAAATCTTAGGTTGAGTAGTGCAAAAGAAGATGGCTTGCTTTTTAGGTGTGTAAGACAGATTTGGACCATGGTGGCTTAGTGTTTAAGATGCTGAGCTTGACGACCAAAATGTTGGCAGGTCAGCAGTTTGAGACCAGAATGCTGCACGACGGAGTGAGTGCTCATCATCTTTTCCAGATTAGTGGTTAAGACACTGAACTTGATGACTGGAAGGTCAGCAGTTTGAGACCCGAGTGCTGCACAATGGAATGTGTCCCAACCTAGCATTTTGAAAGCAAGAAATTGCAATTTGATAAATAGGTACCACTTTAGCAGGAAAGGTTCTTCTTCTTTTGTGTCCTGATCAAACCCTGGACTGCCAAAATGAAGCCACTTTCTTGGCTTTGTCATTGGCCAAATTTAAATCCTCATCGGTGCATGTTTCTGGCAGTAATCGGCAGACCACTGTGTTGTTGTCCGCCAGCAGCCACCATGTGAGCATGTTGGTCTCTTACATTTAGGCTCTCTGACCCTCAACCTATTTCAGCAGGAAAGGTAACAGCATTCCATGTGCTTCGGCATCTAGTCATGCCTGTCACATGACCACAGAAATGTCTACAGTCAGTCTTTGGTTGTAAATGGAGAAGAGCACCACTCTCTAGAGTTGGACATGACAGGCTTTTAAGCAGGGAAGACCTTTAGCTTTAACTACTTGTAAGTCAGATTGAAAGCGTCAACGTGTATCCTCACACATTTCCATTGGTACCAGTGAAGTTCAATGGTTTAGAACAGAGACTTTTTTAACTTTAATCTGTAATATGTTAGTGCAACATCAGCCTGTTTTAAAAAAAAAAACAGAAGCAAGGAGAGAAGACTGGGCAGACAACCAGTGAGTTGATGCACTTGAATGTATTGTGCCATTTAGAACTATGCAGGGTGTGATGTGCCTTTCTAGGCTTATCAATCCCCGAAGTTCCAGTCCATCAAACTCTTGTCAGACTTTCCTCTGGGATATCACAGGCATCAACCACCTAGTTTCAAGTTTAGGCCCAACAGCCTTAGCAAATGGGATGCTACAGATCTTCCCAGCTGCACCTCCTAGCTCAAAAACTCTTGTTTTCAGCATGTGAGAAAGGCTCATGTACTACATCTGGGGCATAAGAGCTCTTGTGGGATCCATTGCAAAATGGAAGCACCAAAGAGCTGGACATGATGATATGCTTATACCCCCTGCTAACATTGATTGGGTGGGGAGCACCAGTGTGCAAAGTAAAAAGAATCACTTTTATTGTATAACTCATGTGATATTCTTTTTTCTCCCAATTACAAAAGCAGAAAAATATGGTTTTAGCATCCCTGTGAAGAAATGGGGCAATGCCACAGCTGCTTCCACTTTAATGTCATGTAATATTTGATTACATCCTATTTTGACATGCTGGTTGTCATGCTTGAAGAATGTGCTCAGGATTGTACAAATTACATTTTGGTGCACCCTTCATCGCGCTGAATATTGCTCACATCTAGGCAGACCACGACTTCCTCAAGCAGCTTGACGTACACCAATCTATACTGCTACAGAGTTATTCTGCTCTGTGCAAAATGGATGCTACTTTTTTCTTATTTTAGGAAGATGGTATCAGCATCTGTGCTGAGTGAAGGGAGTTTCACTTTCCATAACATCAGACCTTTTTCATTAATCTTCTGAGACGTGAAAAATTAACAAAGCACATGAAAGGAATGAGATGTAAATTTGGCTTGGAGCTCTTACTGACTTGACATTCCAAACCTTACATAGAATACACACATTTATGATCTGCTTATATTCTTGCTGCTTACATATGGAGTGTCTTTATTTTCATTTATGATCAAAGAAACCATGAAGAGAGAGCTGAATCTGAAAGGAAGCACACAGTTTACAGTTACAAAGTTCTTCCAATCCAGATCACTGCCTAACTGGGATGTAGTTCATCATTCTCTAATGACATGGAAATTCCCAGCTTCTCAAAACACAGACTAAATCCTTGTAAGATGGCTGCTGAAATCTTGCTTGGGATATTGTGACTTGAATGATAAGGGGAGACGCTGTAGGTCCATCATTTTAAACAAGTATACTTCTATCATTGTTCCACATGTAAGGTTCCCTGCTATGAACAGATTGACAGTTGATGTCTGAAAAACAATTGAGTTTTTACTTTCAGGTGGGAACTTTCTATCATAATACAATTATTTATTTATTTATTAAATTTTTATACCTCCCATCTAGGATATTTTCCACTCTAGGCAGTGTACAAACAGTTAAATAAACCACAATAATATAAAACAACAACAATAAACAACAACTTAATAAATACCTGATGGCCTCTGAGGGTAAGCAGGCTCAAGTGGACACAACTAACTAATTGGCCAGGTAAAATATTTTTTAAAAGCCTCCTTGAAGAAGAGGTTTTTGAGTTGTTTCTTAGAAATGTTCAGGGATGTGGCCTGGCACAGCTCCACTGGTAGTGCATTCCAAAGCGACGGTGCCACCACCGAGAAGGCTCTATCTTTAGTCATAGACTTTATAGCCATCTCAGGGTTGGCACCTGGAGCTGTGCAGATTGTGATGATCGGGTGATGTGAGGAGTTGTTCTGAAGGAGAGATACTCTGGCAGATAATAAGGTCCCAAACCATATAGGGCAGCGATGGCAAACCTTGGCACTCCAGGTGTTCTTGGACTTCAATTCCCAGAATCCCAAGTTAGCACACCTACTGATCAGGGCTTCTGGGAATTGAAGTTCAAGAACATCTGGAGTGCCAAGGTTCACCATCACTGATATAGGGTCTTATATGATAACACTAACACCTTGTATCTGACATGGTAGGGAACAAGCCTGCCAAGGCTGGGAAAATATAGTTGAATTTCTTTATACCCATCAGGAACTGGCCACTGCATTCTGGGTCTGTTGCAATTGCCACATAAGATACAAGGGCCACCCCACATAGAAAGCATTACATTAGTCAATCTGTGAAATTACAATCCAAAAATATGAGACTACCTATCAGTATATCATGCTGTAATCAGGCCTGGTTCTATCACTATATAGATTGAAGAAATTACCTTAAGAGGCAGACTTTGGGGCCAGCAATGAGACTCCTAGCATTTTTCCTGGGCCCCAGGCTTTTTCATTCTCTTAGATGACAAAGGGAGTGCCCTGCATAGCCAATCATCACCATCAGCTGCTACTCATATCCGAGAATACATTTTTTTCCTAAAAATAATTTTCAGGAAAAAATGCCATTTGTGTGAATTTGTTTAAGGTGGATCCCAGCTTCCCATGAAGTGACCCACACACTATAATCCTGGAGCCATCTCCTGCAGCATGTATGAAATGGGACGTGCATGATTTAACACCAGGACTGCAATGGACTGCCACAGCTTTGAGGATATTGACAAAGTGCGCCTTCACAGCCAGTCCATCTGGCATGGCCTCTTCCACCTCCATGACTGTTGAGAATCAGAATTGTGAAGTGGTTCCTCCTCTGCTCATTTTGCCGTTGGGCCCAATATGATGGTTTTCAGTGGCATTTCCTCTACTGAGAGGACAATCACCTCACCTAAAGGGCTCATCTGCCCATAGTTGTTGGCTCCTTTAGGGAGTCAGATTATTTAGCCCACTGACCAACACTTGGCATTGAGTTGCTGGCTGTATGGTCTACTCCATTACTGTAGCAGGATGTCTAGCCAGACTTCCTGCAGAGCCCATATTTCACCCATTAAGATGACCCGCTAGATTCAGTTGTGGAACAGGACCTCATTCCATTGCCATGACTGAAGTTTTTGTTCAGAAATTTGGCAAGTATCATCCGGATCTGCAATAAACTCTCAGGAAGGCAATCTAGGCCAGTTCTAGATTTAAACCAAGAGTGTGCAATATGAAACTGTTGCTCACAACCATCTGTCATGTGGCTTTAAGGTAGCCAGTTATTAACATCTCATTCTCTGAGATTTTAGGGACAAAATCTGGGGAAATGGGGGCAAACCCTTGTGGTGTTGTAGATGTCGGACAGGCAAGGATCGGAAGGGGACACAGAATTGTTATGCAGTAGAGATCTAACTACTTGTTTGTAGGATGGCTGACTAGGGAAAACTGGCAAAAATGGAATCCAAGTAAATGGGTCTAGAACTGGAATAAAACTCAGTTAACTAGGTCAGGGATTCTCAACCTGTGGTTCACGGGCCAGATGCGGCCCGTGGCACCATTTCATGTGGCCCCCACTGCCTCCACCACACCAGGAAGTGCCATGTGATGGAGGAAGGGCAAAATGGCTGTCCAGCCCCTGAAGCTGTCTGAAGGAGCGTGACTTGCCCCCCGGCTTAAAAAGGTTGAGAACTCCTGAACTAGGGTAGTGTGGCAACCCATAGCTATAAAGGGAGGATTTTTTGATGGACCAATATTGTACAAGCTCAACGTGCACAAAAGCACCTCTGCTCTAACCCAATTGTTAGTCCCCAGCAGGTCTAGGTTAGTGCCATGCTGGATGGGCCGGATGAATTGGTGTCGGGGGCCTGATCTGACCCACGGGCTGTAGTTTGGGCACCCCTGCCCAAGAGGCTCAATGGGGAATCAAACTCTCTGACTCTGGCTCTGCAGCCAGATATTTGTACCACTGAGCTATCACATGTGCATAGCAACAGAAACACTCACTGAAAATTATTTTACTTCCATTTTTCAACTATATAGACAGATTGTTCTGAAAGTTTTTAGTAGGAGAACACATTGCTCATATCTAAGGATAAGAGCATATGAAAGAGGGAGTTCATGGACTCTGAAATGATAGAGATAAAAGATCTTTCATATCACCTATTTAATTTAATTGAGGCAATGTTGTGTTTTCTTCAGCATATTCTGCTATCTTCTCTGGCATAGATGAGAAATTCTCAAGTGCTTACCATTGTCTGGGCTCCAATGTTGCTTTATTATACCCTTCTGGCTAATGCTGCTGAAACATCTGTGCCAATGATGGCTTAATCTCGGGTTTTGAAATGGATTCGTGCATTTAGTCAAAAGAAGTCGAAATTAGGAATAATGAAAAACGGCTGAAGAAAAGAAGTGTCAGACTCAATGCTAAAGGCTCATTATGACAGTTCATGAGGATTCCCATATAAAGGGATGGCATAGAACCAAGCCTTCAAACATTTATTTTCCTATTCTCCCTTTCTCATTTACCACCTGTGGTCTCTAAGTAAGGAATGGAGGAAGCGCGCCAGAGGAAAGCTCTTCTGTCCAGACAAAGGACAGAGTTGCAGGTAAAGAGGAGCAATTGTTTGGGATTATTTTTTAAAAAAATGGAAGAACAGAGATCAAACAAAGACCCCACCTCACAAAACAAAGGGGCATAAAGGAATATTATTGTATTTGGGAGTAAACAAAACAAATGCAAGCGTGGGGCCAAAATGGCCGCCGTGCTCTTTGCGGGCCCCCCCCCACCGGACGAAGGCATCCGGGTAGTTAGGGGCGTGGCCAGCACCCTAATAAAAGGGCTGACCACGAGGCAGCCGTGCTGCCATTTTGCCGAAGCGACGGAGCGGAGAAGTTTTTTCCTCTTACCTCCGTCGCTCGTGTTCTTCAAGGGAAGCCTTTTCGGTGCAGCTTTTCCTTTTCTTCGGCTTCCTAGCTAAACCAGCTATGCCCTCTAAGAAGAAGGCAGCTGCGAACGTGGCTCGATCGGCGCGGAGGTGTCAGCCGGGTCGGAGGACCGCGACTGCGCCCGCCCAGCAGCCACCTTTGGCGGAGCCCACCGGGACCGGTGGGATGGGATCAGTGGCCCCTTGGCCTGATGCGCGGTGCGTGCAGGCTGCCCCGGACGGGGCCTCGGCCCTTGGCCCGCAATCGGTGACCACCGCTCCCGGCATGGTCCGTGCGGCTGGGCCCTCTTGCACGGGCGCACAGTTCCCCATGGGGGGAGCGAGCCATGGGGGGGTGGTTGGCAGGGGGAGCGAGCCATGGGGGGGTGCCTTGGCAGGGCGTGCCCACGGCTCCTCAAGGGCCGAGCATGGGCTCTTGGCCTTATCTGGCCCCTGGGGCCCAGGGATCTGGACAGGTACCCGTGACTTATGGGCCGGCTGCCCATTTGCCCCCTGTTGGGGCTGGGGCCTATGTTAATGTAGAGGCCCTTCTGGCCCGCGTAGCGGCCCTCGAGGCATCCCTTGCGAGGGCCAATCAAACGGAGGCATCTTTCGGATTCCAGGTTGACCCTTTGGCTGCCGGGCAGCGGCAGGCGATGGGTCGGGTTGAGCTGCCTGAGGCGCGCGGGCCGGTGGCGGCCACTGCCTCGCAGCTCCCCACTCAGCAGGTGCAGCAGTCTGGTGCTGATCTGGCCCCGTCGACAAGCTCAGCTTCGGTCGTGAGCTCCGACGCCCCCAGCGGGCCGGAACCCCCGGTGGGGGTGGCCCGTGGGGGTGCATCGGGTGAGTATGCAGTTCAAGCTAGTGCACCCACACAACTGACTTCCCTGGGGGGGGGGCTTTCCAGTGGCCATGGCCTCGCACGGGTGGTCCGGCGGTGCAATCGCCCCCGGCCCACCCGGCGACCTCATCCCTGACCCAGGGCCCGGGTTGGGGTGGCGCCCCCTATGCGGTAGGGAATGTGTTGGGGGTCCCCGGGCTGGTGCAGGCCCCCTTTGCTTTGCCCGCAGTTCCCTCTGTGCCGGTGTCGGCATTGCCGACAGCAGGGTATTCCTTGCCCCTGGGGGACCATCTGGCCCAGTCCACCAAGGAAAAGATCTGGAGGGGCGAGTATGTAGACATCTTCTCCCTTCTTAATAGGGAGCCAACCAAGGAAGAGAGGGAAGGGCAGGACGAGAAGGATAAGGAGCAGGCACGTCGTCGTAAGCCGCCACGCACGTGGGCAAATTGGTTGCCAGCGTACCTTATTTACATGGCCGTTTACCTCAGGGCTAGGCCGGATTTGGCCATCCCTATGGTCCAGTATCTGGACAACATTTACCGGGCTATGGTTGACTTCCCGGGTCCGTCGTGGCTGGCTTACGACGAAGAATTCCGCATGAGGATTCCACTGCACCCAGAGATGAGGTGGGATGAGCCCTGCCAGAAACTGTGGCTTCTGTACATGACCCCCACGCGCCCGGCGCCTGGGGAGAGATACCATTGTGGACATGCGGTCCAACGAGCGGCCCCGGTACAGGTACCCCGCCAGGTGGCGGGGCAGGGGGTTCCAGCCTGCCTGCTGTGCTGGACCTTCTCGTCCAATGGTTCTTGCAACAGAAAGAATTGCAAGTGCAAGCATGAGTGCCCCTCTTGTTCTGGCCCCCATGCTGCTTCCGCCTGTCCCAGGCTGGGGGGATTCAGGGGCAGAGGTAGGGGTGGACAAGGGGCAGGTAGGACTGCTGCTGAGGGAGCGGGTCCACCGAAAGGCCCCCTCCCCAATTAAGGTGGACATGCTGGAGTGTTGGCTCGCATTGTATCCGAGGAGGGCAGACGCAGTGTACCTCCTTCAGGGTTTTCAACTGGGGTTTCGTATTCCTTTCATGGGGGATAGGTCATCACAAGATGCACCCAACCTTTTGTCACTTAGAGGAAGGGAGGAGGTGGCCGCTGCCAGCATTAATAAGGAGATTGCTGCAGGCAGGGTCGCGGGCCCCTTTTACTGCGCCCCCGTTCCCCAACCTTAAAGTATCCCCACTAGGACTAGTGTCCAAGAAGTCCCCGGGTGAGTTCCGCCTGATTCATCACTTGTCCTACCCAGCTGGTCGCTCGGTCAATGATGCTATCCCTGATGACCTTTGCTCGGTCAGGTATACATCCTTCGACCAAGCATTGCGCATGGTGCGCTCATGTAGCCCGGGTGCACTGTTGGCTAAGTGTGACATTAAGTCAGCTTTTCGTCTCCTGCCGGTGCACCCGGGTGACTTTGAGTTGCTGGGTTTCAAATTCCGGGGTGAATATTATTTTGACAAAGCCATGCCATTCGGTTGTTCCATATCCTGCTCGGCCTTCGAGCGGTTTCAGTACATTCCTGCAGTGGGCATTTGTCCGTAGGTCAGGGTCTCGGTCTGTAGCCCATTACCTGGATGACTTTTTGTTCAGGGGTGAATGGGGCTGGGACACGTGCACACGTCTCCTCAACACATTTCAGACGCTAATGGAGGAACTCGGTGTCCCTTTAGCGCCCGAAAAGACCGAAGGCCCGTCTAATAAGTTAGTATTCCTGGGGGTGGAGATTGACACGGTAGCGCAGGCGTCTAGGTTGCCGGGGGACAAGGTGTCAAGGATAGTTGCCCTTATATCGGACTTGCTGGCTAAGCGCAAGGCATCCCTTCGGGAACTGCAGGTGCTACATGGCCACCTTAATTTTGCATGCAGGGTGGTCGCACCTGGCAGGGCATTTGCTCGGCGCTTGTGTGATGCCATGGCAGGCTTATCCAGGCCCCATCATAGGGTGAGATTGACACGGGGCATCAGGGCAGATATGCACATATGGCTCCAGTTCCTGAGGGAGTTCAATGGGGTCTCATTTTGGAGGTCCGACTTCCTGGCTTCACCTCACTTTCAGATTCAGTCTGATGCCTCGGGATCCCTGGGTTATGGGATGTACTTCAATGGGAAGTGGGCCTATGGTGGATGGCCACCAGCCTGGTCAGGCACGGGTCGCCTGAGGGATCTCACATATTTGGAATTTTTTTCCCATACTGGGGGCTTTGATGCTATGGGGTGAGGAGTGGGCCAACTCTGTGGTGCATTTCTGGTGTGACAATGCGGCCGTTGTCCACATTGTCAACTCACAGACCTCTAAATCTCCCAGGGTCATGGACCTCGTGCGCCAGTTTGTATTGCGCAGCCTGCGCCTCAATGTACTGTTCAGGGCCAGGCATGTCCCGGGGGTGAATAATGATATTGCTGACGCTTTGTCCCGCCTGCAGATCTCCCGGTTCCGTGCCTTGGCCCCGGATGCGGAGGAATTTCCCTCGCCACTCCCGGAGGAGATATGGACCTTTGGCAAGGAGAGGTGAACCGGGCGATCGGCATGTAGCTGGCGCCACGCACGCGTAAGGCGTATCACCACGCGTTGGTTTCCTTTCAGACATTCTGTACCCAATCTCGACTGCCAGATACCTGGCCGATCCCAGTGGCCCACCTCCTTCGTTTCATGGTTTACCTGCACGCCCTGGGCCTTGCACCCCACACCATAGCATCCAGGCTGTCAGCGCTGGCTTTTATGGCCAAGGTGGGAGGTCATGCGGACAGTACCGCTGATTTCCGTGTGAGACTCGTTTTGGAGGGGTGGGTGCGGGAACGTGGGCGTAGCCTGGATGACCGCCACCCAATTTCCCCGGGGGTCCTTACCCAACTGGCACGGGGCTGGCATGACCTATGTTTCGATAGGTATGAGGCAGCCCTGTTTCATGCGGCTACAACGGTGGCCTTTTTTGGAGCGCTCCGCATCAGCGAGCTTGTGATGCTGTCTAAGGCGGATGCAAGTCGTAGGGCACTGGAACTCAAAGATGTCTATGTTTGCAATAATTGGGCTCAGTTGAGGATACGCTCCTCTAAAACAGATCAGCATGGCGTAGGCAGTGGAGTAAGACTGCTACGATGTTCCTTGGCAGACATCTGTCCGGTT
Source organism: Bradypodion ventrale (assembly GCA_035047345.1). NCBI lineage: Eukaryota > Metazoa > Chordata > Lepidosauria > Squamata > Chamaeleonidae > Bradypodion > Bradypodion ventrale. The sequence goes on along the minus strand of JAWDJE010000001.1, from coordinate 313,110,828 downwards.
GGTGCCCTACATGAGTTCCTTGCACTGCGTGGCACGCACCATGGCCCGTTTTTCTGTCACCAAGATGGGTCTCCCCTCACTAAATTTCAGTTTTGGAAGGTGACTGGGAAGGCACTGGCTAGCGTCAGCCTCCCTGGGGCCCGTTACGGCACCCATTCATTTAGAATTGGGGCGGCCTCTACCGCGGCTGCTTATGGGTACTCCGGGGCTGACATACGCAGCATGGGGAGGTGGGGCTCGCAGTGTTTCCAGTTTTACGTTCGCCCGCTCCCCCCGTGAGTACCGTTTTAGTCACCGCACTTCTCTTCCTTCCCTGTTTTTCCTTGACAGACCCTGGGTGTCGTATCACACCGGTGACAGTATGGCTGGTGGGCCATAGCTACGTGCACAGGGCAGCGCGTTATGCTGCGGCGACAGATTGGGGACCCCGACTGGGACTGGGTGCATACGCAAGTCTCACATGGTACGGTAAGCCCGGTATGTTGTGGCGGGAGCTCTTGCCTTTCCTTTTTTCGGCAAGGAATGCTGACCCGCCCGACATTCTGATTATACACCTTGGGGGTAACGATTTGGGACAGGTCACTGGCTTATCGCTGAAGCATGCGATTTGCAGTGACCTCGCCTACTTACATTACGTATGGCCCGCCACAACCCTTGTTTGGTCAGATATGGTCCCACGGCACGCTTATAGGGGAGGCGTTGACCTTCAGGCCTTGGACCGCGCTAGGCGCATGGTGAACAGGGCGGTGGCCCGATTCCTTTCAACCAAGGGCTGGGGGCGGGTCAGTCGTCATCCCTCCATTAGTTTGCAAAATTATGGGCTTTATGCAGGGGATGGGGTCCATCTGTCGTGAGGAGGTATGGACCTCCTGCTGGGTGATTGGCGAGCAGGCCTGTCGACCGAGCTGACGGTCTTGGGGGGGGGGCGTCGAGCCTTTATTGAAGCCTCTCCGGGTGGCGGGTAGCACTGGTAAGGTAAACATTTATGACCCACAGGTATCCGGCAGGTTCGCAATTGACTGGACAACACTAGATAGGCATAAGTTGTTTAAACGTTGTCCGGTCAACGACGAACCAGGCGAGGGGGTGATGGTTACAACTAGACAGCTGGCATCACCCCCTGATTTTACGGATACACGTCAGAGGGTGGGGTCATTAGTTAGATATTGACTACGGTCAACAATTTGTTTGTTGTCAACAAACAAATTGATACAAATAGATACATTGTAACAATTGCCGTTGGCAATTTTGGGTGGTACCTTACCAGTGTTACTTCGGCCTGCTTGCCTTAAGAATTATGATTGGTCAATTACCAATAGAAATTTATAATTCGGACTAGGGCATGAATCAATAAATGTGGCCCAATGCCGTTATCCACTTTCATTTGTGTCTGAGTCCATTATTGGGGGGTGCGCCTGCAAAGGGATACAGCAGAGATACACACATCACAAAGGTTTAAATATTAGTCAAGGGTTTTGAGCCATTATCAAATTTAATGCCACAACTAAGAGGTTATAATTTACTTTGCAGAACAGACTTCAAAAATGGTGGGGGTGGGGGGTTTCAGGACAATTGACAGAGCAGGGTGGTTCTTTGATCTATAGCTTGGTCTCTCATACAGCATCCTCAATTAACTCAATAGCAGATGCGTAATGTCAGAATGTTTATTTTACACCTACTAAACATTTACAACTTAATAGAACCAAACTCCACAATAATCAAACTAATGCCAATTAGGGATTTTATGTTATTACTGTTGTAAATAAAACACTGATTTGCAAACCTAGTTGTTATGCCAACCAACCATTATGTACCTCTGTACCTGATATGTATAAATTGATACCATGAAAACTCACTCTTATGTTGGATGAAGTGGACTTGATCCATGAAAGCTAACATTAAAATACAGGAGTTAGTCTTTAAGGGGTCACAATGTTTTTTGTCTCTTTTTTTGTTTTGTTTGGTTTACTCTCAGACTAACATGGCTAGGTAAAGGTAAAGGTTTCCTGTAGGAATGCTTTAATCCTTGCCGAAGGGGGGAGGCTGGGTTCCGACCCGGGGTCAGCCTAAAGGCATGACCGCAACTCCCTCTGGGCACCCCCCGGGCAAAGTTGGCATAAACAAGTCCTTATCAGGCCCGCAGGACAGTCCCCAATCCACAAAACTCCTTATCAGTCCTTGACAACTGGTCACCCCTTTTTGGGACAAACACAAGGTGCATCCGCTAATGTATAACTGATGTACACAATACCCTATTGTTGTAAACCCACTTCCTTCAGTTTGTAATGGCCACATGATTGCACGTAGGCACCAAGGAATGTCAGGAATAAAAGGGATGCGCGGCGATCCCCCCTGGTTGTCTCCTCCCATGCCTTGAACCTCGTGTATGTGAGTCTCATCTCTATAGTTTCCCTTGCTCGAAAGCCAGTTGTATCTGACTCTAGGGTCCGGCTACCACCTCAAAAATTTCTGTTACATTTGAGTGATTCTTTATTGGAAACATAGAATGGTTTTGTAGAAAGGACTGCTGCTATGTTCATTAAAACCCTGATGTTCATTAAAAACTGGCCATCATGTTATCAGAACCAGCTACTC